>WOXC01000978.1:0-560155 GCA_011680675.1 Gymnobelideus leadbeateri
AGAGAGAGAGAGAGAGAGAGAGAGAGAGAGAGAGAAGGGCATAAGCCTTTAATTGTAGGATGAGTAGCAGACTTAGGGTCAAATGAACATTAGGTTTTCTAAGAACAACTTTCTGAAATAAAATGAATGATATTCAGCCAGGCCTGGGAGTGGGGACAGTAGAGAAAAGGAAAAAGAAATGTTTATGAAAATGTAAGTTTCTTTCTCCCTTCATGTCCCATAGCCAGGAATTCTTGGCCCCCCATCTCTAAATCCCAAATCTATGCCCCTACACACACAGTGGACCCTGGTTTTTATGTCCTGCTCCTTTTCTTCATTCCAGGCCCATGCCACTCACAGGCTCTTATTCTCTACCATTATCTCCAACCAAAGACTACATTTCAACTCTCTCTAGGGAAAAAAAATTATCTGTTTATATAACGGATCCACCTTCCCAACCTTAAGGAATCAGCATACATGCTTATACCTATTTGCCATCTGGTACAGTCAAGTCTATGTGCTGTCCTGGGCCAAAACCACTGCCAGACATGTCTTCCTTATACGTAAATTTAGGTACCTCATTCCTCTGCTCCAAACCCTTCTACAGTTTCCTGTTGCCTGCAGAGTAAAATTCAAACTATTTATGACTATAACAATAATAGCTAGGAATTAAATAGTGCTTTAAGGTTTTGCAAAGTTCCTTCTATGTGTTATCTTTACTGATCCTCACAATAACCCTGTTAGGTAGGTGTTCTTATTATCCTAATTTTATAGATGAGGAAAATGTGGCTGAGTAGGATTAAGTGACTTGCCCAGGGTCACACAGTTAGTGTGGAATTAGATTGAAGTCTTCCTATTGCCAAGTTCAACAGTCTATCTGCTGCATTATCTAGCTGCCACAATATCTTGAAATCCAAGTTTAAACAATCATGTGCCTGGAAAATTTGCAGAATTTGGAGGTAGGGGAATACACTGAGTGACCTGTCTAAATCCCTCCATTCCGTATACAGATTCTATAAAAGTGAGAGCCAAAAGAGGCTAGAAATGCTGCTATAAGTAAACGGATTTCTACAGAACTCCCCCAAGGACTCAGTTTGCAAACACTTTTCTCAGGATTTCCACTGGCTCTATCACCAAATTTGGATGAAGTTGGCTGTGAAACACTGAGAATTTCTCAGTTTTCTGTTAAGGCTATGCCAAGCCTGCCAAAGCCTACTTCTCAACATTTCAAAATTAAATTATTCCTCTCCAGTAAACCTTTTCCTTCCTATACATGTAGGTCCCTTAGTCAGTATTTAAGAGACAAGAAAAAGATTAGCTAGAACTTACGACCATCACATAGGGAAGAGTTTTTCTCCAACCTGTCTGTCCTCTAGAATCAGAGGTACTCATGTTAGAAGGGACTATGGAGGGCACGGACTCTACCTTTCTCATTCTACAGAAAAGGAAACTGAGTCCAAGAAGGGTCAGAGGATCTTGGATTCAGAAATACAAATTGGAAGGGGCTTTGGGGTATTTGAGTTCAACTACCATATTTTATTAATGAGGAAACTTGGATGTTTAAAACAGGATTCAAATCCAATCCAGCACAAACTCCAGCTGGCACTATTTTGCCACGTGTGACTGAGTCAAGGTCTTCTGGCAAGGGAGGGACAATTAGACTTAACAGAATTTCTAGGGCAGCATGACTGGGTCTATCTCTGCTTTACACTTCCCCAGATTTCACTGTGAGAGGTTCAGATAGCTTGGATTTTTTTCCTAAAATGATTGGCCCAGGCTACAAAGAATTTTCTCTAAAATTGCTCCTAATATGGCCTGGAGTTTGCCACTATGCAATTTTAATGTTTTTCCTGTTGTTTTAAATCTTTTTCCTGCTTAACATAAATACAAAAGAAATTTTAGGATGCTATTTTTTATTTTGCCATCATAGGTATTTTATTGGCCTTTCTTTCATATGAGCTCACAATTCACAGAGGTCACAATATAGTTGAAGAGTCCCATCTGTGTCTCAGTTTCCTTGATTGTACAAGAGGAACATGAAAGGATTCCTATGGTTTTGTAGGGTGGGAGAAGCAGACTCCACAGGGTATCAGACAGGAGCTAGCCCCAGCTGAACCAAAGACAAAGGGAATTCAAGCCTACAAAATAGCACCTATTTAAAAAAAAAAATTGAGTGTTCTGTAGCAGGAGTAACAGAGGGAGACCCACCAGATCTCAGTTGTACCGACTGTGGGTGGAAAGGGTGTCATCCAAAGACCGTGTCTGCTGAATCAGGGGCTCAGAGACACAATGAGGTTCAATTCCTCACTTATGGTCAGTCTGAGACAATCCTTTGTATATTCTTCCCAGGATATTAACTTGTCTGTCTAATGTGTTTCTAGCCCCAGGGGGTCTTAGGGGGTGTGGCCCTCTGGGATGCCCTCCTCCTGCTCTGGGGGAGCTTCCAACTACCTATCTCTATATAAACAAGCCCCCAACCTCTGGCTCCCTATCCCAGCAGCTGAGCCAGAAGCATCTTTCCAGGCAACAGCTTTGGAAAACTTCTGCCCCTGCCTTGGTTCAGCAGCTCTGTAGCTAGTGCAGAAGGACGGTCAAACAGTATGAGGTTCCAAGCACTGACCTGGGCAATGTGGGCACTGCTCCTTGCCAGCATTGGAGCAATGCAGATAGAGGAGAAGATCCAGGAAAGCCTGCTGAGGCAGCTGCACCTCAACGAGATCCCTGTCCTGGAAAAGGCAGATGTGGAGCACCTGGTTATCCCTGATCATGTGAGGACCAAATATGTGTCTCTGATGAAGCACAGCTCTGAGGAACCTTCACCCCGGGGAAAGAGGCACAGCCAGACAATTTCAGGTAACTGCCCTCTCCAAAGCCTTGGCCTTGTTCCTTGTGCTGGGGCTTTCACCCACCCTGACAGCAGAGCTAGGGTTGGTGGGTCTTTTTAAAAAAAAACCAGATAGATATATCAAGTACAGTGAAACGTACCTCTGCTATTCAAGGGATGATTATTCTGGGCAAAGGATTTTAGCTTTTGTAAATTTTTGTAAAATTGCTTTATTTTGCTTTAGTGATGTTCATTCCCATTAGTTGCTGGTAAAATAATTAAGAAATAAATCTATCTTCAGTCTCATGGGACAAAGGATTGTCCCTCTACCTATGGGTGGGAGAAGGGGTGGGAGTCAGAGGTAGGTAGTTAGTGTTAGCTGAAGCAGAAATAAAAGGCACCTACCTTTACTCTAGTATTTCTAGGTCACAGTCCATTAGGAAAAAGTAAAGAAAATCTTTGATAAGATATGGCATGGTTCTCACCTGAGCATTTTATTACATGTGAACCATTTTTCTCTTTCTCTGAGTAAAGTTTTGTTACTCACTGTAACCCCCAAATAAGAGTAAAGACCAGGGGAAAAATTAGCTAAGAAATTATTTTCTGAAGGAGAGCAATGTGAAATAAAATGAGGTTTGAGGTTGTCAGTGGTTTAAAATTATTTAGGATCTCCCTGTTCCTACCCTCACCACCTTGAAATTACTTTAAAAAAAAAACAAATTCAGTTAAGGCTATATTTTTATTTTAACTATTATAAATAGGTAGCTTCCTCCATGAATGCAAACCATGCATGCCTCTTTCCAGACTTTGGGCCTTTTCTGAGGGAGGTGAAATCAAACTGACTATAGGGTTTTGTTGCACAGAAATCATGGGCAGATTCTTCTCTGATGCCTCCAGTCAGCTGCTGGTGTTCAGCATGAAGGACCGGCTTTCCCCGACCAGGGAGCTGGTCCAGGCTGTGCTTAGGCTCTTCCAGAAGCCATCCCTGAAGGGAGCGATCAGAAGACAGCCTAAAAGGTTCCCCTTCCACTCCTATGCCAGTGTGACTATCTACTGGGTGCAGGTCAGAGAAGATGGCACCAATCGGACATACGTGATCGATTCCAGGTAGGAAAAGATCTAGGAAAAGAAGACAGGTTCTGTAATGCTCAGCTTCTACCCAAGGAAGGGGAAGCGGGAAAGGGACTAATGTAAGGGGCATTATAAATATTAATGGGAGATAAAGGGCTAGCTTCATCCCTACAAAGAGCCCAGAACCTCACAAACAGTGTAAACTCAAGGCTTCTGTGTTATTTGCTGAGTCCCTGAACGCTACAAACTTTCAGGTCCCCTTCCCTATCTCTGGCCTCCTCTGACGCTATTTGTTACCTCTTTCCCTTGTTGCTCAGACTATTTAGATGCAGGGTTGGTCTATGCTGGGTGTTTTCTCATTGTCTTTCTCTCCCCTTAGACGAGTATCTATTCATGAAACCGGCTGGATAACTTTTGATGTGAGCCAAGCTGTGAATTACTGGCAGCAGGAGGGCAAGGTGAACCAGCCCCTGGTCCTGGAGGTCTCTATTCACAGGGAGAACATAGGTCCAATGTCTTCCGATGCACACAAATTCATCCACTTCTCCTCCCAGAATCCTGCTGATGGAGAGTTGCATGCTCCCCAGCTTCAGCTGCACACACTGGACATGGAAGAATACGGGTATGAGAAAGGCAGTGGGCTTGAGGGAACTTCCAGAGGGCAATCCTTTGGGAAAAAAACTCCATCCTTGTGACTGGGGCCTGTAACCATAGGGTTTATCCTATATAAGAACGTAGTAACATCGGATCAGGGGAAATCAAGTCCCAAGTTCTAAAGGACTTGTCCAGGAGACAGTCTGTCTTAGTGCTGTACTTCGTTGTTAAAGTTGTATGTTACTTGGGTGGAGGTGGGGGACTGTGGCATGTATGACCTCCAATGGAGAACAAACACCTAGCTCAACCTTCTGCCCCCTTCTCCTGATCTCAATGCCCCACTCTCATCTTGCTTTTCCTTCTTTCCCCCACACAGTGCCCAGGGCAACTGCGACCCTGACACCCCACTGACGCAGGCTACCCGATGCTGCCGGCGTGAGGCATACATTAACCTTCAGCAGTTCAGGTGGACTGAGAACTGGATCTTGGACCCACCTGGCTTCAAAGCCTATGACTGTGTGGGGAGCTGCCAGCAACTGAAGAGGGAGCACCTGAACTTTAGGTGGCCTTTCTCTGCACAAAGGAAATGCCACGTCACAAGTACGGCCCCTCTACCTCTGATTGTGGCTGTCAGGGAAGGAGACAAGATTGTGACAAAGGTGGTCAACCTTCACAACATGAAGGTGATGCAGTGTAGCTGTTCTTCAGAAGGAATGCCCGTCATGAAGAAACTGAAGCCATAGACACAGAGCCCTAGAGTGCTTCTGAAGAATGTGGCTTTTGACTTAGACATGTGTACAGAGGGATCCTGAAGGCTATGTAACTCAGGTAGGGGGAGGTAGAAGTGGAAAGTAACTATTTCTTTAGCAAGTCACTTCCTTTACCTAGTTAGCCAGTCTTGTTTTCCCTAGGCAGTCAAGAAAAGTCCTCACAAATTCAGGAGACAGGCTTCCTGCCTATGGATGAGGTCTGAACCTCTTTCATGTCCCGTTTTTCTGTTTCCAATAGTTGCTGTGACCACCTATTTTCTAAGCACTTTCGTGTACAAATACTGTCACTGTAAAGGCCTTGATGTTAGATTTAGAAAGGAGAAATTCTAATCAACTCATTATATCTTCTACTGGGAATGAAGATTGTCTGCTGCCTCATTCTTCCACCGACACTGCTACACTCTATGGTTCTCAGGCAGTCTTATTTTGGAAAGAACTATAGAACTATCTTAATTCTGATCATGAGAGTTCTACTGTGAAGCCTGGAGAGACAGATTTTTGACTCTGGGGTTCAGGAGAAAATGTGTGTTCTGTTGTGTCCTAATCCTGCTAATAAATTTAAGGGGAAAACTGATGCTATTTCATTCTGTATCTTTGCTCAATTAAATTCAACAACTAATTTGTTAAATAAATTATCATTGGAAATCTGTAACTTGAGTTCTTATCCTTGCTTTGTGACTAAGTGGCTGTGTTACACTGGGTTAGCATTTCTAGGACTTAGTTTCCTTGTATGTAATATGAGGCCAGTTATCACTTATGGAAATCAATAACTTTCTCAGGTCTAAGTTCCCTCATCTGAAAAATGAGATTAGATTAAATAATCTCTAGTCATTTCTAAGTTTACTAATAAAAGGTGCTTAATCAATGTTTTAATTCATTATCCTATGAACAGCTGAGTTTATTGTTAAAAAGGCTAAAGAACTGGAAGAAATGATTTGATGAAGATCTCAATTTTAATGGGAGAGGAACTGAATGTGAATTACAGATTAGAGATGTAGCTTTAGTTTATGTCTCAGGATCTTCAATAATGAAAGTAGAAAAACGTATGAAACTACCTGCGGTCCTTGATAATTACTCACAGTCCCACTGATTTAGTTTACAAGGTGTTTTTCCTCCATGACTGTGAGGCTGGAAATGCAACTATTATTCTGAGATGTGAGAATCTGAGGATCAGAGAGTTCAAATGACTTGTTTAAAGTCATACAACTTTACTGTCACAACTGGGGCTCAAACTCACATTTTCTGACTCCAGATGCAATTGTTTTTCCATTACCTTATTCTTAGACATTGAAGAAAGTGTTGTTTCCTCTATGAACCTTGGGCTGTGATCCCTCCATGCTCCTTTCTCTGTTGAATAGTACAAGAAAGTTTGTCTTTTTATCCCTTGGGAGGAGACTTGCAAAATGTGAGAGTGGATAAATGGATCATAAACAGTTAGTTGTGCAAAATGACCTCACAGTAAGAGAGGGGTGTGTGAGTGTGTGTATGTGTGTGTGTGTGAAGAGAAAAGGAGGAAAATAGTTGGAAAAAACCCAACTAACACTACATCATTACTGAAATCCTTAGACTAAAGAGCAATCAAGATATTTTCCACTTTCTTGCTCAGTTCATATCAGGGAGTTATTTTCTAAGGAAAACTTCAGTGATTTGCAAGACTCACCAGTCTATAGACTCTTATGCCCTGTCAGTGAAATTATCCTGTGTTACATTCTAAAAGATTCATAGCTCCACAGAGTTGTAGGTAATAATAGTTTATTCATATGTTTACAATACATTTTATATACACTATCTAATTGAGTCTCATGATGACAATGCTGTACATGGCAATTATATTATCTTTATTTCACATGTAAGGAAAGTGATGCCCATGGTCAAACAGCTAATTAGTATCAGAGAAGGATTTGAACCCTATGCTTTCTGATTCCAGGTCCAACACTATTGATTACAATGAATTGCTTCTCAGTAACAGAAATGAGCTTTAAAAGTCACACAAATGTATCTGGTCCAGTATTATAGCAGCCACTAGTTGGTTTGGGGTCTTGGGCCCTAGTGTTAAGAGTTCAATGGCATGCCAGGCTTTAGCACCACAGACAGTATGTATGGTAATCAGTTCTCTAAATATCAGCTTTCTTTTTTCTTTTTTTCTTTTGGGTTTTTGTTGTTGTTTGTTTTGTTTTGTTTGGGTTTTTTTTTTTTGGTTTTTTTTTTTTTTTTTTTGCTTTTTTGGAGGGGAGAAGGCAGGGCAATTGGGGTTAAGTGACTTGCCCCAGGTCACACAACTAGTAAGTGTGTCGTGTCTGAGGCCGCATTTGAACTCAGGTCCTCCTGACTCCAGGCTGGTGCTCTATTAACTGCGCCACCTAGCTGCCCCTTTTTTCTTTCTTTCTTTCTTTCTTTTTTTTTTTGCCTAAGAAACAGCAAAGCCCTGAGATATAAGCACCTGCAAAGATATTCCACTTGGCCTCTCCTTTCTAGCCCTTTTACTCTGCTCCCTTTAAGAGGCAGCCTATCACTCCACTTTGTCCTGGATGCAGCCCCAAGTAGAAAGAGCACTCATCTCGGAATCACAAAAGCTGTTTTCAATTCCTAGCTCCTCCACTTGTACTTGTGGGACACTGGGCACAGTATTTCATTCCTTGTAGCCTTGATTCCTATAACTATTCATCTATAACTCAGGAGAATAACACATTCCCTACCTACTTCCACAAAGTAACAGGCAAGAAAAAGATGCTTGTGGGCAGGACAAACTTTCTCTTTACCTTTCTTTCATCCCTTTCTCCTCACATCAAAAATAGCAGAAGCAGAAAGACCTGCTGAATATCCCATTCTGGAGTGAACTTTCTTATGACTCATGGTCTAGAGAAGTTATAGGAATAAAGACAGTTTAGTTGTATTTTCGTGTTACTGCTTACCTAAGAAGTTGTTGGCAATTTAATATTAGAGAAGGACTTACAAATTACCTCGGAGATATTTGAAAAAGTAAAACCACTGCAAATGAAGTCTATTGATCTGATACATAAAAGGCCTTAGATATAACTTGCAAAACAGCTGATACCTCTCCCTCAACCCCCAATATGGTTCTAGGAAAATTCAATTCAATCTGACAACCATTTATTAAGGACTTGTAATGATGCAAGGTCCTAAACTAGGCCTTATGAATACAGAGATTTAATACAGCAGATCATTCCTTCAAGGAGCAACAATCTAAAGGGGTACATGGGAACAAATAAATATGATCAGATATCTAGTCAAAGTCCCATAAGCAATTTTAAGAGAGAAAGGTCACTCTCAGTTGAGGATATTAAGGAAAATTTTAAGAAGTAGGTGGTACCTGTGCTAGGAGGATTTTACCAGTTGAGATGTGAAAGGATGTTTCAGGCACAGAGGCTCGTGTAAATGAAAGGAAAAAATTGATGGTCCAATGTGCCTAGAATGTAAAGTTTGTGGATAGAAGTAGAAGGAAATAAGACTGGAAATGTAGGCCAGAGAGCCTTAAAGGACAGGCATTTAAGGGTGTTTATATTTGATATATAGTCAATGGATATCTACTAAAAGTGTTTGAGAAAAGCGGTCACAAGTTTAAATAAGACACTCCATACCCCAACTCTGAGCATTCTCTTTGGCTGTCCTGCATTGCTGGAATACACTCCCCCTCATTTCTGCCACCTGGCTTCCTTCAAATGCCAGCTAAAATCTGACCTTCTACAGAGACTTTCCCAATCCTCCTTAATTCTAATATCTTCCCTCTGTTGATTATTTCCAGTTTACCCAGTATATATCTTGTGTGTTCAGTTTTTAATGTTGTCTTCCTCATTAGACTGTGAGCTCCTTGAAAGCAGGTACTGTATTTTGCCTTTCTTTATATCCCTATTGCTTACCACAGTGCCTGGCACATAGTAAGTGCTTAACAAATATTTATTGACTGGCTAATTGACTGTGAAGGCTGAACTGAAGAGGGCAAGAAACTATATAGCCTAGAAGACCTACCCAAGCATTTTATTACTATGGTCCGGGTGCCTAAATTAGGGTGGTAGCAATATGAATTGAAAAGAGAATGGAAAAGATATCTCCAAAAATGAACGCAGCAGAACTTGGCAACTGATTAGATCTGGGGAGTGAAGGAAGGGAAGACTCCAAGAGAGCCAAAGTTCTGAGACTGGGTGACTGGAAAAATAGTAGCACTATCAACTAAAATAGGGAAACTTGAAGGAAAGAGAGGTTTTGGTGGATAGATGAAGTCTGTTTTATATATACTGAGCTGGAGATGTGAGTAGGACACATAGGTAGAGATGTCTAGTAGGTAGATGGAAATATAGGAGTGGAACCCAAGGAGATGTTTGTAGAGCTATATTCAGATTTAAGAATCATCTGCATAAACTGAAGTCATCAATACTGCCAAGAAGGAAGTGTAGAGGAAGAGTACTAGGAAAGAGCCCAGAGACAACAACATTAGTGAGTAGGAGTAGGAAGATGAACCAGCAAAAGGAGCAGAGGAGGAGCATACAAATGGGTAGGAGAACAAATTGCCTAGATTAGCAGAAGAGGAAATAGAATTTCTAAATAGACATTTTAGAAAAAGAAATGGATCAGGCCATAAATGAGCTTCCTAAGAAAAAAGCACCAGGACCAGATGGATTTACAAGTTAATTCTATCAGACATTTAAAGAACAACTAATTCCATTATTAAATAAAGTATTTGGAATAATAGGCAAAGAAGGAGTTCTATGAAATTCCTTTTATGAAACAAATATGATGCTGATACCTAAACCAGGAAGAGTAAAAACAGAAAAGGAAAATTATAGCCCAATTTCATTAATGAATATGGATGTAAAAATCCTAAATGAAATACTAGCTAAAAGATTATAAAAATATATTACAACAAAAATGAGATTCATACCAGGAATGCAAGAATGGTTTAACATAAGAAAAACTATTAATATAATTGATTGTATCAATAAGAAAAGCAACAAAAATCATGTGATTATATCAATAGATGCAGAAAAAGCATTTGATAAAGTATAACACTCATTTCTATTAAAAACACTTAAGGGGGGGTGGCTAGGTGGCGCAGTGAGTAGAGCGCCGGCCCTGGAGTCAGAGGGACCTGAGTTAGGATCTGGCCTCAGACACTTAATGCACACACAAACAAAAACCTAGCCGTGTGACCTTGGGCAAGTTACTTAACCCCAATTGCTTTAAAAAAAAATAAAAATAAAAACACTTAAGGGTCGGTTGGGTGGTACAGTGAATAGAGCATTGGCCCTGGAGTCAGGAGGACCTGAGTTCAAATCCAGCCTCAGACACTTAAAACATACTAGCTGTGTGACCTTGGGCAAGTCACTTAACCCTAATTACCCTGCCTTCCCCCCTCCAAAAAGACCAAAAAAAAAAAATAATGAAGAACAAAATGAACAAAAACAAGAGAACTTTGTATACTGTAACAGCAATAATGTATTAAAAACAACTTTGAGCAACCAAGTCATTCTATTATAAATACCCAATTTAACTACAAATGTCCTATGAAGGAAGATGCTATCTGCATCCAGAGAAAGAACTGACATATATACACACATACATACATATATAGATATAGATATATTTGTGTCTACTGGTAGCTAAGTAGAGGGAGAAGGAGGAGAAAAAATGTTACATGATAACTTTGTTTTATATTTAAAAGCTATAGAATATATATGCATATACACATAATTAAGACCAGTAATTCTCTTTGTGTCTTCATTTTTCTTCTTATCCTATATAGCCTGAATTAGCATTTCACATGTATAATCCTAAGAGGAAGAAGAAGAAAACAAACACCTATCAGCACCTTTATGAGGCCTTCAATTTATTTGAGAGACATATTCTTGGCACTTGCCAGATAATTGGCATATATCCCATAAGTGTTCTTTGTCTCTTGCTTTTTGCTTCACCCCTAAAATAAGCCAAAAAGGTCTTTGTCCAATAATAACCTCATAGAAAAAGTAACCATCTGAGCCTAGATGTCCTGGCTTCATATCATCTGGTGTCATAGATAAGATCCTACATATCCTCCTTGTTGTCCAACTTTCAGTAAATAAGGGAACATTTCACTTTTCTATTCATCCTTTTTCAACAAATTACTGTACTCAAAGATGCCAAATTATGGATCTTTAAGATAGAAGATAATCACTAACATATGTCAGTGATGGGATCTGTTCCTATACAAAAGGGAAAGCTAGTTCTTTGGAACTGTCACACTACCATAATCTGTAAAGCTGCCATACCATTGCTCCAATCTGTACATAGATCTGAAGCCCAGCAAAATTCTACTTATGTCTCCAGATGGCTATAAAATAATATATTTTTAAAAAATCTTCTTTGGACACACAGGTTTTATACTACATGGATTTCCTTTTCCCCTCCCTAACATGGATGTGAGTTATCACATAATTGCTCATTTGGAGAAGCATTTGCTGCCAAATGAAGGAATCGCAATAGGTATAAGAAACTGGTCAAATCTCTTCCTCGGTTTTTTTTTCTTTTTTAAATTTATTTTTTTTTCTTCCTCATTTTAAAACTCTCCTTTGTTTAGCTACTTGACTGACTCAAGGGCAAAATGCTACTGGGTAGCTCTGTAGGCTTCTGCATTGGGACAAACCACATCCTCCTTTTGTAGGTGGTACCCAACAACAGCTGGTGATGCAGAAATGGAGTTCAGAGAGAGAACTAAGGCTGAATATGAACTATCAGAGGAGGAGAAGCTGGAGAGAGCACAAGTACTGAAACCTAAGAAGGAAAGAATACTCAGGAAAAGTTACCAACATCAAATGCTATAGAAATGTTGAGAAGAATGAGAGCAGAGAAGAGCTCATAGAACTTGGAAATTAAGAGATTGTTGGTAAACTTAGCACAAATGGGGGATGAGGCTGCTAATTAATTTATAAATTAAATTTCATTAATAAGAAATTCATAATTTGTGCATGTAAATAGTTGATTAGGATTAAAGAATTAAACTATGGATGGTATAATGGATAAACTATGGATGGTATAAATTAATGGTATACTGGTACCTCTGCTACCAGGGAGACTGCATTTAAATTTATAAATTACTATAATGAAATTATATAAAAGGAATCAATCACAAAAACAAAGAATGCAAATTGATGGCCAAATTCAGGGTGAAAGATTAGTCCTGTGACCCTATGGAAGAGTTTGTTAGTTATTAAAGTTAGAATTGATCCAAGTGTCAATTTGACATGAAATCAAATATAACGTACAACCCAAAGTCCAAGCTAAATCTTAATTCTAACTTCAGAGTCCTTGCAGTTTCAGCAAAGGGAATGCAAGTATAGGACTATAGAATTTAGAGCCAGAAGGGCCTAAGAGATAATCTAGTCCACTCCTTTGGAGTAGAAGACAGGATTTAATAAATAAGGGAGGAGTGCTCGCTTTGTCAGCACATATACTAAAATTGGAGCGATACAGAGAAGATTAGCATGGCCCCTGCACAAGGATGACATGCAAATTCGTGAAGCGTTCCATATTTTTGACAAGGGAGGAAGGAAATGGATCTGAAATTCGAGGTCTTAACATTAAATGTTTCAAATATATATAAATACTATTATTAATACTCTTTTGCTTGTAATTGGGAGATAAGATGTGCAGGCATTGGGACACAGAGATTCACCTTCCTCTAATGGAAAAGTCGAAGGGGGTATGGGAGAAGGTATGGGAAAGAGCAGATTGGAGGAAGCGATATCTTGTGGGACTGCTATTCTGGGAGGTTGGGTAAGGGAATAACAGGGGGAAAATGATTGTAACTCAAAATCTGGCGGAAATGAATGATGTAAGACAGAAGTTAATAAAGCATTTGTTTAAAAATAAATAAATAAATAAATAAGGGAGGAGATTTACTTCATTTAGAGGCTCTTATGAGTCTTCACATGAGTTTTCTGCATTTTTAGTGGGGACAGCACCTAATGTATGTATGTACCTAATGTATGCATTGTTATCTTGAGTACTTGTATAGAGACTGGGGTCTTATTTTACCTACATTTGTGGGACTATAATCTGTGTTTTCCAAGATGCAACTCTATGTGAAGCAATATGAACTAAAAAGAATTATAATTTTTGGAGGCTACCCTCAAGATTAAATCCATTCTATAAACACAGAGGTAGGGGGTGCTGGGCCATAGGTTATCTCATATTACCTGTCTTCATTCATTCTTTCTTCTAGTCAAATTGCCAGTCAGGTATTCCTGGTCTCCCTCCTACCCCTCAAAACACACATATGGAATGCATTTCCCTTTCAGGTTGTAGAATCTCCAATTTCCTTCAAAACACAGATCAGGTGCCACCTCCCCTAAGGCCTTTCAGGATTTCCTGTTATTAGAATTCTCTCTTTCTTGAAATAATTTTGTGTATGCACTGTACTGTGTTTGCTTTATGTGCATCTTTTATCCTCCAACAGAACATAAGAAAGTTGAGGCACTGGGTTTTTTTTTTCCTTTTGTATCCCTAGCACCCAGCACAAGTGCTTAGCAAACAGCTAAGTATTTAACAACTCTTTTTTAAATTTGAATTTTACAGATAAAGGTTTTGGGGATGAAAAGAATGAAATTATCTTTCCAACTTCACACAGCTGATAGTGATGGGGTACAGGCTCTGGCAACACCCTTGCATCTTCCCACTTGATCTGGCATTTGCCTAAAGCCATAAGCCTTCATTATCACTATGCCCAAATCTCAATTATTCTTAACCCAGTTTAGCTCTGCACTATCAGTTATCTCATTAGCCTTCTGCTACTTCCTGCCTTTCTCTTGGTTCCAGGAATCCGACCTCCTCCAGTCACCCCAGACTACTTGGCCACCTCTAGATCTCCCACAGTCTTTCTATATATAAGATCCTTGAAGGTGCTCTGATTCAATCAGGCCCTAATTGCAAGGCCTCAGATTTATTCTGGCATATTAAGCATCACAAATGTTCAGGTTCCTTGAGCCTAGCCACAACAAACTGGATCTTTAATACACTTTGTTTTTCTTTGGCTGAAAGAAGGCTTGGGTCAAATCCATTCGCTATTTCAGGGTCCCAGCACCCCTAACCTTAACAGTAGGTCACAAAGCCAGGACACAAAGTCAGGTTTTCTGATTCTTAATTGTTTCTCTTTACTTTAAACTCCCCAGATTGTCCAAATGAAGGGTTAGGGCTAGCACACACCCCAGCCTCAATTCCACTGAAACCAGAGACTTTAGAGCAGCTACATACATCCCTGTCCTGACGAGTTTGTTCATTTAGGGGCATCGAGGTTGAGTAGCAGGCCATGGAGTCACGAAAATCTTAGTTCGAATCTTACCATTGATAGCAGCCAGGTAAATCGCTTAACCTCTCTCATCCTAGCTTACCTCATCTGTAAAATGCGCAATAATTCACACCTGTCTCATAGGGTTGTTGTAAGGATCAAAGAAGACAATACGTGCAAAAAGCTTAGGAAACTTAAAGCATGCAGTAGTAAATACTTTGGAAAGGTGGCAGGGCTCTTAAAGGAAAAGTTGAATCACCAACGTTCCACTGGAAGGTGCGGTCAGTGGAAAGAGGGCTGCATTTGGGCTGCAATTCAAGGCCTAGCTCTGCCAGTTACAGTGCGACCTTGGCCCAGACCAAGGCCCTCCAGACCTCGGAGGTGGGCCGCGGTCAGATGACAAGCATAACCAAGCGCGTCTCCCTAGCTCAGGGAGAAGCGAGCTGCTTCTGGGTCACCTCTGCTTCCGAAGGGCTCTCAGCCTCCTCTTAACAAGCCAGCCCTGGCCCATGACGTGAGCCCCGGGGGCAGGGCCAGAGGCGTGGCGGAAGGGTTAGGATGCTGGTTTGGGGCCCTTTGTGTCCCAGCCCCGGGTAAGGATCCTTGGGGAGATCCTGGATTCGGGGACAGAAGATTCCTAGGTGTATCACAGATTTTGGGAGGCTCGCCGGGACTTACTTTGGGGGAGGGCAGGAGTTGGAGAGACCCTCGCAGGGGTCAAGCTCTCGGACGCACACCCCTCCATCCCCGGCCTCATCCGGCGCGCCGCCCCGGGAGGGAGCGTGCAGGGCGGCGCCGAGCATCCCTAGAAGGTGAGCGGTCCTTGGGCGGCAGGTAACTGCGGGCCGGAATTCGGAGCTCCATCGAGCTCCTGCTTGCTGCTCTGGCCGTTGCAGCTTCCACTGCCCGGGCTCCTGAAGCCCGGTGAGGCGGCTGCAGCTGCAGCCGGGCTGGACCTACCTCGGGAGCGGGGCGGGGTTCGGAGGGTGGAGGTGGCCTCAGCCCCATGGGTTAAGCCCCGCCTTCCTGTACGTACTCCGGTTAGTTCCCAGATGCCCTTTTCCGCTGGTGGGCCTCTGCCCCTCCAGAAGAGTCTGGAATTGGGGAGAGGAGGGTTAGGGGCGGGGAGGGGGGGGGATGGAAACCACCTGATACCAAATCTGGGCGAGCCTGAGCTAACCAGCTGCGGGGATGCAGACAGCGGAAGGCAGGCCTCTGTCCAGAGAGCACTGCTTTGGGAGGGCCTCCTCAGGAAATGGTAGCGCCCCGGGGCTGCTTTCCTCTTCTGATATTTTCACTGCTGCATCTCAGGGCTTTCCTTTCAGCCTATTCCAGCTGTTGGTGGGATAACGCCTCCAGGACGATGAGCGTGGGCTTCATTGGGGCCGGCCAGCTGGCCTTTGCCCTCGCCAGGGGCTTCACTGCAGCAGGTAGGCGAGAGGGACCCTTGAGGATGGCAGGATTCTGAGTTAGTGAGAAGTTACAGTGAGTTACCCCAAGCTCCTCTGTGTGTCAGGAACACGAGATGCCTCAAATGCTTATTAGCTCTGTGACCCTGGGCAAGTCACTTATGGGGTCACAACGAATCCCAAATAACTGAGAAGCCCAGGGTGAAAGCTGGGAAGGGATGATGCCAGGAATAGGAATGGATCCAGTACAGTGAGGGGCTGGGGTGTGAGGGACAAAAATGTTTGTCATTGACATGTAGGGTTCAGAACTGCCCCACCTCCTGGCGTAGCCCAAGGCTTTGAACTCAAAAGAACTCTGTCTTCTCTAGGTGTCCTGGCTTCCCACAAGATAATGGCTAGCACTCCAAATATGGACCTGCCCACAGTTTCTGCGCTCAGGGTAGGTGTGAATAGTGGGGGGAAGGTAAGGTGGGTAAATCTGTTCCCCCAAACTAAGTTGCTTGATTCCAGGATGGCTCTTGGATAAACCAAGTTTCATATTTGGTACAGTTTCTAAGTCTCAGGACAGCACCCCGGCAGGGGCTGGTAAACAGGTACACCTGGCCTGTTGCAGAATATTATGGAAGGAATATCAACAAACTTTTGCTGGATGCTAGGGACATAAATGTAAAAATTCCTTAGTTCCTTAATTCCTAGTTTCTCCAAGGGTAGGAGGCTCTTCCTATTCTGGTCCTGACCATCCTCCTCTGAATGCTCTAAAATCTATCAATAAATATCCTTCCTAAAATATGATACTTGGACTGATACCCAATACTCCAGATATGGTCTGGACTGGGAAGAGGATATTGGGACTGTCACATCTCTAGTCCTGGAAACTCGCTACCTCTCCAAAATGCTGCCTCAGATCATGTTATTTTTTATTTTATTTTATTTTTTTGACAAAAAGTATTCTTATTTGACATCTGAATAAGTGTTGACTCCTCAGAACACGGCCTTTGGCATCTTTTCCAACTTAATCATCAGCTTGTTGCACTGTGCCTTTCTCAGAAACAGATACCATCCAAAAATTTTCTGATATCCTTGTTTTTGACTGTGGTGGCCTGTTGGATCAGGGCAGCTGTTTGAAACAAGTTCAATATCATTTCCTTCAAGAATTAACTCATCTTTTTGGGCTTGAGAAACAGCACAAGCAACACCTGGTCTCATGCACACTCTTCGTATATATTTTTCACCCAAGAAATTTCTGATTTCAACAAGTGAGCCATTCTCTTGAATAACAACATTGATGGGGAAGTAAGCATACACAGACCTCATCTTGTAACAAAAACCCAGGGTTAACGCCTTTGATCATGTTTTGTACATGGCTACAGATTGTGCGCACGGTTGCAAGTTCTTTTCAATTTCCCCACCACTTGTCTACCTGAAGCCTTTTTTTCTTCTTTCCAAGGAGACTGAGCTCAACATTGATATGGTTGAAATCCCTACGGAGGATTCCTCTGGGCCCTTTCACAATAACTGTCCGACCCTTAAGAGAGATGTCAACATTTTCTGGGATGTCGATGGTCTGGTTGCTTAGAATGGTCTTCATTCTGGTAGTGAATGGGCCAAAAAAAAGCTACTTTTTATTTTCTTATCTTTTTATTGATACTTTTTGGTTTTTTTTTACAATACCTTTATTTCCAAATATATCCTTTCTTTCTTCCCTACTCATAAAATAAGAAAGATTTTAAAAGAAAAAGAGAAAGTTCTGGAAAACAAACCAAGGCATCAGCCAAGCCTGAGAATAGATACTTTATTTCACACCCATGATCCCCTGCCTTTTAAAAGAAGGGGGTACATTTTCTCAGCTTTTCTGAGGGGGCTAAATTTGGTCACAGTGATTTTACAGCATCCAGTGCCTAATGAACAAGTGACCTAGATTGGAAGGTAGAACTATGATGCTATTACCAGTTTTGCCACTGACTAAACTGAGGGATAGGACGCATTCTATCCCATTGCTGTGTCCAGGCTTTCACTACCATTCAACAATTACTAATAACTTATCATGGCATGGAAATGCTCTTGGGCTCTTGCTAACAGAGCACAAGATCTGTCTGGTCCAACAAAGCTGTCCTGAGGATAAATCACGTCTGCCATCTAAATATTACTTTGGCTAAGTAAGTAGAGACTTATCACGAGCATGCTGACCAATAATTGAGCGATTCTTTGGCCATAGTGAACTATGAAACTATGTGTATGGTACCAGGTGCAGGGGAAAAATACAAAAAAATGTAGCACATCCTTGCCCTCAAGGAGCTGACAGTCTAGTAAGGAGAACCTTACTAGGGTTGGGACATTAAGTGGATAAAAAGCATGAAAAGTGTTGTGTTGATGAGATAACACATATAAAATGGCTTTATAAACCTTAAAGCACAATATAAGTGATAGTTACCAAGGTGATGATGATGCCTCAGATTACCAACTATATTTCACATAGTCAAGGCTTTACCTGGCAGTGTTCTACCATTCCTGGTTCATGATAGGATCCTAGTGTAGAGAGTCTTATTTTCCAAGTAGAACAGAAAGACACTTGTCCTCCCTTAGGAAGGAGACCTCTGACATCTCATCCCTCCTTCTCTTATTCATCTGGTCCCTTTTTCCATCCCATTAACAGCAACAACAGGAGACTTTGAAGGGATGAGAGGGCATTATAGAAAGATAATACTACATTTATTTACTGCTGATTAGAGAGAGCCTAGAGTATTATGCCCTTGGGAAAGTCCTGAGTCTGGGTAGACCATTCTAGCTCCTGAACCTAATTCTCAGTCCCTGAACCTGTTACTTCCTGCAGAAGATGGGTGTGAAGCTGACCCACCACAACAAGGAAACAGTGCGGCACAGTGATGTGCTCTTCCTGGCTGTCAAACCTCACATTATTCCCTTCATCCTGGATGAGATTGGGTCTGATATCAAGGACAGACATATTGTGGTCTCCTGTGCTGCTGGTGTCACTATCAACTCCATTGAGAAGGTACTACAGCTTTCCTTCCAGCCCCTGAATGGGAAAAGGTCAGGGTGTCAAGGTGCTGGAGTAGATGTACTCAGTGACTAGTAGGGAGAGGAGTGTGGAGTGGCAAGTGGGGATGGGGAGAGGCAGCAGGAACTCAGAACTGAGAGTTTAACTCTATTTCTCTCCTCAGAAATTGACAGCATTCCAGCCAGCTCCTAAGATCATTCGATGTATGACTAACACCCCTGTATTGGTCCGGGAAGGAGCCACAGTATATGCCACTGGAACCCATGCCCTGGTGGAGGATGGGAAACTCCTAGAACAGCTAATGAGCAGTGTGGGCTTCTGCACAGAAGTGGAAGAAGACCTGATAGATGCTGTCACTGGACTCAGCGGCAGTGGCCCTGCCTATGTGAGAGCATAGCTAGGGTGGAGCAAGGGAAATGAGAGGGTTCCTGATGAGTTCACTTCTTCCTTTAAGAACTTTTTGGAATGGGAAAAATCTTGGGGTATGTGGGCGGGGTAGGTATATACTGATTTGGACTTTGGACATCAGTTGCTCAATAAATATTTATTAAGCACCTATAAACACTGGGAATAGAAATACAAAAAAAGACAGTCCCTGCCCTCAAAGAGGTAACCATCTTATGGGGGAAGGCTGCACACAAAAAGAAGCTGAAAAGAGAGAAGGGATAGGGCCTGGGAAGTTTACCAGGGATCATGATGGAAAAGTCAGAAATCCCAAAGTCATACAAGCAGGTGAGAAAGAAGTAGATTTTTTGAGCTAAGCTCCATGGCTCCACTCTCCAATAAGAGGGAGTCACAGGGCTGATGGGGGTGTTAGAGGATGATCAGGTTTTCCCAATATTTAGCTACTTGGAGCATGGTGGAAAGGCAGGGAGCAAGGCTAAGTTTTAGTCACTGGCCTTCAGTAATCTTTCCTGGCTGGGTCTTTGGTCAGTCCTCTCTGCTCTGGGCAGACCTGATAGGTGAAGTGTTATATCCCTGGGATTATTTTCAATAATTTTATGGAACAGATAGTTCCCTTAAGAGAGACATCAATGGGCTCCCTCCCAGCCTTTTCCATATAGAGTTTATTGTTTTTGTCTGTAGGCATTTATGGCCTTGGATGCTCTAGCAGATGGTGGGGTGAAGATGGGCCTTCCAAGGAGACTGGCAGTCCGCCTGGGTGCACAGGCCTTACTGGTCAGTATCCCTGTCTCTCTTCTTCTGCCTTTTGTTTGCATGACATATTACAAGGTTCCTCTTGTGTGTGGTATTTAGGTGAATATCTTGGGGTGAGTGTGGTAGGGGGAGGTGGATGGGGAGGTCTGGGGGAAATAGAGCTCTTGACTCTAATGAAAGGAATCATAATTTGTCAGATTCCTTTGGCAGTCTGGTGAAGCCTATGGATCCCTTCTTAGAATAATGTTTAAATTCATAAAATGAAATACATGGGATTACCAAAGAAACCAATGATATTGACAGTAATTATCAAAATGTTAAAAAAAAAAGTTCATGGACCTCAAGTTAAGAAACCTTGTCCTGAAGGTTTTGTTCAGAGAGGCAGTATCTCAGTCAATGACTGTATTCCCTTCTCTGATTCTTTTCCATCCTGTAAGGGAGCTGCTAAGATGCTCCTGGAGTCAGAGCAGCATCCAGGACAGCTCAAGGACAATGTCTGCTCCCCTGGGGGAGCCACCATTCATGCTTTGCACTTCCTGGAAAGTGGTGGTTTTCGATCTTTACTCATCAATGCTGTTGAGGCCTCTTGCTTCCGGACCAGGTAGGTTCAACTCTCCCTCTTTCTCTCCTGGTCACTCCATCCCCAGAACAAGCACCCAGGCCCAGGCCTGCACCTCCTCATCAGCAACCTCCCTGTTGCCTTCATGTTTTTTCAGCAGTTCAGATGGTTTGAGAATTTTCTGTATATTGATTAGAGATAATCCCTTACCATCTCCTTTGAGATGGGACAGATGAGACCAGCAGAATGAATCAGACAAAAACATTCCTTTCACATTTTGTTCTTTTTGTGGTTAGGGGCAGGGGAGCAATTTTGGATGTTCCAAGTCTCACAGACTGAGCCAGGCTCCATGACAGTTTCCCTACCTTCTCCCTTCAGTGACAATTCTAATACCACTACTGCTTGACCCCCTCATATCCTCTCTGCAGGGAGCTGCAGTTCATGGCTGACCAAGAGAAGATCTCCCCAGCTGCCATCAAGAAAACCCTCCTACATAAGGTGAAGCTGGAGCTGCCTACTGTTTCTACGCAATCACTTTCCAGCGGAGTCAAGCTGTTTAATTGTACCCAGGCCCCTGGGGGCAAGAAGGATTGAGATGTATTTACCTCTTTTACCTACTCTGTATCTCATCCCCCTTCTCTGTCCTCAGGGTTCTTACTCTCTGAGCTCCTAGCCAGCTTTAGTCCCTAGTACTCAGGGAGAGGAGTCTCTGGAACAGTCTTATCCCCGTAATAAAACTACTTTAAATCTCTTTACATCAGTGTAGAGAAGGACATAGGTGCATTGATTTAACTAGATTTAAAGTAATCTTTTCTCTCTTACTGATAGAAGGCAGAAAAGCTAGGAGTAGTTTTTCGTGCAGTGACAGTGAAGAAACACTATAATCACTTGAGTCTGAATGAAAAATATCAAATTGTACTTGTGGGTTTTTTAAAAATCATGCTTTATAGAAATGATTATCTTTTTAAATAATTTTAATAGCACTGGGTTATAACATGGGTTGCTAATTTTGTTTCAATAAAGTTTTTTATTTTTGAAGATGAGTAGAAAAACATGCTAATATCTCTTCCATTAGCCAAGTCTAAAGCTGAAGCCAGTTATTTAGAACACATGGGCACCAGCCCTGTTAATCTTCATAGTGGAGAAAAAGTCCACGAAAAGGGAAATTATAGCCTGAAGGGCCAAAGTTACTAACTTAGCCAAGAGATAAAGATAATTATATCATAGTTCCTGACTAGTATTCAGGCTGTTGGTCAGTTCTGTTGCATTCCAGCTGCCTACAGGTACAGGGACAAGGTGTTTTGGAGGAGGGGCAATGATGTCCACTGGGGAGGAAGGGTTTGATAAAGGAACATACCACACAGGAAAAACATTCCCAGGGATGATGGTAGAGTAAGAGAAAATGTAAGGGAACCTGGGAACTGTTTGAGGGTAATCCTGGCTACTTTATAAGTGTAGTAGCCCTTGTTGTGGTTTGGGGGCAGTATTGTTGTATAGAAGCCAGGACTGAGAAAGAAGTAGGCCCATGGAAAGATTTAGGCAAGGTTGTTGGTCATCCAATTGGAGGTAGGGCCATTCCCATTTTGTGCCCAAAATTATCCCTGATGGTGATCCCAGTAAACTGATTCATTCCCTGCTTTTTCAGGCCAGAGCTTTAGGCAGGAGCCAGGAGAGAAAGTGGCATTGATGAGGAACCAGTCACTACCTCAGGGATTGGCACCAACTCCAGCAGGCCATCCTTTGCAGTATAAGGAATCAGTTACCTTGGGTCAAATTGGTTCCTAGAATCTAAGGAGAAGGCAGGAATACATAGAATTGGATTTCTCTCTTGTAGTTGAGGATAGCCCACCAGGGTGAACCCAGATTGTGTAGTTACTCTGGGCAGGGTCAAGGTTTCCCTACAGGGGTTCCAAAAGGGTGATTAGATAAGTAGCAAAAAGCAGCATGAGGGGCTGTGGAGGTCCAGGATGCCTTTGAAAAGATAGGACCCTGAGAGCTATCCAAATCTAGGCAGGTCAAGTTTTTTCTAAATGCTTCCTAAAGTAGGCGGCACTGAGAAGGTCAGATTCTCTGTCAGATCCTGGTCCACTTTGCAAATTACAGTCACTTTTCAGGATTTTCTTTTTCGAAAAATCTTAGGCACTCAGTGGGGTGAGCTTGGGCAATTAGCCCAACAGACCCCCACTCAGAGGCAGAGATACCTTGTACTGAAGCTCATCCTAGAAGGTCAACATACAACCAGCAGTTGGCCCAGCTTCCACATGGGGTGAGTAGGGAGATGGGAGAAGTTGCTCTTCCCCCATAGTTGGACATCCTCAGAGATGGGCAGTCACTGCAAGGTAATTGCAAACAAGCAGAAGGAGTAAGTTGCAAGGGGGGTCAAGGTGGGGAGAGTGAGGGGCATAATAGGAATATAGTGACTAAGTAAAAGTAACCAGTCTTGGGTATGTAAGGGGCTTCAGGTGGGAAGGGAGCTTTGCTTTGCACAGGCCTGGTCTGGACTCTTGGGAAAGCTGTCTACATCTGATGTCATCTTTTTCTGGCCCCTTCAGAACCGGAGGGCAAGGTCTCCTATTGACTCAGATGTCCACTCAGGAGCAAGGGCAATCTTTAGATGTGACAGGTGGATCCAGAAGTCTATTCCTTAGAGTTTGGCAACAGTAGAGGTCATGAGTAGTATCTGGAAGGGTCCCTTCCACTGTGGTTCTAGGAAGTGTTTCTGCAGGTGGTGCTTCCAATATACCCAATATCCAGGAGAGATGAGAGAACTGGCCTCAGGTGGTGGACCCAAGGAATGAGACAGACAAAGTCTCCAACCTGATGACTTTTCTGACTAACATTTACATAATATTCTTGAAGACTCTGAGAAGTAGGTGGGGAGAGATCATCTGGAGTGAGCCTCATTGGTCTCCTGGTGACAGTCTCGTAGAGGGAAAGGTTGGTCTTGCCCAAGGTCTAGACCAGAAGGCAATGGGAACCACCTTGATCCATGGAGCCTGGAAATCTAAGGTTAATTTTCCCAGTAGTCCTTTCAATACTCCATTAGTTCTCTATACCAATCCTAAGGACTGGCCTCTGGCCTGTAAAATGAATCCCCCAATCACTATGAACTTCCCATGGGTCCCTCCAATAAGGGATGATGTGTTCATATAGGGCCTTTCCTACCATCCCTGAAATGGCTGCCTGACATGGGGAAACCTCTACCCAGCTAGAAAACATAGAGACCATAACAAGAGCAAACATATCCTCCGTAGAGAGGCAGCTGGATGAAGTCAAAGGACAAGAAAGGGAGAAGAAAGAAGCCTTGGGGAGGCCTAAGGGGCTTGGAGGGGTTGTACAAAAAACAAGACTGACACCCAGACACCTTTTTTGATATTCCCCACCAATGCTAAGAAGCAAGTTCATAAAGTTTATTCAGTCCCCAGTAACACAGATGATGCAGGGACTCAGTAGTGGTCAGTGCAGCTGGTAAGGGAGAACAACTCGCTGTCCATGTTTCTAAAGCCCCATTTCAGAGTCTTGAGCACACCCTTGTAGTTCCCACAGACTTGCTGTTTCTGAAGAGATCAGGGTTTAAGCCTCTGTTAAGGTTACCAGATCAACAGGTTGGGGTACTGAGGGGGGAGGTGCAGGAAACCATTACAGCAAGGGGGGAGGTGAGAGGCCTGCCTCCCTGGCCATGAGAATGACCGGTAGTTTTGATAGGCTACCTTCCTGGGGAGTAGTAGACATTCTAGTAACCTAGAGACCAGTTTACTATTCTTTGTAGGTTGCCCGGTGGAAGTTAAGAATCCTTATTGCTTCTACAACATTCCAAAATCACAGGCCACCCCAAAAGCATATCTGCTATCTGTGTAGATGTTCAGCTTCAGGCCCCTTCCCAATTCACAGGCCCTTGACACTGCTTCTAGCTCTGACTGTTGTACGGAATGAGCATGGGGGAGGGGGCCCGACTCCAATACTTCAGTTGCCATGGTGATGCCATAACCTGCTACCACTTGTCCCTTGGGGTTCCTCAGGCAGGAGCCATCTGTGAAAACTGAGGTCAGCATCTGGGATGGGCAGTCTCTTGGAGGTGGATTCTTGGAGTTAGCAGGTGGTCCAGGATTGTAATGCAGTCATGATTGGTGGGGTTAGACTCACCATCTTTCATAAGCTGGTCTGTCTCTAGGGATAGTCTCTAGAAACTGAGTAGGATTTAGTACATTTAGTCTTCTGACAGTGACATGGGGCTGTGCCATTAGCTGGGTTTCAATTTTTGCCAGGCAGCTGCTTGATAAGTGTTGGGTATGATGTGAATTTAGGAGGGCCTCAACCACAAGGGCCCAGAGGATAATATACTCACTTTGTTTAAAAATCTCAAGGTGGTAGGGCTCTGGCTATTGCATCCATTTTTTTGCTATAATATCCTACCATTTGGTAACGATCCCCATGTTTCTGTGCTAAAACTCCTACAGCATTTCCTACTTTTTTCATAGCAAAAAGCACAAAAGGCAAGGAATAATTGGGAAGACCCAAAGCTGGGGGTTCAGAAAGGGAAGTCTTTATGGATTCTATAGCCTGGTGCTATTCTTTAGATAGGCAAAGGGGGTTGGGATTTTGGTATTGCAGGGTTTCATACAAGGGGTGGGTGAGGACAGAGAATTCGGGTATCCAAGATTGACAGTACCCAGTGAGATACCAAAATGTCAAAGTTGTCTATTGATGTTGGAAGGGGGAAATCACTGATAGCCTGGATTTGTAAGAAATCCAGGGAGACACTGCCCTGAAAAATGACAAGCCCAAGGAATTTTACAGAGGGGTGGCAAAACAGAAGTTTGCCTTGGGAAGCCTTATGGCTGTCTAAAGCTAGAAATATGAGAATCGCTACTGCATTATCCTTCCTTGTGGTCAGGTCAAGGACAGAGTAATAGGTCACCTACATACTGGAGGAGTACTGGGAGGTAGGGAGGGGAAGAGACAAGACAGGTGAGATTGTCATGCAGGGCCTGATGGAAGTAGGAGAGAGATCCAGTGAAACCTTGAGGAAGGACAGTTCAAGTATACTCTCTTCCCTCCCAAGTGAAAGCAAAAAGGTATTGGCTGGATAGAAAAGAAGGTACTGCAGAGATCGATGGCAGTGAACACAGCAGCAGATGGAGGAATAAGGGGTAATAGAGTATGGGGATTGGGGACTACCAGGGAGCCAGGTAGAATAATGACATTAACAGCATGTAGATCATGCAGGAGGAACCAGCCTCGTTTACCAGGCTTCTCAATAGGGAAGATGGGAGGGTTACAAGGGGAGATACAGGGCACAATCAGTCCCTCTGAAAGGAATATCTGGAGGAGGGGCCCAGCTCAATAGCCACAGGAGGAAGGGGATACTGATGGAGACATCGAAGAAAGTGGGAAGGGTCAATCTGAACCTCTATGGGGGCAGCTGTAGAAATGTGCCCAATATCTGTATGATCTGTGACCCATAATTGTGGCAGATCCTCATCCAGGTCTTCCTCAGGGGTCCCAGGTACTTCAGACTGAGGCAGGAGGCATAGGGTTGCTACAGGTGCTTGGGTAGGAGAGAGGTGATCTAGCTGAAAACAAACTGGGGTAAAGCTATTAAGCTTTATATTAAGCTATACAGCAGAAAGAAAGGATAAAATATCAAGACCAAGGAGGTGACAAGGGGCCCCAGGGACAAGGAGGAAGGTGTGTTGAAAGTGGTCCTGGCTGAGAATGATCTAGAGAAGAAAAGTCTGGAAGGCCCAGAGAGGCTTATTAGAAACCCCTACCACCAACAGACCATCATTTCTTTGAGTTAGGGGGGTGGGGGATTTGCAGGTATCCAAAACTAACAGGGAGCTCTGGTGCTAACCAGGGCCAAGATGGGATGGCTTTGTACTACCACTTCCCCTAGTTGAGGAAGGAACAGAGAACGGTAGATGGGGATCAGATCCTGCAACCCTTGCTTGGAGCACCTCTATGGTCACTGGGGGGCGGGGGAGGCCTTGGCAACCCTGGTGTTTCTGAATTTCTATAAGATTGTGACAGATTCTACATTCAGATTTCCAATGCCCTGGTTTCTTGCAATAATGACAAATGCCAGGTTTGTGGTCCCTTACCACATTAGGATTAGGGTATGGGGTTGGGATGGGAGCTGTTAGTTGCTGAAGCTACATAGTATAAACCTGATTCTTTTTAGTTCAAAGCTCCCTTTTTGCTTCTAGGTCCACCTCAGCCTGTGTTGCTAGGGGGCAAGTTCAACTATAAATTGCGTGTGTTTAGACCACCACTCCAGCTGGGTGATTTTGATATTTCATGATAGGGAACGTTGGAGATTATTAACAAAGTAGGAGAGAAACTGGGTCTGGCCCCCTCCTTCCTGACCATGGAGTAAGCCAGAGTTAGTATCAAAAACCTCCACTAAATGATTGTAAATTGGAACACGGTCTTGTCAGGCCCTTTGGTGACACACTTAATTTTAGGAAAGCCTACAAGTCAGAGAAAGGCTGCTAGGATAGCTTCAATTAGGGCTTCACCCAGTGCTTTAGCCTCCTGTTAGTGCCCTTCCTGATTCTTTTTTTTTTTTTGCAGGGCAATTGGGGTTAAGTAACTTGCCCAAGGTCACATGGGCTATGTTTTTGTTTGTGTGATTCGAACTCAGGTCCTTCTGACTCCAGGGCCGACCTACTCACTGCGCCATCTAGCCGTCCCTCCCTTCCTGATTCTTACAAGCTACCCAGTCTGGTTTTTGCATTTCCTTAATAGTGATTTTTATATCCACCTTTTCCCACCAATTCCAATTATCTTTCCCAATCAGGATCACTACTAAGAGGCAAATGTCAGGGATCCCTGGACTGTAGGGTGACCCTGAACTGATCAGCCAAGCCTATGGGGCTTAGAAGTCCTTTTTTAAGGCCTGCAATTTGCCATATTCCCATGGCTTGAAATTACTCTGAGTGGTGGAAACAACCAAGAAGGCTGGCTTAATTTGGCCTTTTTCCCTGATGGGATTAGGTTCTGGCCTCTCCTCTATAGGTGGGGTGTAGCTGTCTTCAAGGTCAGAGCCTTTTAGGGAAGGGGAAGGGGGGAGGAGGCAACAGTGGTGGAACAGAATTATTATCCTTAGGACTAGAGCAAGTAAGGGAATGTGAGGAGGGAGGGGCTAACAGCAAAGCACAGCTATCCTCCCCAGGATCTGAGATTTTAAGAGAAAGAAGGGAGGAAGGAGACGAGGAATAAGGTGAAGGAAGTGGAGGACGAGCAATGGCTGGAGGGGAAGGATAGACTGGGGCCATTGGGCAAGAGGGGAGGGTGGGGTAGAGGGATTTAGCAGGTACTGGGGAAAGTGGGGGTGATGCTGAAACAGTTTTGTGAGTTTTAAGGGAAGAGGATTCTGCCTTTCTCACCCCCACCATCTCAGCAAACCAACAACGAAAACATTCCCACTCCTGGTCAGATGTTTTGTTGACCTTTAAACTTAATTTGGTTTTAAGGTAAAGTAACTTTGATCAAAAAAGCTCCATTGTGGCCCACATAATTTGGGGCTATCTTTAGTTAACTGATACCAGTGCTAGTAGTATTTGTGGTCATCAAGTTGGTAACAGCCTGGCATATAAGAAACAGGGGTCTTGTTAGCTGGATTTCTAATTTTAGTTTTTGATTGACCCATGGCTTAATTTTCCTATATCAATCCTCCAGGGGATCTATACAGAGCATTTGAATGCAGACTTGATCTCTGCCTCCAGAGGTGGCTTAAAGGGAATTTCAAACTTCAACTAAACCAGCAGGAATCCTTTGAAAGCTGGGAATAAGGGAACTTAACCACCCTGTTAAAGTTAAGACTGGGGAAAAATAGGTCTTGGGTGCCTGAGTCACTAGCATTAGTGGGGTGGGATGTTGTTTCTCTTACTCTAGTTCCATCTGAGTTATGGCACCATACCTGTTGACCTGAGAGTTTGTCTAAAAGAGGCAAACAAGCTAGGTGATATATATTTATATTGTTTTTTCCCTTAAAGCTAGGAGAATACATGCATGCATGGAGCCAGAATGTAAATTCTGACTGCCTGATAAAAGAATGACAAGCTTTTTCATATGTGTTAGCACAATCCCAATTCAGGATGTCTATGTCCCTCAGATTTATGGTCTCCATATGTGTTTAACCTTACCATGAGAAAGGAATTTTCTTAATTAATAGGTTGCAAACACAACAAGATAATATAGTTGACAAAGTGTTAATCAAAAATACAACCCAGAATAGCTGTGTTTCCTTTATCATTAACATGCCATAACATAGCATATGTTCATAAATATTAAGATAAGAAAAGTCCCACTGTTCAAGATTATGTCTCTGGTTAAGGGCCTCATCCTTAATGGCCATAAACAGAGGGAAAATGCTCTTAGCTCTATCTGGCCTTGTTAACACAGGAATAGTCATTCTCTGAGTTTACTCAGAGAATAAAGAAGGGAATATCTGTTAGGCCAAGGTGCTTCTTCTGGTTGATTAGTTCAGGCTTTGGCCTTTATTAGGGTCCTAATGATCTTAAATGATTATCACACTTCAATGCTTATACTTTAGCTTATGGGAGATAATTGAATTCAATAGATATTTATTGATTCCCCACACCAGGCTTTGGAATAGGAAGATGAAAAAAGCTAGTTTCTGTCCTTATAATTTGGAATTCCTTGTATTTCAAGGAATTTACAAGCTAGTAAAGCTAGTAAAGGAAATAACGCACTTACACAAATAAACTATAGTGTGATTATGCAGAGCAAACAGCAGTAGAAGAGATTGGAGAGGAATGGGAACAATCGGGAATGTCATGGGTGTAGTTATACCTGAGCTGAACTTTAAAAAAAGGGATACACTGGAACAAAGACATAGAAAGATATTGTAATGTGCAAATGCTTGGAGATTCAAAATGGCCCTTGGTCCATTTGGGCCACACATGAAGGGGAATAGTATGAAATACATTTGTAAAGAAGGGTCTGAACCAGGTTGTAGGAGAAAATTGCATTTATTCAGCATTTGACAAACATTTTTTAAATACTTACTATATACAAAGCACCAAACCATGAGCTGCAGATTTAAAGACAAAAACAAAATGGTCCTCTGTCCTTAGGATATTTACATTCTCTCTGATACCAGAAAGAAGAATTTGTTTTTTATCCTGTAGGTTATGAGGAACTGATAAAGGGTTTTTGACTGGGGAGTAATGAGATCAGGGCTTGCATTAAGAAGGTAGTTTTGGCAATATTACAAATTATGGTTTGGAGAGGGGAAAGACTGTAGGCAAGGAGACCCATTTGGACTATTTAAAATAGTCTGTCATTATCAACACTGACATTTATTAAACATATACTCAGCACTATGCTGGGAGCTGGAAGAGAGATCAAGTTTAGATAATAAACAGTTCATACTTCCAAGGAGCTAACAGTCTGGGGTAAAGGTGAGGGACAGGGAGAAACACCAAGCTATATAAATTACAATAGGGGAGGGAATAAGAATATAGTACCTACTATGTGCTAGTTATGTGCTAAGCACCTTACAAATATAACCTTATTTGATTCTCAAAACACTCTATGATATAGGCATTGTTATTATCCTTATTTTGAAGGATTGTTGCAGAAACTGAGGCTGATATTATTTGTCTTTTTTTCCCAAAAAGGACCATGACATCAGGAAGATGATGCTATGACTTGCAAGTGAATTTGGATTTAACTGAGGGAGGGCTGTGTAAGGTTGCCAACCTCACGTTCTCCTCAGGGAGCCATGCCGGAGAGGGGCAGTGCGAGATATAGATCAGGAGGACTGGAGATGGCCAAGATACAGTGGAAGGCCTTAGCCTTTTTTGCTTTTTGGAGGGCAATTGGGGTTAAGTAACTTGCCCAAGGTTACACGGCTAGGTTTTTTTTTTTTTGGTGTGTGTGTTAAGTGGCTGAGGCCGGAACCAAACTCAGGTCCTTCTGGCTCCGGGGCCGGCACTCTACTCACTGCGCCACCTAGCCGCCCAAAAAATTTTTTTTCTTTGCTTTTTTTTTTTTAAAGCAATTGGGGTTAAGTAACTTGCTCAAGGCTACACGGCTAGTCATTATTTATGCATGGGTGCTCATTTTCTGAGGCCGGATTCGATCTCGGGTCATCCCAACTCCGAGGCCGGCGCCCTTACTCACTGCGCCACCTAGCCGCCCCTAGGCCTTAGCCTTTTTAAGCTAAGGTCTTGCCCAGATCTCAGTTTGACTGAGGCAAGGCCCATTTAGTGATTAAGGCTAGTTTAAAAATGAGTCAAGGAATGAACCCTTTTACCTAATAAAAAAACAAACCAGTCTGGGAGGGAAAGATCCCCAGGGTTTCCTTGCCAAAATAGAAACTATTATTATTTACATTCACTCTGGGCCATCAAAGCCCAAACAATGACCACTAAGTGGTGCTTGGGCTGGGACCTATTGTTGACCAATCAATGAAAACTCAGTGAATTGGGTTTATGGCATAGTCTTAAGAAAGAAATCTAGTCCTGTGGGCAAAACACCTGCAGGTAAGAGCCCACTACTCTTGGTGGAAAGAGGGAAAGGAAGGAGATGGGAAGGGAAGGAGAATGAAGGATGGGAAGGAGCTGAGTTGCCCAACTGGAACAGTACAATTGGGTGTCCACAGTGGGGTGGCTTAGACTACTCACAGGTTGTTGTTTGTCCCTGTTCTCAAAGAGGACTATGACATCAGGAAGATGATGCCAAGATTTGCAAGGGAATTGTATTTAACTGAGGGAGGGCTGTGCAAAGTCACCAGTCTCACTCTCTCCACTTCTTAGGGCTGTCACACCAAAGAAGTCATTCTAAAACAATACTGATATTGTCACTATGTCTCCAACTTAAAAAATCTGATCATTTCTACCCAATCCTCACAAGACTGAAGGACAAGACAATTCCGGTCTAAAGTGCCTAGGTGTAAACAACATTGTGAACCTTGAGGGCCATAATTCTGAAAAGGGAAAATGGTGAGAACTCAGTTCCATTGAAGAGACTAGCAGTACTTTGGGATGTAGGAATTCTTACCTTTTGAGGGAGGGATAAAAAGGAACTTAAAGGGAAAAGGAGTAAAAAAGACACCAAGTCAGTTCTCAAGTCTTGTGGTAGACTTCTGAGAAAGGAGCTAGTCTTATCCTTTCTGAGTGGTATATCTAAGAAAGGAATCAGAATTAAGTTTCTCTTGAAATAAAAAAGAAATCTTTATGTTAAAAAAAATCTCAGTACACTCAGTGAATCATAACAATGAGAGAGGACAAAAATTAGAGACTGAGGGGGAAAATGCCAAAGTTTAATATGTGTTGGTTATGGGGGGGAGATAGGACATCAGAAATGTGATAGTCCTAAGGCTTGGAAATGAGAAGTTATTGCTAAATGACCCAATTAAGAGACTTTTGCAAGTACTAAGAATAAGTAAAGATGGTTTCTTCGAGAGATTGTGATGCTGAATTGTGGGATTAGAAAAAAGGTGAGAACTCGGCCCTAGGACGGAGTCTGGAAGTCTCAGAAGACCAGAGTTCTCACCTTTTGGGGTTGGGGTAAAGGTAGGAGCTAAGCAGAGTAAGAGACTCCACAACTCAGTGCTTATATCTTTTGCTGCCAGAGCTCAAGGGGAAGAGCTAGCATCATTTCTCCTGAGAAGAATATCAGAGACGAAGGAATCAGAGGCCTACAAACATGGATACAAAAAACTTAATAGAAAACCTCAAGGCAGATCTCACCTGCTCCATCTGCCTGAGCTACTTTACTGACCCAGTGACTGTCAAATGTGGCCATAGCTTCTGCACAGAATGTCTTCTCCAGTGCAGGGAGGGAGCCAACGAAATCTTAACCTGCCCAGAGTGCAGAGGAGTCATCAAATACGGTGACTTGGTGCCCAACAAGAATCTTCAGAATCTGTCCATCACTGGCAAAATACTCAGACCTCATTTGCTGCAGAGCATGGTGGGCCCGACCACCTGTGATCAACATGGGGGGAGAGAGAAGTACTTCTGTGAGGAAGACCAGAGACTCCTCTGTGATTCCTGTTTATTAACCCCAGAGCACAAGGATCACCAAGTCCTTCCCTTGGAAACAGCTGCCGACAAGTGCAAGGGCAAGCTCCAGGAGACATTGACTATCTTACAGAAAAAAGAAGAAGAATTTAAAATTGCATTGGACAAAGTGAGAAGGAGAAAGAAGCGTTGTAAGGAGGATACCTTCACTTTGAAACAATCCGTTATTTCTGAATATGGGAAAATGCACCAGTTCTTAGGGGATGAAGAGTATCAGTACTTACAAAGACTAGATGAAGAATCCAGAGACAACCTGGCCAAACTGGAGGAGAGCAAGGCCAAGCTGTCCCAACAAATCCAGAATCTGCAGCGGATGATTTTAGAAGTGGAGGAGAATATGAACAAGGTGCCCTTGGAAATGCTGCAGGGTATGACAGGCACTTTGAGAAGGAACCAAGAGCTGCTGCTTCAAGAGCCAGAGCTTGCTTCCCCTTGCTTGACCTCCTGCCCCATCACAGGCTTAAGGGAAATGCTCCTGAGTTTCCAGAGGGATATAACTCTGGATCCTGAATCAGCCAATCCTCATCTCATCCTGTCTGAAGGCTTGAAGAAGGTCCAATATGGAAGTGCCCCCCAGGACCTGCCCGACAACAAAGAGAGATTTGATTATGTTCTTGCTGTTTTGGGGACCCAGACCTTCACCTCAGGCAAACACTATTGGGAAGTGGAGGTGGGAGATAAGACAGAGTGGGAACTGGGCATCTGTAAAGATTCAATCAGCAGAAAGGGAAAATTCTCCTCATCTGAGGGCGTAAGGATCTTAGCAGGCTGCACATCTGGAAATTGTTTCTTCCTTGTGAATTCACAAAATGGCTTCGAATTGAGGCAGCCTATACACAAAGTGGGCATTTTTCTTGATTATGAAAAGGGACATATAGCATTTTATGATGTCACAGACAGATCCCTTATCTACAGTCCCTCAAATATAGTCTTTGAAGGGCCTCTTCGCCCTTATTTCTCTTTTGGCATTCCTAATGAACAAAGAACCCCTGGATCACTCATTATCTGCCCTGGGAATAATCAATAGAGGAGTGACTCAATGCAAGTGACTGAAAGTGATACTGAAAATGATTTTCTCTTTATTTGAACTCATATTGAAATGGTCAGTAAAGTGATGTATGATTATTAAAACCATGAGAATAAAGTGCATTGTGTTTATACTTAATATAAAAAAGAAGTATAGGGCCTTTTTTTTTTTTTGCTTTTTTTTGAAGGGCAATTGGGGTTAAGTGACTTGCTCAAGGTCACACAGGTAGTTTTTGTGTTAAGTGTCTGAGGTCAAATTTGAACTCAGGTACTCCTGACTCCAGGGCTGGTGCTCTATTCACTGGGCCACCTAGCTGCCCCTGGGGAGTTTTTGTTTGTTTGTTTGTTTGTTTTTTAAGGTAGCTGATCTGCAAACACCTAAACTGGAGATCATCTGGAAGGGAAGGTAGAAAAGCAACAGAAAAGAAGGACTGAGGGGAGAAAAAGGGGATACAATAATTTTCAAGTAGGAAAGGATGAAGAGGGAAATTTAGGATGCTAAATGAATAAGCAAGCAAGCAAAGAAACAAAATAAGTAAGTAAAAGAGAGAATGGTGCTCTCGGATAGTCTTAGGAAGATGGGTATGGAAAGCTGATTCTGAGTGAGAAACAAGACAAATTGAGGACCACTCAATGAATTTCCACTGAATCAAGAAATATAAGAGATCTGCTGAAAAAAAGGTATGACGATTATAATAAGACCTCCACTGATGAGTAGAAAGTAAGAAATTAAGGCATGACATTTTACTAAATATACTTTGATTGCTACCTTCTATTTTTATACTCGTTCTCCCCTGTGAACCTTCCTCATCCTCTTCTCAGAGCTGTTTGTTTTTCCTTCTGGAAGAGGACCATGACCTCAGGATGATGATGCCAGTGAACTAGATTTAACCGAGGGAGGGCTGTGCAAGGTCACCAGCTATATTTTCTCCTTGGGAGTCATTTGGGGCCAATGGCAAGATATAGATGAAGACAACTGAAGATGGCCCCCAAGGAAACAGGCAAACAGAGGCTAAGTGACATGCCCAAGATCCCTCTGCCATTTAAGTGTCTAAGATTGAATTTGAACTCAGGTCTTCTTGACTCCAGGTCTAGCATTTTATCTACTGTATTACTTAACTGCCACTACTATCTCTTTTTCACATTACTTTAATTTCCAAATATATGCCTTCTGTCACCTACCCAGAGAACCATTCCAAGTAACAAAAACGAACAACAAACATAAACAAAAAAAAAATCAAGTCAGCAGAACCAACCAATACATCAATGATATCTGACAATAGCCAGTCTCCCACCTTTGCAAAGAAGGAAGGGAGGTGCATTTCTTCACTCTTCTCCAGGGCCAAGAGTGATCAGTATAATTATATACCATTCAGTTTCAATTGTTCTTTCCATTTATATTGTTGTCATTAAGTATATTGTTTTTCTGGTTCTCCTTTACTTTGCATCTGCTTATATAAATCTTCATATTCATCATTCCTTATAACACAATAATATTCCATTACATCCATATGCCACAATTTGTTTTACTAATTCTTAATAAGTTACTATATACCATGTTTTTGGCTCTTTGCTGCCAATGTAATGTTAATAGACTAGATCTTCCGCACCTGTTAATAGGCCTAAAACATGGAGCCTGGATCACATGGAGTCTGAATCACATGGAGCTCAGTGTGGAAGGAGCTTGCCCAAGGAGGGGAGGAGGTGTAGCAGCAAGCACCCCAATATCCCCAGGGTGACTGCCAACACAGGTTCTTAGATCTGCTTTTCAAAAGGAAAGCAACTCAAAATGGGTTAACAAGCTTACTTTAATCAAACAAACACACATTACCTAGTTCAGGGGAAAAAGGTCAGCACCCGAACTTCAGAGTTACAGAACTTACAGATCAAACAGACAGGCTTCCAAACTGTCCAACCATTATATCAATACCAAATCACAGTTACCAGAGAGGGAAGCATCAACATCTGGGTTTTCAAAGCCGGGGGGCTCTCAACAACGGCTTCCCAGAGTCCCATCTGGTCAAATCACACAACACTTCTCAAAGTGAGCCCCAAAGCAAAGCCTCTCATCAGAGTTTATATAGCCTTCTCCTGGCTCAGAGATTGTAACAACCTTCTGGACCCACTGCCCAATCACAAAGTATCAAGGTGTGGGCTTTCCTGAAAAACAAGCCTCCCACCACAGGCTCCAGGTGCACTTAAGCTAGGGGCAGGGAAGATCTTTAAATTTGCATTTACAGGAGGAGAGGGAAGGATGGAGGGAGGGGAGAGAGAAAGAGAGAAAGAGGGGGAGAGAGAGAGAGAGAGAGAGAGAGAGAGAGAGAGAGAGAGAGAGAGAGAGAGAGAGAGAGAGAGAGAGAGAGAGAGAAGCAGCTTGAGTGGGTGAAGGGAGGAATTTGCCTAGAGAAACTTGTCTGTGGGGAGGCCTGATAGAAAGAAGGCTTGGGATGTAGGCAGTCTCTGGATTAGTGATGAGTACCTTGTTAAATCTTACCTCCTGGTATCCTAATGATGTTCCAAATAACTATTTTGGTTTTGCCTTTGAGGAAGAGAGTTTATTATATTTTGCGAATCTACCCTAGAAACACACATGCATATTCATAGTGGCTACTATGGGTATTGCATTGGCATTACAATCACTAAAAAAAATTCTGCTCTAATATTTTGGGGTATATGTTACCTATTTTTGTATTTGACCTCCTTGAGTTATCCTATGCCTAGCAAAGCAATCTGAGTCAGAGTCTTGACATTTTAGTGATATTCTCAGCATAATTTCAAATTGCTTTCCAGAATAATTAGACCAATTTTGAGCTCTGCTAACAGTGTGTGCTTAAATTATTAGTGTGCTTAAATTTTCACAGCCCTTCCCTTCCAGCACTGATTATTTCCATCTTTTGCCAGCTTTGCCAATTTGATGAGTGGGAGGGAAAACCTCAGAATTGTTTTGATTTGCATTTGTCTTATATGTGACTTGGAGGAATTCTTATATTTATTAATACTTTGAAATCCTTTAAAGGAATATTTTACATTTTAGGAGAAAAAAAGACTATTCAGATGAGAATTAATGAGGACCCAAACTAAGGTTATAGTAGTATATGCTTAGGAATCATCTTCATAGAAGCTATATTTCAACTGTGGTAATGGATGAGATCACTAATGGATTGAGGAGGCTCACCTGAGTGAGCCTTGGGGAAAATAATCTTCCTCTATCCCAAGCTTCCCACCAGAATGCCCCTTCCCAGCCCCCTTGAATTAATATTTGGTTATGACCTGCTTCAGTGCCTTAGGAGGAACTCATTTGGCCTACCTTAGAAAATCTGAGGCAAACAGCCAGAATTCTGGTGAATTTTGGTCACTTCATATTTCTCTAAACTAGCTATTTGATTCCTGGACAAGATCACCATCCCTTCCTTTTCCCAAACCTTATCTACCTGGAGAAAAAAACCATTATCCACTATAATCAAGTTTTTTTTTTTAATGACTTAAAAACACAAAATTCACAAAAGTTTCTGTTCTTTGTAGACCCTTTAATTCAAAATTCTCAAATTTGGTCCTGGTTACAGATTAAATTTGTTTCAAGTTTTATTTGATCATAGCAATTAATTCATACATGTTTGTTTAGTCTTTCCAGCTTATTGCTTCATCAAACATTTATTCTTGTAGCATGTTCAGCTACTGTTAAATACTTTTAAAAATCTGAGATGTCATTGGTATGGATATCCTTTCCAATTGTGCAAACTGTAACCCCTTCTTAATAAAAGGAAACATTCTTTGGGAACGTTATAAAAATAACTGACCAAAATATTTTATGACCAAAGTAATTCATCACTTAGAGGCTAACCCTCTCATGATGTCCAAACTTATCTAGGCTAGTCTTCAAAAGGCAGACAATCCATATGGCCTACACTCAGAACATTTCTAGCTTGGTAAGACCACCTTAACCTCAAAATTACACAACAAACATTTATGAAATACCTACTATGTGCAAGCCAGTGTGGATACAAACATGAAAAAGAAGGATTTCAACAAATGGAGATATGGAGATAACCTTACTCCAGATACAAGAGAGAGGCCTCCAAGAGTACACTGGGGCCAGAATGTGAGTAGGATGAGATCCAAGAACAGCAAATTGTCCAGTTTGCTTAGGACAGTCACGTATAAAGAAGAAAACAATGAAACAGGTAGAAAAGTGGGCTGGAACCACAAAGGGCAGGGCCTTCTTGAAGGGCTAGTTCAAGAGTTTGTATTTTAGCTTATGGGCAATGGAGAACAGCTGGAAGTTTAGGTCAGGCTACTGACAGGATCAGTCCTATAACACTTAAATTAATTTGGCAGTTGTGTGAACTAAGAATGGGAAATGGGAGAGACCAATTAGGAGGCTATTACAATAATCTAGAAAAATGGAATTTGGGGGTCTTGACTAGGATGGTAGCAGAATTAATGAAGAAAGGGGATTGATAAATATAACAATTTACAAGTTACCTCTTTATATGCAAGGTACTTTACTAATAAACTGGTATTTTACAAGTAGCTAACATATATCTCTTTATTGTTTGCAAAAGCACTTTACATTACATCAGCCTATGGTAGCCTCAGGATAACCCTCTAGGTGGGAGGAGGTAGTTATTATTATATCCATTTTACAGATGAGGAAACCTGCTGAGGCAAGCTGAAGTATCTTGTCCAGGGTCTCATGAGCATTAAGTATCTGAATAATGATTCCAATCCAGGTCTTCCAGTCTCCCAAAGTCTAGCACATTCAGCCCTCCAGGGGATAGATATTCTTGAGACATTGTGGATGAAGAAGAGAAAAGAGTTGGCAGATGATTGGATGGGAAAAAAGTAATCTTAAATGTAAGGCCCCTTCTTACTCTCAATATGACCCTGAGCAGGTTTGAACCAGGGTGATTGGGACTATGGTGGTACCATCATCAGAAACAGGGAAACTAGAAAGAGGGCTGGTTGGGGTGGGGGTGAGGGAAGGAGGAGAATAGGAGGAAAAGATGCAAAATTCAATTTTGGATGGTGTTGAGGTACAGAAATGACATCTAGGTGGAATTTTCAGGCAGGTAAGTAGAAATGCAAAACAAGTTCAGATAGAGATATTGACTGAATATATAGTGAAAAGGTTCAGTGGTTAGTGAGTGCTGGCTGTATGACCCTAGCCAAGGTACTTAACCTCTGTGTGTCTTAGTTTCCTCTTCTGTAAAATGAGGGTTACAGCAGCACCTACTTCCTAAGACTGTTGTAAGGATCAAATAAGATAACAAAAATAAAGTGCTTTCCAAGCTTTAAAGCACTATACACATACTAGCCATTACATTGATTAGGAAATCCCTCCTAAAAATTCAGCTAACCTCATCACTCAAACCCTTGGTTTTCAGTACTTCCTCTAAATTCTCATAGAATTTATTATCTGGCATTTACCACAATATCTTATATAGTATTGGGGATGTGTTTTGTGGCCCCCCAACTAGATCATAAGCCAATCAGTCAAACAGCATTTAAATGCATGTGTGCCAAGCATTGTGATAACCACTGGAGATCCAAATAAAGGCAAAAGACTCTCTCTCAAGGAGTTCACAGCTAAAGGGGGAGAAAATATGCAAACAACCATGCACAAACAAAATAGATGCAAGATAAATTGGATTAATCTCAGATGGAAGCACTAAGATTAAGAAAGACTGGGAAATGCTTTTTGCAGGCAGGTATGACTTTAACTGAGACTGCAAGGAAGTTAGGAGACAGATGAGAAAGGAAAAAGAAGATTATTTACCCAAACTGGTAGCAAAACAGAAACCAAAGAAGGTACTCATAGGAGAATAAGATATACCAGACAATGCAAAGTGAAGGAGCTCTCCCATTGGATCACCTCAGCTCAACCAAGAGAGACCTATATCTTCCCTAAATGGCAATTCCCCAAAGTTCTTGGTGTAGCAAGCTGGGGATGGGATCATCTTGGAGACTGCCAGCTTCTTCCCAGTGTCTATTTATTCAGTAACCTGAAGTGAGGTTGTCATCTTCTATACTCTCTCTCAAAACTAGAAGCCAAAGAGTAAATGCTAAGAAAGCTCAGTGAAGACTGCAAGACCAATTTAAACACTGCTCTCAGCAAATCCACCCTGCCCCTCACACTGGCACAGGATGGTGATCTCTACCAATAAGGAGGGAGTGCCATGCCAATGTTCTTTGGGACTAGGATTACACATATTCCCAGGACCTGTGCCTAACAGTAACACAGGGTTTGCTGAAGTCAACCATGATTGCATAAAAGCCATATGAACTAGTCACTAGGGGGTGGGGGGGTGGGGGGGGGGGCAGCTAGGTGGCGCAGTGAGTAGAGCGCTGGCCCTGGAGTCAGAAGGACCTGAGTTCAGATCTGGCCTCAGATACTTAACCCACACAAACAAAAACCTAGCCATGTGACCTTGGGCAAGTTACTTAACCCCAATTGCCCACCAAAAAGCAAAAAACAAACAAACAAACAAAAAAACTAGTCACTGGTTTGGAACTAGTGGACAGAGGTTAGACTCTTGGCTCTGTGTTGCTTGGTATGACCTCAGACTAGTCCTTTTCTCTTTCTGTGCCTCAGTTTCCCTGTCAGTAAAATGATGGGGTCTAGCCAGGACAATCTCTACTAAGGCTCCTCTTAGTTCCAAATACATGATGATAAGATGCCACAATACCAGCAATCTGTTCAGCTTTTTCCTTGTAGTCATGGGTTGGCCAGGTAAGTAGCCACTGTAGTATAAAACAGAGAACCTCAGTGAGGAATCCGGAGAGAAGAGGGTTCTTTAGTAACAAAAGAGGGATCCCAAGAAGGGGGGAGCCAGAGCATACCAAGTCCCTATTCTGGAGCTGAGTCAGCCTTTCCAAGGCAGTGAGGCCCCAAGCTTTTCCCTAGGCTGCCTGACTGCTGCGGCTATGTCAGAGTGGGTTGCCTCCCGTGGTGAGCAAGCTGAGCTCAGCCTTGTGCCCTGGCTGCTGAGATGGGGCACAACAATTTTCCTTCAGGGCCCTGGGGCACTCCTGCCAAGGCCAGACCGTGAGAGAAGAGTGAAGGTAGAAGAGGAGAGACAAGCCCTCCCTGCCCAGTTTGGTTCCATTAAGGCCTTTGAAGGAGGGATAAGGGGCCTGGAGGCCTAGAAGCTTCTGGTCTAGAAAGGTCCCAGGGATTTTTGGCCTTCACAGGGAGGAAGAAGGCAGATGAGGGAACCTCACGTACTTTGTACAGAAGCCCTGGGACCTTACTGGAAGAGGATTTTCTTATTGCCATTTATAGAAGTCCTAGAGGATGGTTTCAGAGGTTCTGGGACTATACCGATGATTTGTTTTGAGTTCTGAGACTTTGTTTGTGGTTCTGTGTTGATTTCACAGGCAGAAAGTAAATTGATGATGGTGCTGGCAGTGTGCATAAATGGTATTGTGGCTCTGTTAAACTTTGTCTTCCTAGAAACAGAAACTGTGAAGGACTTGAGGTGGACTGGACACTGTGAGCTTCAATATGGAATGGGAACTGGATGAGGAACTGGAGAAAGAGCTGAGAGCTGCCTGCCTTTGAATCCATGTAACAGTTGGGTAAATTCAGGCAGGAACCGAACCCATGGAAGAGGAACCATGGAGTTTGGGAGCCAGCCTCCAGTCAAGATGAAAAGACCTTTCCTGCAAACTTTAGCCTTCTTTTGGAAGGCAGGAGAATAATACCTAAAAACTTACAACCCTTCAAAGAATTCTGTGACAAAGGACTTCAACTGAAAGGAACTAAGTTTAAAGAGATGCAGTAATATTTCATTTAGGTGAGTGATTAAGTAGTTAAAGATATTAAACAAAAGGTTTTTAAAACATACTGATAACTATAGTTATAATTATAAATCAAAATTTACAAACCTCTAAAAGAGAAATATAACAATACTGTTTTGGCTTCAATTCAGTTCAGTAACCATTAAATTCCTACTTGGTACAGAAATGCCAGGTGAGACAGGTCCCCTTGAGATTACAGTTAAGAAACATATCTAAAACAAAAATATATGAAAATTAAGACTATATAAGCTGGACTAAAATTTATCATTATTTGGCCAGTTCAGAAAAAGGAGCAACAATGATTATAGCAGATAAGTCCAAAGTGGAAAAGTGAAGAAAAAGAAGAATATTAGATTATGGCAAAAATAATTTTTTTAAAAATCTAACAAGATTAACTTTTTATGCCCCAAATAACAAGATAAACTGAAAAGCCAAAAATCTGAATAGAAACCATAGTTTCTATGTGTATATTTTTTAATTATTTAATAACACAGAATATGCACACTTATAAACACAAGACAAATCAGTTTATTGAATTAATAGTAATTCTTATGTCTAAAGAGAGAAATGTGAGAAAACACATTTATGTTAAATGTATGTACCATTTGCAAAAATTATAACACATAGACATGGAAGTTCTGATTAAATTTGAAAAGGCTCCATACTAAACAGACAATAAAATACACTGAAACTCCAGTTTTTTAATCTGGGTTCCTGATCTTGATTTTTTTTTTTAGTATTTTGATAACTATTTCAATATAATTTCCTTTGTAATCCTATATTTGTTTTTATGTATTTATAAACATTTTTTTGAAAAGGCATCTATAGGCTCCAACAGGCTGCTAAAGGTTAAAAGGGAGTACATTCTAGGCATGGGATCCTGCAATGCAAAGGCTTGGAGATGATATATGGAATGTTATGTGAGAGATAGAAAGTCAGTTTAATTGACCAAAATGTATAATAATGTATAAGGCTGGAAAGATTGAAGCTAGGCTGTTAAGAATTTTTAATGCTTAAAGAGGAGTTTGTCTTTGATCCTGGAGATAACAGGGAGCCACTGGAGTTTACTGAGAGTTTACAATGATATAGTCAGATCTACACTTTTGGAAAATCATTTTGACCTAACAGAAAGAACAAACTAGGCCAAAGGAAATTAGAAAAAGAGAGATAATGAAAAGAAAAAGTGGAAAAAGAAAAATCAAGAATAAAAAATGCATTTCATTTTGGCATAGTATTTTAAAATCTATTAAATTGAGAAACCTAAGAATTGAATTTTCATAAAGATAAATTTAATAAACATCAACTAATTTAATAACAGGATACAGACTACCAAGTTAGAAATCGAGAAGAGAGAACAATTTAAAAGAGCTTTTTAAGGGATGTAACGCTTATAGCTATGCTCCATCTCCAGTCATCCTGATCTGTATCTTGTCACTGGGCCCTGATGGCTCCAGAGGAGAAAGTGATGCCAGTGACTTTGCACAGCCCTCCCTCACTTCAATCCAATTGGCTTGTAAGTCATAGCATCACCTCTCTGATGTCATGGTTCTCTTCAAGAACAAAGGACAAACAACAACATGAAGGATACAAAGTAGTAAAATTGTCAGTAGTCTCTGAATTAGTTTGTGGACATAGTAACTATTAAATATCAATGGGTTATATTCTAGAAATGGATAAAAAGACTATATGGGAGAAGAATGGGCAAGGACATATGAAGTATTTTGAAATAAGTAATAATGACAAAACTTGGTTCTAGTGGGGCTACAGTGATCAAGGTATATTCATGTACTGCAAATATGTGCTGTCTTTTGGAAAACTATCTAATAATTATAAGATTTGCAAAACACCTTACAAACACTCTGTATACAGGATGTCCCAAAAGTCTTAGTACAGTTTTTAGCTTTAATAGTTATTATATTTAAGTTTTTAACATCTTAGATCTTCACTAAGACTTTTGGAACACTTTATTAGAGTGCCACAAAATCCTATAAGAGAGGTCTACACACATTATTTCCTTTTTATAGATAAAGAAACAGAATCAGAGAGGTCAAATTAATTGTTGGTGGGCACATAGTTAAAAAGTATAAGAGGAAGGATTTAGATCTAGGTTTTCTTGATTCCAAGTCCAACATAATATCCCTTATGCTACTGTCCCTCTCAGTACTCTATGACCTAGAAATCCCCATGCTGACAATGTAGCTGAAGGTTATATATTTTTTAAAACAACTATCTTACAAATGTATTATCAACCACATCTGTAAAATAATATATTGTAAACTAATTTGCATTTTTCATAGTCTAGAATATTTTGTTTTTATAATTAAAAATATAAGTAGCTTCTAAAATAATTTTTAAAGGAACATAAAATTATTTTATAACCTAGAAACAACCCAAATACTAAATGTTTTAGGGAATGAAGAAACAAATTGTTAATGTAATGGAACACTATATTGCCATTAAAATTTTTTTAAATGAAGAATATTAAGAAACATAGATACATAAGAGAATAGTGAAAAATGTGGAACCAAAATTGTATACCATTGCCTATGACTAAATATTTGAATACTTTTACAAATACACAGTGAATGGCTAAGCTGAGAAAAAAAGGACATAGAAGGAAAAATTATTGAGTTACTGGGTTTTGTATGTTAATGTATGTCAGGCTTCTATTGCTGGGACTAAAGGGGCTTTGCAGAACAATTAGACAAGCTAGTCCATGCTAAAAGGGGAAGAAAAATAGAGCAGCTAAGGAACAGTCCCTTACAAAGTCAGGACTGATACCTCCAAACCAGGAACCCACCAACCCCCATCCTCCTCATACTGAAGCTGGAACTAGAACCTTGAAAGCTGAGCTGCAAAGGGAGCAGGGACAGACTACAAACAAGAATGTTACTGTAAAGAAAGTATATTCCCCTTTAGAGGAGAAAGAAGGACAAGGAAGGGGAAAATGAAGATGCCTGGCCCTGAGCACAGCTCATGCATGTTTGGTCCATACCACCCTGGCTCAGCAACATTTCTATGATTTCTGGTGAACTACCCTCTGTTCCTCATAGGTGGTAGAACCTCTCTGCCAAGTAGGGAGCCCATATGGTCTCAAACTGATGAGTTCTGCCTTCAGGGAAGTCCAGGGTCAGGACAGTCTGCTCTGCTCAGCTGTTTTATTTTGTTTCTACATGGAGGGCAGAGTCTGTTTAGGAGAGTCTGATTGGTTTCCCATCCCAGCATTCACAAAAAAGGAGACACTAGTCAGCTAGGAAACGGAAAAGCCTAGCCTAGATTGCTGCAGGTACAGACATTTCCAGACATTTGAGAGGGGGCAGACATGAATGGAGGAGGGGCGGTATTACAGAGAAGAGGTTGCCATTAAAGGGGCCAGCAGAAAGCTGGAGGTACCAGATAGGATTAATGGGCACAGCTACGGAATGACTGTTGGCTAGAGAAAGGGCAGGCAACAACAAAATCCCTAACAACTGTTTTTTTCAGGACAATAACAATGAGTGTTTTCTTTGCCAACCTGAGGAGTTACCCTGAGCCAGACAGCTCTATTAGAGCACCCACTAGTGGCTAACTCAAATTTGTTTTTACCTATGTGATAGTATATAGGAGCCAAAACCAAATCTCAGGTGAATATTGTACGGCATGCTACACAATAAATGTCCTTCCCCTCAGTCTATAATTCTATATATTTCCCACCTTTCATGGCCAAACTCCCAGACCAGGGGTTCTCAGCCTTTTTTGTGTCATGTGGCCCTTGGCAGGGTAGTAAAGTCTGTGGATTTCTCAGACTGTTTTCTTGTCTGCATTCATAACTGAAGATGTTAAATTTCAGTGAGAAGTCAGTGAAAATAAAGAGGCAAGTTTTTTTACCCATCCAAGTTCACAGATCCCCTGAAATCAATCTATAGGTCAACAGAAGCCAGGTTAAGAACCCCTGTGTAAAGCCATCTATACTCACTGCCTCCTCTTTCCTTCTCAAATCTCAAACTCTAGAACTTTGGCTTCCAGCTTAACTGAAACTGCTCTCTCCAAATTTACCAGTGATTACTTAATTGCCAAATTTGATGAACTTTTCTTAATCCTTGTCCTTCTTGACTTCTGAATAATTTAACACTGTTGACTGCTCCTTCCTCCTGGATTTTTTCTCCTCTCTGGGTTTTTGTGACCTTGCTCCCTCTTAGTTCTCCTTCAACCTGCCTGACTAAATTGATATCCTTACATTAGATGTCAGATCATGTCACTTCTTTGTTCAAGAAGTTTCAGTGGTTCCCCATTGGCTCTAGGATATTTGTCATTTAAAGGCCACCATAATCTGATTCCAGCCTACCTTTCCACATTTTCCCTACTTACTCCTCTTCACAAATTCTATGTTCCAACAAATCAGCCTACTTGCTATTTCCTGCACCAGTTCTTCCAATGTATCTTTATATGGCATAAGCTCAAGACCTTTGAAGCCTTACATCTCCTGTCTCCACACTTTTGTATATGCTGTTCCCGATGCTTAGAATGTACTCATTCCCTCCTTTCCTCTACCTCTTATCATCTCTAACACCCTTTGAAGCTCAGATCAGGTGCCTCCACACAAGGCCTTTTCCACCCCCAGTTACTTGTCCCTTCACCCTGACCATACTCTTTTGAATACAGAAATCTCACTCTGGCAGATACAGTAGGTTTAAATCTCTCTTTCCAGTCCTGGTTTGTTGCAAAACAAAAACAAAAAAACCCTCCTCTCCCCAATGCTATATGCAAGTAGTAGCACAGTGAGTCTATCAGTTGTTGATTTAATAACTTTTATCTTATTTACTGGTTTAAGAAACAAAGTAAACATTTAAACCCATAAGGGTAAAAACCTCTTTAAATCCTTGAGTAAAGCAAGCATCTGGCTCAAAGAAAGAATATTCTTCCTTCCAGGAGAAAAAAGGAAAGGAAAAGGGAAAATGAAGATTGCTAGCCCTGAGCATGGCTCATGCATATTTGGTCCATACCACCCTGGCTCAGCAAAGTTTCTAGGACTGCTGGCAAACTCCCCTCTGTTCCACATGATGGCAGATCCTCCGTTTTTGCCTCCCCTACTTCCAGTACTCTCTTTGCTTTTTCTTCTCATCAAAATCAAGCTCTTCCTTCTTCCTCAGGCAAGGGGTTCTGTCACCATCCTGTAATAGCAAGCACCCTAGCACACACAGGATCGCTTGCTAGAACAGGTTCTTTAATCTGCTTTTAAAGGAAAGACTGATCAAAAAGGTGTTAACAAGTCTACTTTAAATTACATTCACTAATTCAGGGGAAAGGTCAGCACCCTGAACTTGGAGAAAATGCAAGCAGAGAAATTAGCATAAAGACCAACAGACAGGGTTCCAACTATCTGAGTAAAGCAATAGTGCTATGCACTTTACATACACCACTAGATGGAGAAAGCCTTTACATTTGAGCAGTCTGGGGTTCCCAAACATATGGCTATCCAGTCTTGTCCAGGGAATCACAAGGTCCTTCTCATAAGTGAACCCCAAAGCAAAATATCAACTCAGAGTATATATACACTTCTCAGAGTCAGAAGGCATCACAACCCTGTGATTCAGTGCCTATTTAACTTAGTACCAAAGAAGCCTTCCTACAAGCAAGCCTCCCCCTAAGCAAGCTTCTCTTTAAGCAAGTTGCTTCCCCAATAGGCTCTATGTGATTCAGGATGTATCACAGCTGGGCACATAGGTCTATTAATGGGCAGGGAAAATCTTATATCCCATTAACCTTACACATCCCCAAAGTCACTGGGAGCCAGATGGGGATACAGGCCAAAGTGCTTGCACCTTGGCTACTCTACCTTCCATTTTCTGCTAGCCTTTGGAAAGGGTATTATAGTGGCAAATGGAGAAAGGAAAAGAAAAGTCAATTCAAGGAATGGAATGAGGAGTTAGTAAGTATGAAGCAGAAGGCTTACTGGGCAGCAGTAAATGCCTAAGATTATGTATCATAAATCTTTTAATTTATGAAATGAGCTTGGGGAGGCTAGATGTCAAAGTGAATAGAGCACCGGCCCTGGAGTCAGGAGGACCTGAGTTCAAATCCGGCCTCATACTTAACACAAAAACTAGCCATGTGACCCTGGGCAAGTCACTTAACCCTAACTGCCCTCCAAAAAGCAAAAAAATAATAAAATAAAATAAAGACATTTAAGACCATAAAAAAAGAAATGAGCTTCATTTTTGTGACTTTCTCCAGTGACATCTGGCTTACCCAAGGATAAGGACAATTGAGGGCTGGAGTGGCAGGGAATAAGGGGGAGGCACAAGGTTTCTAGGGTAGCAGCTGGGGCAATATCTAAGTGGTTAAGGCTGGGCAAGAAGACAAAATAAGTCAGAGTAGGTGAGGCAAACTGTAATGAAGGAAGGGACTAAAGATAATTATAAGGATAAGTTTGATGTAAATGAAAATGTGTGAGAGATAGAAAGACTCTCAGTAAAATTCCAAAATTCCTAATGATGCAATTCTAAAATTTGGTGAAGCTTAAGATGTAGTCATGTTGGTGAGTGGCTAAAGTAAGATGGAGAAAATCCACTGAAGTTAAGGAGGCTGGATGGTCAAGTTGCTAAGGAGGTTGGCAATATGAATATTAAAGTCACTAAAAATAAAGGCACAGGATGGGATGGAGAGGACTACAATAAGCTAGCTACTAAAGTTATTGGAAAAAATGGGGGAAATTATGGAGGTAGTTAGAACACAGCATCAAGGATTGGTAGAGGGTTATTTAAGTATGGCTCTTGAAAGAGTAATGGCATTTTTTAGATACAACCAATTTGGGAATTTGTTTTGGTTGACTATTCCGATTTGTTACAAGGATTTTGTTTGTCTTTTTTCCAATGGGAAGGTAAAGTGGGAGGGAGAGACAAGGATTTCTATTGATAAAAAGAAAATTTTTTAAAGGAGGAATGGTTTTTGACAGGTGGAGGTAGAGGAATGGTCTATAAGTACTCCTCCTGACCCTATGAATAAAGAATGGAGAAAGGAGTGTCCACCATTGGAGAGAGATGGTAAAGATGTAGTATTCTTTGGGGAAAACCATGTTTCCATTAAGTTAAAAAGGTGGAAGCAACGTTGGCCTTGTCTGAACTTTGGAAAATAGAAGATCACTATACAGAAGAAAAGAGAAAGGAAAGATGTAATGACATTTAGAGCTCAAAATAACTTTGAGACTCTTCTGAAGTTTGTACACAGATTTAGATCTGGAAGTCATCTTACAGCTTTTCTAGTACAACCCCCTCATTTAGGGGTTGTACACAAAAAGAAACTGAGGTCCAGAGAGATTTCATGACTTGTCCAGGATTATGTAGGCATTAAGTAGCAGAGCTGGAATTTGAATTCAGATCCTGGGATACCAAGTTCAATACTTTTTTCACTGTCTCACACTGCCTCCCCAGATTAGTTGTTTGTCCTCCAAAAAATGATATGTGTAAGCTATCAGGTGACATCATCTATTAAGAGGCAAAGGAAAAAAACAGTACTAGTTGTTGATTCCTAGATCTGGGGTACTGAGGCATCTGTTTTTCAAACTGATTAAATTATTGTTGTTCTGGAACATGTATCTAAGATATAGCAGAGAATTTCCCAAGACTTGTCAAAACAGATGACAACTACCCTCTTCTGGTGAATCATCTGGGCACAAATGATACTGCCAGAAGGAACCTTAAGAAGTATTGCCAAAGATTGTGAAATCTTGAGCAAGAAACTAAAGACTATAGGAGCAGAGGTTGTATTTTCTTCCCTGCTGCCCATAGATAGCAACAATGACAACAATAAAAAAATTGATTACTGAAGAAAACAATTGGCTGAGATGCATCTGATGATTTCTGAGAATGGGATTTTCTGAGCAACAGCTTAAAATACATGGGAGAGGATTCCAGGCCAGGGGTGATGTTTACCTAACAATAGCTGATAAAAATTTCTCTATCTTGCAAATCTAATCAAAAGAGTTTTAACCTAAAAAGGATGAAGGGTGGGAAAAGACTGCCTGTTCCCCTAAAGGGAATACCCCTCTAGCCACAATAGAAGAAGAGCAGTTGAGACACCCCAAAATTCACAAAACACAAAATGTAAGAAAGGAGGCAGTAATAAAATATATACAACTGCTCAAAGGTTAGTCAACAAGCCAGAGGAACTAAGGAAGAAAATCTGACCTTAGGGCATCACTAAGTTGATGGTATGAAATTTGTCACTAGACTATGCTTTGGTTGGGTATACCTAACTCAAAAGCAGAGCAATTAATAACCTTTTGACTTTTAATAATTTCATCCTTCAAAAGATGGAGGAATTGATGGGGTGCTTGTGATGGGGTCCTTGTGATGTATATATGTTTGTAACATCAGTCTGTAATATCAATCTGTAACATCAGTTTGTAAATGGGGTGCTTTGGGATCTATGTCTGTAAAATCAATTTGTAAAAGCAGTCTGTAAAATCACACTCCCCCGCCCCCCAGTCTCAAAGCATTAACTCTGCCCCTTCCCCCTGCCCTCACTCTGCCCAGCAACAACTCATGAACTGTTTATCTCTGCTTGAAACAATAAGCTACTTATGAATCCTTCACAAAACTATCTACAAACATTTTTAGCTTAGGCAAATGTTATCTCCCTTAGTTAGAGTGGCCAGCTGCACCATGAATTCTTCAGTACCCTATCTATAGGGTAACTCCTTAGCCAATTGTACCCACACTGTGTCTCTGATGGCCTTGGTTCCCAACATCTATCTTGTCAAGCCTGACATTGAGGGGTGGCAGACTGGGCACTCCTTAGTGGCCCTGACCGAGGATAAACTTTAGGGACGAGTCAGGCCTAAAACCACACCTCCAGGTAGCCCCCCCCTTGGGCTATTTCCCAGTGAATCATGGGCAATACGCCTGCGCAGTTGATATTAAAAGTGCATGGTCCTTTAAGCACTGACCACTCCTTAACTCCTCCCTGATCCCACCCTTACTCACCTAGTTAGCATAATTGGCACCTGATTTACTGTCTTGACTCCATAAAACTATGCCTGTGACCCCTGAAGTTTACAGGTTCCATAAGAATCTAGCCCGCTGTCCTTGTGCAGCATAACAATAAACTACAATTTCGGCTTCAAAGTTTGCTTGAGCCTGGTGAATTCCTTCCAGACTGGATGCCAGGGTGGGTCCCTGGCAGAACCACTTACCCTCCCCCCCTCCTTATCACCCTTCCCTTTTCACTTGGGATATATATTTGTAACATCAGTCTATATTTGTAACATCAGTCTGTAATATCAGTTTGTAACATCAGGTTGTAAATGGGGTGCTTTGGGATCTATGTCTGTAAAATCAATTTGTAAAAGCAGTCTGTAAAATCACACTTCCCCCTCCCCAGTCTCAAAGCATTAACACTGCCCCTTCCCCCTGCCAGCACTCTGCCCAGAAACAATTCATGAACTGTTTATCTCTGCTTGAAACAATAACAAGCTACCTATGAATCCTTCACTAAACTATCTATAAACATTTTAGCTTAGGCAAATGTTATCTCCCCTAGTAGAGTGGCTAGCTGCACCATGAATCCTTCAATGGCCTATCTATAGGTTAACTCCTTTAGCCAATTATACCCATACTGAGTCTTTGTTGGCCTTGGTTCCCATCATCCATCTTGTCAAGCATGACACTGATGGGTGGCAGACTGGGCACTTCTCAGTTGGCCCTGACCACTGGCTGACTTAGTGATGTCTCAGGCCTAAAACCACACCTCCAGGTAGCCCCAACTTGGGCTATTTTCCAGTGAATTATGGGCAATACGCCTGGGCAGTTGATATTAAAAGTACATGTTCCTTTAATCACTGACCACTCCTTAACTCTTCCCTAATCCCACCCTTACTCACCTAGCTAGCATAATTGACCTGATTTACTACTATGACTCCTTAAAAATTATGCCTATGTTTTCTTTAAGTTTGCAGGTTCCATAAGAACCCTTGCGCGCTGTGCTGTACAGCTTAACAATAAACTTTTACAATCTCAGCTTCAAGTTTGCTTGATCCTGGTGAATTCTTTCCAGACTAAATTGCAGGGTTTCTGGTCACTGATAGTGATCAGGGTCCCTGGTAGAACCTATTACCCTTCTCCCAACAGAATGAGTAAAATAAATTATAGCATGGATCTGATTCTCACTAGTAAGGAGGAGCTTATTGATGAGATAGAATTAAAAGAAACCTGGGGAAAAGTGACTCCTTGAGTTTTTTTGTTTTTGTTTTGTTTTTTTGCTTTTTGGAGGGCAATTTGGGGTTAAGTGACTTGCCCAAGGTCACATGGCTAGTTTTTGTGTTAAGTGTTTGAGGTCAGATTTGAACTCAGGTCCTCTTGACTCCAGGGCCGGTGCTCTAGTCACTGTGCCACCTAGCTGCCCCAACTCCTTGAGTTTTTGACGGAAGAAAGGAAATCCAGGCATAATCTGACATAGTCTAAATTTAGGAGAAACAGATTCAAAGAGTTCAGAAGGATAGGAAGAACTCCATGGATGAAAATTCAACAGAAGTCTGCCCACTAAAGAGAGGAAATGCTCAAGAATGAATTTCTGAGGAAATAAAATGGAATAATTCTAGTGAGAAGGAAAATGAGACCAATGTGGATGCATAGGAAATTTGCTAATTAGTTTATGTTTTTAAAAAATGTATGATGAATAGAAAATCATGGCATGATCCTATAAAAAAGTATCAGGAGTTCTAAAGCATACCATTAACTAAGATAGATGAAAGTGGACTTAAAAAACCTTTACATCTACATTTGGGGGAGGGGAGTGAAAGCAGGATCAAAGAAGGAACAGGAGCTTTGCTTTGGGGTAGATGGAAAACTGCTGATAGACATAAATTAGAGCTACTCAATTTTAATTTTGCATCTTTTTTCTGCCAGAGAAAATGACCTTTATACTGGGAAGGACAAAGTAAAAATGGCTACCAGGGAATTGATACCCAAGATAAGTGAAGAGGTAGTAAGGGAGCACCTAGTTACTCTTGATGAATTCAAGTCACTGGAGCAGATGAACAAGATCCTTAGGTACTAAAAGAAGCAGATTTGACTGCTAATCCACTACCAGCAATGTTTGAAATACCACAAAAAAATGGGAGAGGGACCATTAGATTGGAGATGAAATGCTGTCTTAATTTTTAAAACAGAAGACAACAGAATCTGCAGGCTGTAGGCCAGTGAGCTTGACTCCAATTCCTGAGAAAATTTTAGAGCAGATCATTAAAGAGATGGTTGGTGAATATTTCTTGCAAAAACCTAATTATATAAGTGCATACCCTTTGACCCAGCAATACCACTTCTACGGTTATATCCCAAAGAGATCAGATATGTGAGAGGAGGACCTGTATATACAAAAATATTTATAGCTCTTTTTGTGGTGGCAAAGAATTGGAAATCAAGGGGATGCCCATCAATTGGGGAATGGCTGAACAAGTTGTGGTATATGAATGTAATGGAATACTACTGTACTATAAGAAATGAGGAGCAGACAAACTTCATAATAACCTGGAGAGACTTATATAAACTGATGCTGAGCAAGAAGAGCAGAACCAGGAGAAATCTGTACACAATTACAGACACAATGTATGTGTGACAACTAACTTCAATAGACTGGGTTCCTCTCAGCAATGTAAGGTTATAAGACAACTCCAAAAGACTCATGATCAAAAGAGATATCCACATCCAGAGAAAGAGATGCAGTGTCTGAATGCAGATTGAAACAAACTACTTGCTCTGTTTCTTTTTCTTGTTTTGTTGTTTCCTCTTTCCCACGGATCATTCTATCAGTTATAATCCTTCTTTACAACCTAATGATTAATGTGAAGATATCTATAGATCCTATATTCGAGTGCATGCCGCCATGAGAGGGGAGGAGGGAGGAGAGAGAGGGGGAGAAAATTTGAAACTCAAGGGACTGTGGAACTGATTGTTGTAAACTAAAAGTAAATAAATAAATAAATTTATAAAAAAAAACATACCACTAGACTGAGAATGTCAAAGTTACTCATACAATTGTGGTTTCACAAGAACCTACTACCTTGCAAAACTATATTTGAACAAATTGTAGGTTAGAGGAAAAAAATTCAAAACCAGCCATACCAATGAATTATAATTAAAACCCTATTCATTTCTAAGCTCCCACAAAATATTTTAAAATAAAGACAGCAAAACCATTTGTCAAAATCTATTCCAAAAGGGAAAACAGTGACTACAAATGGCTGGCACAGAATAAACAACAATAGGTTATACTGGACTAATCTTATTTCCTTTTTAGACAGGTATGCTATGGAAGATGAGGGGAATGATATATTTTACCTAGATATAGTTTACCTAGATTTTAACAAAGCTTTTGATAAAGTATTTCATATTGTATTCCTAGAGATATGGAAAGATGTGGACAAGTCCAGCAGTTTTCAAACTTTTTAATCTTGGGACCCCTTATACTCTTAAAAAGTTACTTAAGACCCCAAAGAGCTTTTGCTTATGTGGATTATAACTATCAATATTTATCATATTAGAAATTAAACCTAATAACATTTTAAACATTAATTCATTCATCTAAGATGATAGTAAGAGGAATAAGTTAACATTATAAGTTAACATAAATAAGTTTTATAAAAAATATTTTCACAAAAGTAAATGAGAAGAATGGCATTATTTTGCCTACTTTTGCAGTTCTCTTTAGTATCTGGCTTAACCAGCTAGATTCTCAAATTCATTTCTACATTCAGTTTGTTGCAATACATTGTTTTTATTTAAATATATGAAGAAAATCTGGCTTCATTACAGATATGTAGTTGGAAAAGGGAGGAGTATTTTAATGGTCAAATAATGTCTCAGTAATACTATAAGTAGTTCTGACCTCCTTGTAAGGGTCTACACATTGAGAACTGCTGGACTAGACAGAGGGATTTGAATAATACAGTTAGACAGATTCAGAACTAGTGGGATGACCAGATTCAAAGAATAGTTGCTAATGCGCTAGTGTCATTGTTAAAGTTTTCCCATGAAGTGCCTAAGGAATCTGTGCTTGGATAACATTTTTATCACTAACTTGGATAAAAACCTAAATGACATGCTCATCAAATTATAGATGACAGAAAGCTTAAAAGGGCAAATACTGGATGACTGTTAGACTACAAAAAATCTTGCCTGACAGTGATCTTGACATTTGGATCAATCTTTTGTTGTTGAGTTCTTTTTAGGTTGTATGCTACTCTTGGTAACTACATTTAGAGTTTTCTTGGCAAAGACACTAGAGCGGTTTGCCATTTCCTTTTTCAGCTCATTTTACAGATGAGGAACTAAGGCAAACAAAGTTAGGTGATTTGCTAAGTGTTACACAGCTACTAAGTGTCTTCCTGACTTCAGGCCCAGCACTCAATACACTGCAAACACTCAATCCACTATACCTCCTAGTTGTCCAGGAATCAATCCAATAAGATAAAATTCAACAGGGATAAATGTAAAGTCTTAATATCACATATAACTAACATGTATATAGCATTTTGTTTTTAAGCATTTAGGAATATCTTATCTTCACAACCACTCTGGAGGTAGGTGGTATCAATATTCCCATTTTACAGATGAGGAAACTAAAGCAAAAGTAAGCGACTTGGCCAAAGTCACAAAGCTCTAATGAGAACTTTGTGTCCATAGTATTATGAAGTTAGGCTCAAGTAACTAGGGATATTTGGTCTGGAGAAGAAAGGATTTATAGGGGTCATAATGGCTGTATTCAAGTACTTGAAAGGCTGTTGTGTGAAAAAGGAATTAGGTTTCTTCTGTTTGTTATTTGAGACAGTAATAGGTAATGGGTGGAAATTGCAGAGGCAAAGTTAAGCTAGATGTTAGCCAACAATTCCTAAATTCAAAAAAGGAATAGGCTGCCTCAAGAGGTGGTGCAATACATCTCCTCAGAGGTTATCAAGCAAAGGACGGATGACTACTTGTCAGCTATATTTCAGTGGGGATTCCTTTTAGGCATGGGTTGAACTAGACGTCATTGAGGTCCCTTCCAACTCTCAAATTCTGTGATTCTATAAATAAGACCACATACACAGATCAATATAATACAATATTAATTATGTGAAGCAAATGAGGTTATCTTAGGAAAAGTATTTTCAGAGAATATGAGGAGAGAACATTTTCAGATGGGGAAATCAGAGCTTTTGTGAAACCAGGTGGCACTGGGGCTGAATCTTAAAGGAAGAGGATCCTGAAAAGCAGAAACAAGAGGGAAGAACATTCTAAGCACGGGAAATGGCCTCTTGTAAGGCACTAATGCAGAAAACTCACCTGGAAAACAAGTTTTAGTCTAATTTGACTGGAATGTGGATATGTGAAATGAAGCAGAAGTTAGGTAGGTACACTAGGCTGAGAGGAGGTGCCATAAGTGCCAGGATAAGGATTTTACCCTAGAGGCAATAAGGAGCCACTTAAGGGTAACAAGGTTAGAACTCTTAGCTTGGCAGGTGTTTGGGTAGTATTAAAAGTATGAGAATGGAGACCAATTAGGAGTGTGTTATAAGAAGTATAAGACACAATAGTACCTTGCACTGGATTTGGAGCCATCAGACCTGTACTCAGTTCCCGGCTCTCCCATTTATCAGCTATTTAACTTTGGGGTTTCACCTCTCTTAAGTTCAATTTCCTCATCCATAAAAACTATAATATGGGACTAGATCTCTAAAATCCCTTCCAGCTCTAAAGCTAAGAACTGTGGAGGTTTGTGGCTGTCATAATGACCATTAAAATCTGAAGCTTGTGTTCACCATTTGTCAGAATGATAATAATGTGGGAGCTCTTACCAAAGCTCAGACAAGATGAGGAAGCAGGTGAAGCACAGCCGAGCCTCCTGCTTGGTAGAATGGACCACCCTTTCTCCCTACATACCTCATCCAATACAGGGGCAAGTAACCAAAGGCATCCTGTCCTTTTTCCTTTTGTGAAAGAGGGACGATTCCCCTCAACTTCCAGGTGGAAAGTGGAGGCAGGGATATCTTTGCAGCTCTGGTTCAACTGAAACTAAGAAGTTGGAACAGGTGAAATCCCCTCAAATTGTATGGGGAATAGGTAGTTAACTGCTGTGACCTGGTGGTGGGGAGGGGAAACAGAAAGGATTCCCTCAGCAGCAGGGGTAACAGTGGTTAGGACCTGGTAAAACTTTGAACTCATATCCTGGGAGTAAAAGGGGCTGCTCCCCTTGGTTCAGGCCTGGTAAGGGAGCTGCAAGTATACTCTAGGCTCTGGTGAGAAGAGAGGTAGAATGAGAAATGAGACTTCCTAAAGAGCTGTAAGGAGATTGTGGCACCCTGGAGGTGGTTATAGAGGTCTGATTAGCCTTAAAACAGTCAAGGGCGGGGAGGCTAGGTGGTGCAGTGAGTAGAGCGTCGGCTCTGGAGTCAGAAGGACCTGAGTTCAGATCCGGCCTCAGACACTTAACACACACAAAAACCTAGCCGTGTGACCTTGGGCAAGTTACTTAACCCCAATTGCCCTCCAAAATGCAAAAACAAAAACAAAACCAGTCAAGGGACTACATATAGGGTAGAAAGCCTCCACAGCTCCTGGCTCCAAAACTCTGAAGGGAATAGTGGATAGTACCGACTATTTCTAAGGTGGGGAAAGAGGTGCTAGGGCTAGAGATGGCAAGATCAGTGTGGAATCTACAAGGAGATAACTTGCTATTTCAGCAGACTTTCAGAAGTCGGTATTTCTATTTCACTGAAGGGATCTGGATAAAAATTGTTTCCTTGGTTAATTTCTACTCTGCCATCTTACCAAGAGGTTTGAAGTGTGGGATAGTAGAAAAAGAATACTGAATCTGGAGTCAGACCTGGTTTGGAAACCTGTGTAGTACTTCCTAGCTATATGACTATAGGGGTAGTCATTAAATCTGTTTTTCCACCTGTAAGATGGGAGAAAATACTGGCTCTACCTAACTGCAGTTGGGAGACTTCCACTTGACAATTACCGTGATGCTTTTCAAACCATAAGGCACTATATAAATGTAGGTTATCCAATGTCAGCTATTATTCTACAGGATCTGTCAAGCATATGATTTAAAGGACTAATAAGATGGGTTGCCCACTTGGGAAAACACTCTAATTTGGCCAATATGCATTTTTACTCTACTTTTGCTTATCTAGTGTAAATACCTCCCCAAACCTATTCCCACAGTATATCATTAGTGTGAGCAAAATACCTTGCAAATATTAACATGTCTTAAGTTATTAAACACCAACATTTTATAAATAGTGCTATTTATAGAACTCTATTATTTATTGATCAATTTTTTCATCTTGTCTGATACCAGATATAGGCACATCTCATTTTATTGTGCTTTCAGATTTTTTTTACAAATTGAAGGTTTGTGGCAACACTATATCAAGTCTATCAGTGTCATTCTTCCAATACTTGTCAGTGTTGCATTTTGGCAATTCTTACAATATTTCAAACTTTTTCATTGTGTTATAGTGATCTATGATCTTTGACATTACTATTTTGTTTTGGGGCACCATAAACCATGCCCTTATACCACCAATTAATTAATAAATGTAGAGTGTGTCTTGACTGCTCCACCAACTGGCCTACCTGGCTGTTCCCTTCTCTCCCTCTCCTATTCCCTGAGACACAATATTAAAATTAGATCAATCAATGACCTACAATAGTCAAATGAATGGAAGAGTAAATGGAATCAGCAAACTAAGAAATTGTCACAGCTATCCAACCTTCAGCAACCATCAACAACATTGAGGCAAGACCCCCTCAACAGCAAAAAGATTATCACTTGCTGAAAAATGGTGATTAGCATTTTTTAGACTTAATAACATAACTTTTACATGCACTGGAAAACCAAAAACTTCACGACTCACTTTATTGCAATATTCACTTTATTGGTCTGGAATCGATGAACCTGCAATATTTTCCAAGGTATGTCTGTAGTTTTTGACAATCACTGCTTGACTAATTTCTAAGTTTAGTGGTTCAAGTACTACTTCATCTGCTTTTATCAAAGTACTCCTTGATATTCCAAATAATTTGTTCTTCAATATAAAGTTGGTTGTCATTTTATCTGCTTCTATAAAGCAGCCTCATTGGCATCAACTGGTATTCAATTATTTATAAATCTATTTGGGCATTGTCAATTTTTGCCACTTTCACCTATCAATATGACATAAAGCTGTGTAATCAAAACTATTACTATGACATATACAGTTGTGTAAATACAATATTCCCTCAAAAATGTCCTTAGCTTTAAATTCACTGTTATCTTACATTTTGGGAATGTGTTCCTCCTTGTTACTAAGAATTTATTAATTTTAATAGTCTGTGAAAATACAATTCTTATTTTTTAAATTTATTAAACTGAAGATGAAATTGAAGTGATCCTGCTTTACGTGGTGTTATAGAGGTATACATGCAGTTCCCCTGGAGGCATGAAACCCAGAACAGGCTGACTCTGCAGTAAATTATGCTTTGTGTAAATTACATTCTGACCTTGCTATGGTTCATGTTTTGTGGAGCACTGTGGAGGAGAATCAGATGTTCCATGAGATAAGCTCTGTTCCAGGCTAAGAGCTCCATGACCTTGACTTGTTGCCTTGGGTTTAGCTCAGACTTGGAGATGTGGCAACTTCTGTTTGAGGGGAAGGAGGGGCTGAAGGGGGATAAAAGAAGGGAAGCTCAAAGGGTTGGGAGGGAGGATGTAGAGTTAGGATGGTGATTAGGATATAACTGCAGAGGTAGAGTTAGGATAGAGTAAGGATGTAAGTTAGGATAGAGTAGGATGTAGATGAGGATGTAACTGGAAAAGAAGCTGTTGAATAAAGTCTTGCTACTCTTTTGACTCTCCTGACTTGGAACTCTGTTCTTGGGGGATGTAGCTGGTCTACGACCAGGTGTACACTGAAGGCCGGAATAAGGTAAGACCTGGCCACCCCTGACCTTGGAGATCAGATCAACGTGGTTGAATAATGAAAAGACTCAAAATTACAGGTCACCCAAAAGATAAGAGATATCTTTACAGCATATTACAATAAAGAACTGGATGCAATGTAAAAGATCTTATTAGAAGTGTATGAATGGAAGAGGCCAATCAACCACCAAGAGCAAAAAATAACCAAAAGAGCACATAAGGGTTTGCTACCTATATAATACTGAGGCCTAGAAGGTCCAAAATTCATTTCAAGTGTTGACTTAGCAAGATTAGTGAGAGGACATATTTGTTTTTGTCTTTTTTTCTGTTCCATAGAATGAGAAAGCAGAGATAGAATTGTATAAACTACATTTAAAAAGTAATGGAATCATAGTTCCATTTTTTCTGACTGCTCTTCTAAAACAAAACCTCCACTTTTCCTATTTTTCTCTAATTTACCTTTTAAAATGTCTTTAAAAGTTTAATTTTTTTATTAATATAGGCATTTAATCCCTTAAACCTCTATCACTTGTCATCTTATAGATTGTTATATATATATTTTTCTTCTACCTTGAATCAACTAATCCTCTTATTTTACATGTAGCCAAAATGTTCCTATTTTGGTGTGAAAATATAACATATAGAATTCATCTTTTCAGATTTACACGCCCTTTCTATGAGAAAGTACAATTTTGTTAAAGTTACTATACACTTGAAAAATGTGCATTTTAGGTGGTGGATCCAAGATGGTGGAATGGAAGCAGTAACTTTTCTAAGCTCCTCTGTGAATCCCATCACTAAACTTTAAAAAATGAATCTGAGGGGCGGCTAGGTGGCGCAGTGAATAGAGCTCCGGCCCTGGAATCAGAAGGACCTGAGTTCGGAGCCGGCCTCCGACACTTAATCCATACAAACAAAAACCTAGCCGTGTAACCTTGGGCAAGTTACTTAACCCCAATTGCCCTAAAGGGGCGGCTAGGTGGCGCAGTAAGAGCACCGGCCTCGGAGTTTGGATGACCCGAGATCAGATCCGGCCTCAGAAAATGAGCACCCACACATAATGACTAGCCGTGTAACCTTGAGCAAGTTACTTAACCCCAATTGCTTTAAAAGAAAAAAAAATGAATCTGAACAGATTTTGGAGTGTCAGAATCCACTGAGACAGAGCATGGCAGAATCCAGCCCAGGAAAGTGCCCCCATGGGTCTGGGCAGGGGGCGAATGGAGCCTGAGGGGGCTGCAGCAGCTCAGACTAGAGAGTAGACTACAGCAGAGAGAGAAGGAGCCATAGCCAGCAGACTCACCCACCCCAAGGGTGATTTGTAGCTGTCTCACCACTGGACCAGAGGACCCATTTGAGCTGGGTAAGAGAAAGCTCAGGGCCCACAGAAGGGACAACAGCTTCTCCTGGGACTATCAGCCCCAAGCCTAGAAGTTTAAAAATCACCTGCCTGATTTTCCAAGGGCCAGGATAGCAAAGTAAACTCTGGCTGCTCCAACTCCCCCTCCCTGACCAAGAAAACCCAGACTCACACATGCATACATGCACACTCATGTACATGCACATAATTTGGGATGCAATAAGAGCAAACTGTTTACATCCCTTTATGAGCTGATAACTGTCAATATTGAAATTTATATGATTATCATGACCTTTAAAAGGGATATACATATAGAGGGTGTGGGTATAAATGAACTAATCTGATGATAAAAAAAACCTTATTAAGGTGTTCAAAGGGACTGTATTGGAATAAAAGGAAAGGATGAGACAAAAAGTGAATTATGCCATACATAGAGGCATAAAAACACACTATAGTAGAGGGGAAGGGAAGAGGAAAAGGAAATCATTTGAACATTACTCTCACTGGCTCTGGTCCAAAGAAGGATCAACATAATCAGTTAAGATTCTAACGTGAAAAGACAAAAAACCTCATTAAATAGAGGGAAAGGAGGAAAGGAGAGGAGCACTGTATGAAATTTACTCTCATTGGTTTGGGGTCAAAGGGGGAATAACACTCTGATAAGTATAAAAATCTATTGTGTCCTAGAGGCAGCAGGAGGGTAAGGGGAGGGGGATAAGAAGCAGGGTGATTAGAAGGGAGGGAAATAGTAAGGGGAGAGGGTAAAGAAGGGAGGGGTCACAGGGAGGGAACAGGGGGAAATAAAGACCAAAAAAATTTTTTTAATGTGAATTACTTTTTTTCCCATTTTTTTCTAATATCTTCATGTTAGAATTTGGCAAACCAATTTGATTTTACAATTTACTCATTTTCCTTGCTTTATCATAAATAACCTAATAATGTAATTTTTAAAACTGTTGTTAAAACTATCAGGAAATATATGATAGAGGTATGACTTCCACTTATTCTCCTAAATAACTGTTTTTAACCTAATTGCTTTGTTGTTCGTGGTGAAAAAAATTTTAATATTGTTAGGTTTTGTTGTTTCCTATTACTTTTAACTTAATAGTCTTATCTCCCCCCTAAAAGTTAAATCTAAAAAGCATTAACTGATTTTTAATATCTTCACTAGCTACCCTTTCATCTTCTGCTTGTCAAAGCATGATAAATATTATATTTCCTATGGTCTTAGTCTTCCTAATATCTTTTTGGATTATGTGTCTCCTACCGAAAACTATTTTCAAATTCATAGCATTTAGGGTTATGATAATTAAGATTTTCTTATCCTTTCTCCTACCTTCCAACTTAGTCAAAGATAGGAAATTTCATTATGGGAATAATCTGCCCTTTTCCCTACTCTCTTCTAAAACGTCATCTTTTATTTTTATCATCATCAAAACTAATATTACATAAGAAACAATCTTACCATACTAATTTTCCAGAAAGGAGAAACCTTGTATTTTACCCAGCATCTAGAAACAGTCTAAACACAATAGTTTAATTCATACTTATTTTTAATTGACACAATATTGTGTTAAATTTAACAAGAGACTTTAGGAACCTTTTGCAACTATCTTAACTTAGTTATGCAAGGGAGCTCCCCCTCTGCTCATAACATCATTCTTCTGCCTTCAGAAAAAATGCTTAGGTTTGCTTCAGGTCTGATTCTAGAATCCAAGTCCATATCTTTTAGTTTTACCTTCTGTGCCAACATGCTATTTTCTCATAGTTTCAACTGCATAGTGTAATAAAACACAGATCAGTGTTCAGGTTTCCTTCTTGTTGAGAGTGAAACAATTTTCTGATTTCAGGATGTCAATTAGAAAAAATTCTCTTGAATTACTTCTTCAGGTTATCAAGATTCAGATTCTTTCCCCCTTCAATGCCCTCTGATTTGCCAATTATTCTGAGGCTTGCTTGTCTGCATCTATCTTCAAGGTTGGTCACTTTTTCTTGCACTTTTAGCAACTGGTTTTCTAGTTCTGTTAAATTTTGGACTTCCTCTTCGTTTCTTCTGTCTATTTTTTGCTGTATTAGATCACTTCTCATCTTTGCTGTTTTCAGCAATATTTTATCAATGAGGGTGTTCATTTCTGTATAATTTCCCTTTACTTCCTCAAAAGTTTCATTGACTGAAATCATATCTTTCTTTAGATCCTTTAGTGTACCTAGCACCCAAACTAGTTCTCTTATAATATCTTGGGTTGCTTTTGTCGTTTTTTCTGCAGATTTAAGAAACATTTTGAACTGATAGTAATTTCACGGATCTTTTGTGCTGCCTTGAGGTGGTAGTTTCACTGTAACTGGATGATCACCTAATTGAATAAAATAAAGAAACCTCAGAGATTCCTTTTTAAAGCACTGATGAACTATAATCTTAGAATCCCGGGACAAACAGAAAATAATTTGTTAAAGCTAAATTCAGGATCTCATGAGGTATTTGTAGAGGCTGGGGGGCTAGGCACTTATTAAGCACCTAACCCCAGGAGGTGAGTGCTATTAATAATATTAATAGTAGTAGACAGGCCTATGGATATACTCAAACCACTCCTGGCAGATTAGTCCCTCAAAACCTCACATTCCCTCCAATCCTAGTACTATTATTTCCTCTATTTAATGCCCCCCTCCCCCACCTCCCAGTTCTGTAGCTTCTATGCAATTAGACTTTTCCCTCAGTCTTATCAAGGAGAACAAGGAGACTTGTGGCCTCCATTTTCCCCTCCCCCATTTTTGCCTGAGGAGACATTAGGCCCAGAGCTGCTTACAAGACATAACTTGCCTATGTGGCTCCTGAGGCCCGAATGGCATAGTGACCCCGTTTCTATTGGAGGCTGACCTGGAGGAAAGGTCCTAGATTACCTCTATGGCCCATTCTGGGGCTATGGGGTGGGGGATGGGGGGTCTTCTCCTTCTCCAAGCCCACATAGCCTCGGAGGCCACTCAGGCCTGAGGTCCTCTCTCTCTGCTGCGGGCCCCTTTCACCCCGCAGGGGTCGGGAGTCAAACTAGTAAGCAGGGACTACGGCCCTTTGTTTCCCCTTTACCTACCTTCCTCCCCAGCGTCTCCACCCAGTCAACCGGCCAACGCGCCTCGGCAGAAGAAAAGCTACGGCCACTCAAAAGCGCGGCACAAACCTCGCGCACGCGCATACGACTACCCGCCCTAACTGCCTCGGGGACGCCTCGCGACTGCGCGGTTTGGCCATGGGCGGGTCCCTGCACTCAGCGCTTCACCTAAAGTCTCGGCGCACATCGCGTCCCCAGAGATGCCGCGAGAGCAGCAGGAAAATCTGCTTCCCGGAGAAAGAGGAGGGGGAAGGAGTAAGGAAGGGAAGAGCTAAAGACTCGAGGCACCTTCCGCCGCTTCGTCGCCCCTCGGTGCTTCCTTTGTCAGCGAGCGTCCCTCCCCCCCGCTTTGTCGCGCCTGCGCAGAATGTGCTGCTGCCATCTTCCCGGCCCTGGCCGATCCTCTTGCCCCAGAAAAAATGGCAACCTGGTTGTATTGGTTGCCGCTAGGAGCCCAACCCTCTCATATGGCAGAAGAGGAAACTGAGACCTAGAGACGTGATACAGAGACTTAATACAGGCCGCACAGATAATAAATTGTTATTTTGGCTTGAACCCGGGTCTTCTGACCCCAGATGCATCCGTCCTTTGACCAGGACCCCCCTGGTGGAATGGTGGGCTCCGGACTCTGGCTGCGCACTGCATGCGTCCAGTGCTGGATGGTACCTGTTTGTTACAAGGATTTTAGTTGTGAGCTTTTTCCCGAAGTGGGTCGGAGAGCAGGAGGGAGAGAAAAGTGGGTTTGTGTTATTTGAAAAGAAAATTTTTTTTAATATTTTAAAGACGGGGGTGGGATGCTTAGTGGACCTCCAGTCCAAACAGCTTGGGTTTCATTAAGAACTGTGAATAACGGGTGCTAGTTGCAGAGAAAGATTTTGACAATAGAAGGAAAACATGTCAGAGACGCATGGAATACAACCGTCTTCTCCCCCCCCCCCCACTTGAGATGAATATATTACGTTGAAAAAGCACACGGAGGGCAGTGGAGGCAATGAGTAACCAGTGAAGAACCTTGAAGAAATCCAGAAGCAGAAGATGGACTGATCACGTGGTAATGTCAAGGAGCGACAGGTTCACGAGTATCCCCAAAATGTCAGGAGAAACTGAGGAAAGACGTCAGCCCATTGGTTATTTCTCTATGGAAAACTTACCCAATCTTGTGATTCCGTGGAAACTGTCATCATGTCTTGGCAACAATGTTTCCAATGTGCTGCACAAACATCCTCTGACCCTGTCTCCAAATACAGGGCACAGTGAATTCGGCATCTCCATCCACACATTGCTTATGACCATGACTTTGTTCAGTTTAGGGACTTTTGGTTCAGTTGTTGAGAGATTTAGTACCTTCTGCATTGTGAACCATACCAATCTGTGGTCTCTGAGGAGCTTATTAGGAGATTCATCTCCAAAAGATGTCTGATCTGCTTTTTCCACCTTAGGGGGAAGACAGAAGTAGTAGGATTCAAGTCGGTCTAATTCACATATGAACTCCAGATCACACCAGGACAATGGCAGGAAAATTACCAGGCACTTACTTTACAGGGCACTTATTTTACCAAAGCATTTATTTTGTTTGAAAAGTTATGAAGTGATGACTGAGGGAAGACAGAGTCGACCCCAGGGTATGCTCCATGAAGCAAAAAAACAAGATAATAGAAAAAGAGGTGGAGAGCCTCAAGTAATTGGGAGTAATAGGGTAATAGGGAGGAAGGGACAGTATGAACCCAAAACTTTCCTGGTTGGGGGAAAAGGAAAGCCCCTATGCTAAATGACCTCTGGGGAATGAAGGTGGAATGGGGCAGGGCAGGTAGTTTCTCCTTGACTTCTAAAGAACGACCTTCCTATTAATCTTTTTCAAGTTTCTATTTTTTTAAAGAACATGATTTTTTTTTCCATTTTGAAAAATATCCTTTGTCTTTATATCATCTTAATTTCTAAATATCTCATACCCCTTTCCTCACCAGTGAACCCTGCCTTGTAAGAGCTAATAGTATCAGCTAACATTTTTAAAGCATTTACTATGTACTAGAAACTGTGTTAAACATTTCACAAATATCCCTTTGATCCTCACAACAACCCATTTTACAATCGAGGAAACTGAGGCAAACCTCTAGAGCTTTTAAGTGACTTACCCAAGGTCACAAAGTTACTGAGTGTCTGAGGCAGACTTTAAACTTTGAACTTCAGGCCCAGTTCCTCTGTGCCACCTATCAGCAAAATAAAAAAGGGAGAAAAGTTCATCAAAATTAACCAACACATCAACTGAATCTGACTGTATATGCAATAAATCACAGAAATAGTTCCCCACCTCTGCAAAAAAAAGGAATGATGTTTTTTTTTTCTACACTTGGGTCAAATTTAATTTTTATTATTTTATATAGTATTCTATTTCATTTTTATGTGCTTTTCACTTACAATGTTGTAGTTATTGTGTGTAGTTTTTTTTTTTCTGGTTGTGCCCTGCATTGGTTCATCTGTCTTACCATTATTCTTGAATTTCTCATAGTCATAATTTCTTTTTTTTTTTTTTTTTTTTTGCTTTTTGGAGGGGGGAAGGCAGGGCAATTGGGATTAAGTGACTTGCCCAAGGTCACACAGCTAGTTTTTGTGTTGTGTCTGAGGCCAGATTTGAACTCAAGTCCTCCTGACTCCAGGGCCGGTGCTCTATTCACTGGGCCACCTAGCTGCCCTATATCTGACTTTTTTCTTGACAGAAAAAAGAAAACTAAAATTGGAAGATTAACCATAGTGTCTTTTCTCTGACACTTATTCCTCAGAGTTGCTTTGAGTTTCCCAATAAACAGAGAACAAAGTTAGGTGTAAAATGAATAATTTTGATTACATTAAGTTTAATGTATTAATTAAACAAATGTTGCCAAGATTGGATGGAAAGCAGAAAATTGGGGGAAAAATGTATAGACCATTTCTCAGATAAATGTCTCATATCTCAAATATATAAAGAACTTCATCAAATTTAAAAGAATATAAATCATTCCCTAATTGATAAATATGTCAAAGGATATGAACAGGCAATTTTCCAATGGAGAAATCAAAACAATTTATAATCATACATTTAAGTTTAGAGGTTGCCCCTTTTGTGAGTACCTAGGGCCAAAGCCCCATAGAACAGAGGAAAGGCCAGAAAAGTCAGAGGGAATGGACAGAGATTAGAGAAAGAAATAAACCGAAGAGGGAAAATTCAGCCTCAGTCTTCCTTCTCTGCTCCAACCTCTAGGCCTGGGTAGGCAGTTTCACTCAAATATATGGAGTAGGGAAAGGAAGGAGGTGACCCTAAACATAGTTCATTTTCATGTTCCTTCAGGGAGCATCAAGGTCAGATTTTGGAAAATGATGGGTTAGAGGAATGACTAATAGGGAAGAGACCTTAGAAGTCATTTTTCAGTTCCCTTGTTTTATAGATAAGGCAACTGAGGTCTGGAGAGACCATGAGGCTTGTCTGGAATCATTCAGGCACAATCCAAATTCCAGTTTTATGACTTCAAATACAGTACTCTTTGAAATACACCATGTCCTAAAGGTGTGTATTCTTCATTGGTTCCCTCTGTCAGTTACTCTGATATGATCAATGTTTCACCGAATAGCCTTGGCTCTTACTCTCCTTAACTAGTGCCTGAGGGGGGAAGAAGTATTCTTGAGATCAGGGGATGGGGGCACAAGAGTTCCATAGCTTTTACTGAATGAAGACAATAGGCCAATGTCTAGATGTCTGCTGGCTGACAGGGAAAAAGAAGGTTGGGCCTCACCGGTGTGAAGAGAAGCAGCATGGCACAGCCAAAAGTGTTGAATCTGGAGTGAAAGGACCTGGGTTTGAATGCCAGCTCTGCCACTTAATACCTTGATTACCTAAACAAGTCATTTCCCTTCTCTAGAGAAGGTCTCAATTTCCTCATCTGTAAAATGAGAGAGCTGGGTTTAATTACTGCTGTCTCTCCCACCTCTAAATATATATGATTCTATGCACACAGAAGGCCCCAATCACATTGAAAAAATGCTAAAAAAAAATGTTCAAAAGCATTGAAAAACAGATCTTTCAGAAGTTTGAATCATGATGATAAACCCCAGGAAAGTAGACATTGATTGACCTTGAGCTGCTCTGAATCCAAGGGTATCTAGGTAAGAGAGAGGATTAGGAGAGATAACATTTCTGACAGAGAAAACCCCCTTCATTAAGTTCCCTGCCAAAGATAAAGCACACAAAGAAACAAAAACAATCACATAGCTTGAAATCAGGTTTTTTGATTCCCAAGCCAGTGTACTTTCTGCAAATTGAACATATATGCTCAATATATATTTGGTGAATTTAGTTTATTTTACTACTGACCAATAAGTTCTATGTGCCCAGATGGGCTGCCAGCTGCCTTGAGAAACCCATTTAACCACACCATCTGCCAGTGCATCCAAGGCCACAGTTGCCTTCAGGGGAAATAGTCGCTGAATCCTATATGTGGAATAGGGTTGGGGGAAGGGGTAGGATTGAGGCCCATTTCCCCAATCCCCACCCAGCCAACAGTCTGTTCTCTGAAGCTATAACTCCAGTGGCCTTACTTTCCCTAATCCCATCCATACTCTCTCCCAGCAGGAGAGAAGGAGACACTAGGATTTGGTTCATAGTCATTTACATTTATTTAGTACTTTATGGGATATAATGTACTTTTCCTCATCACCATGGAGGAATGAGAGGTAGGTAGATAGGGCAGGTATCATTTGTCCATTTTACACGTAGGGAAAGAGACCTGAGTGTAGTGAGACACCACCTGTGTTGAGGGTTGTCATTGTATAGCTTGAAAGGATGCAGAATAAATATCTCTAGCCTCTTGCCTCTCACCCAGCTCCAGAAAAGACTTTTATTCCTGCTAAGCAGGGAGGCAGGAAGTTGGGGCCCAAGACCATTCTGCTTTCCTCAGATACAGTGGGTACCAGGTAGAAGCATAGGTATCTGCTTCCTTAAATATTGTTAGTTTAGAGAATATGATCGAGTTCAATCTAACTTTTGAGCACTCTCATTATTATTGGGGGGGGGAGGGGAAGGAGATCTCTACATCCAAAGCTGACCCCTTTCCCACCAAATATCAGTTCCACAATGAACACATGTACCAAACAGCCAAGAAACTCATCTATCCGAATCATGGCAAAACAAATTGGAGAAGGTATTCATAGAAGAATATATAACACGACAGTACTGAGTGAAGGAGCTCTTCCTATTGAGAGAGAGCTAAAAATTCAATCTGAAGAGAGTCCTGGATCTTACCCAAGGCAAAATACTCTTCACCCTCTTGTGTGGCAAGCTAGGGATAGGGGCATGACTGCTAGCTGATCTTATTTTCCTTGAGCAACCTGATGTGGGGTGGGCCTTTTCCTCTTGAAAGTGGAAGCCAGAAGCACCAGAAGCCACCCAAAGCTGAAAGAAGACTTGAAGCTTGCAGAAGAGGACTGAGGAAGACTGGAGTTTTCCTAACTCTCACTAACACTGCCCCACCTCTTGAGCAGAACAGAGCATGCATTTCTACTTATAAAGAAAGAGTCCCCTACCAATAGGCTTCATGATAGGAATGACATACAGATGAAGTGAAGAGATTTACCCCATGTCACACAGCTTTCTAGCTCTTCCTCCTATATTTTATTGGCAACATACAGGAATGCTGATGATTTATATGGATTTATTTTATATTCTACAACTTTTATGAATTTTGTTTCAATTAATTTTGGGCTTTTTAGGGTTTTCTAAGTAAATATTTTTTCTAGAAAAAAGCAATAATTTTCCCCCCTCTTTGCCTACAATTATTCCTAAGCAATGTATCTCTTAATGCAACCCAAGACCACATTAGCTTTTTTTGGTTCTACTGAGTTTGCAGTTCGTTAAAACCCTTAGATTTTTAAAAATGGACTGCCATCTAAATATCCCTCCCAATTTGTAGTCTTGAAGTTGACTTCTTAAAATGCTAGCATAAGAGTTTACATTTATCCTAATTCAACTGTATTCTACTATATTTGGCCCAACTTTCTAATCTCTTAAGACCTTTTCTGAAACTGACTCTATCATCCAGTTTGTTAATTATCCCTCCCAGTTTTGTTCCATTTGCAATTCTGGTAAAGATGCTAAGATAGGACCCAGAATAGATCCCTAAGATGCTTACACTACAGACTTCTTTACAAGTTGATACCCAGCCATCTCTGAACTTGTAATATTGTCTAACCTATAAACTCTCCATAAGAATAGTAATAGATGTTAACAAAATAGTTTGCTAAAATATAGGTAAGCTAACTCTATGGCAGTCTTCTATTATTAATTCTATTGAGAAAAGGAAATAGACTTCTGGCATGATCTGTTCTTCAATCAATCAACAAGTATCTATTAAGCCCCTGGTATGTGTCAGGCACTACAAGGTGCTGGGGATACAAAGAAAAAGAGTGAAATAATCACTAATCATAAGGCACTTATATTCTAATAGAAGAGATAAGTACATATAAAAATACATCCAGTAGACATATAAAATGAATAAATACAAAGTAGTTCAACATAAGGGAATTTGAAAGGGAGAGTACTCCCTCTTGAGTTGAGGGGATCAAGAAAGTCTTCCTACAGAAAATGATTTTTTAAATTACATCTCACAGGAAGAAAAGGAACTTTGTGGAGTAAGAAGGGGATGCATTCCAGACGTACAGGACAACCAGTGCAAAGACTTGAAGATGAGAAATGTCTGAGGAACAGAGAAAGCCAGCTTGTTTGGATCTCAGAGTTGGAGAAGAAAGTAGTAATATGGAATGACACTGGAAAGGCAGGTTGAAACCAGCTTTTGTAGGGCTTTGAAAGCTAAACAGAGTTTATATTTTATCCTGGAGGCAATAGGAAGCCCCTGCAATTGATTGGGTAAGAGGAATCACATGGTCAGATCTGGGCTTAAAAATCTCTTTGGTAGCCTTGTGTAGGATTCATTGGAGTGGGCAAGGGACACCAATTAAGAGGCTGCAGAGTCCTGATTGGGAAAAAGCTATAAAATACAGTAATAAGTGAAAAGCCATAAAAATGTAAACTCTATAAAAGGTGGAAGCTCCAACATGGTGACACTGAGTCATAACTTAAGATACTATGACCTAGTGTAGCAGAAAGCACCCCAGCATCCCCAGGGTAGCTGCCAATATAGGTTCTTAGATCTGCTTTTCAAAAGGAAAGCAACTCAAAATGGGTTAACAAGCTTACTTTAATCAAACAAACACACATTACCTAGTTCAGGGGGAGAAGGTCAGCACCCCAAACTTCAGAGTTACAGAACTTCAGAGTTACAGACAGGCTTCCAAACTGTCCCAACATTACATGCATCAATACCAAATCACAGTTACCAGAGAGGGAAGCATCAACATCTGGGTTATCAAAGCCGGGGGGCTCTCAACAACGGCTTCCCAGAGTCTCATCTGGTCAAATCACACAACACTTCTCAAAGTGAGCCCCAAAGCAAAGCCTCTCATCAGAGCTTATATAGCCTTCTCCAGGCTCAGAGAATGTAACCACCCTCTTGACCCACTGCCCAATCACAAAGTATCAAGGTGTGGTCATTCCTGAAAACCAAGCCTCCCACCACAGGCTCCATGTGACCACATTCAGCCTATTAGGAGACAGAGCATATTTTCAAATCAAGGAAGGTTTTCAGAGTCTCTTAAAGCCAATCAAAGTCTCTTAAGCCAATCAAAGGGCCTAGGGGCAGGGAAGATCTTTAAATCTGCATTTCCATTACACCTAGGAAAGCCAAAATAAGAATATCATGTGACCTATGTGACTGGGACATGATCAATACACAAACTTATATTTGAGCATAACATTGGCTTAACTCCCAAGCTCATTACTAAGCAGAAAATATCTACCAATAAGTAGAGATGCACTCTATAGCTCCTCCTGCCTTTGTCTGTTTCCTATAATTACCACAGAGACCTTTGGGGTTCTTTAGCATGGATCCACAAAACTGTCTGGTCTCTGTCACACCGATGATTGCCCCTGTTTGTAAGTATTCATAATGATTTATTAAATTACTACCTATAATCAATCTAGAGCTCCATGGTCTCTTCCTTTGGTATCAAAAGAATGCCCCACAGTCATCGTGCAGGTGAAGGGTTCCCCAGTCAGGGGAATTTTGGACCTTACAGAGGCTGTTGCAGTAATTTAAGTGAGAGGTTTTTAGCTATTTTTGTTCCATCCTTTCCAATTCAAAGGTCATTATCCTTGGCAGAGAAAGAAGCAGCCCTACCTTCTTTCTGTCATTACTTATCATCTTATCCACCTTGAAGAGTGGTCTTATCCCTTCTTTGATATGCTTCTTTTGAACAATATAACTTTTTTGAAAGCCATCACTTGTCATTGTTCTTAACTTTCCTTGCCAGCCTCAACACATTCAAACTTTAGCACTCCTGATAACGTTCTGTTACGCTTTTGTATTAATCATGTTACTTGTCCTTGCTTCCATTTTCTATACATGTCTAATTAAAATCTAAGTTGATTGGTGAGTTCCCTCTGCATCAGCATCAGTTCCTTCAGTCGATTCTCTTTTTTTTCTTTTCATCAGAATTATTTCATTTTGATTTTAGTATGTCACACTTGAGAGTTCCCCATCCTTCCTGGGCTAACTTTTCCACTGTAATTTCATTCTATGAGATTCCATCTAACTTTCTTCTTGTAGGCTATCTAGAGAGTTTATCTCTTTTGATGCAATAAATTGAATTCAATATTGTTCCCCTAAAAAAACCTTATCCAGGGGACATGGCTAAACCTAAAGCAACATCTCTCCATAATAATAATAAGTTAGCTTTTATATTGTGCCTACTGTTGAGGAAACTGAGGCAAGCAGAGGTTGAGAGGTTAAGCCCAAAGTCTAGCTACCTAGCTGCCATCACTGGTGTTATGTCTCTTCAATGCCTCAATTCTGGGCTTCTCTCATTATATGAAAAATAAACAGATTGAACCCTACTTCTTATCCAACCCCCACTCTAGACATTCTGGTTAATACCCAAAATTGTAGAGCAAAACCTCTCAATTCAAGGTTCCTCTATTTCCTAGGATTCTTCCCTCTTCCCTATTGCTTTTGCCTTTACTGTATCCATTCAATAAACAGATAAGTATCTTCCATGACTATGTTAAATGTATTTTCTAGGATCCTGGGGGATATTTAAAGCCCTGGAATTGACTTAGATGAAATCAGAGGGAAGCAGTTGTAAGAATAACTAATATTAGCAGACAAGAAATCAAAGAAAAGTGAGCAGCTCAGGGCTTCCTCTCTTGAGAGAAAGAAAAAAAAAAAAAAATATATATATATATATATATATATATATATGTCAACATTCGGTAGTCATTTACCTAATGATGAACATCTCCTAGGTTTTACCAGCCATTGTCTTTGCTCCTCTGCACCTAGCTGCCTCAGAGTCTAAACAGTGAGTGAAGGATTATTTCTAGGGCTAGACCTAGACAAGATTTGCTGTGGTATTTCTTTGGCATTTGATAGTGGGCAACAGAATGAGGTAGACAGGAAGAAAGGTTTAGTTCATAGAATCTAAGAATTGGATGGAACTTCAGAGGCTCAACCCTTACCTGAAACAAGAATTCAGGACATAGAATCATTCAGCCTCTCTTTAAAGACCTAGAGTGAAGTGGATTAGGTGCTGTCCTTAACAGCCTGTCCCTAATCATCTGCTCACTACCTCATGAAGCACTAGAGTCATAACCTGGCTTCATTATAGTTGCTTGAAACTATAAAAATATAGCTTTTGCCTTTCTTAGCATCCAGCCTATCTAGCTGGATTAAATTACCCCAGTTTTTGTTATCAGTATCAGGAGAGAGACAACAAGAGAAGTTCTTAAGGATTTGGCCTCTGCAGTTGCCATGTTTTCAATCATATCCTACCTAATTACTTCCCCATCCACGAACTCCTGAGCTGCCCACCATAAAGCACCTTATTTCCAGTTCTCATCATACAGTGGACCTGACACTTATTTCCAACCTAACCATCTACCTGGGCAAAGATGTTATCTGGAGAGGACTTCAGCAGATCAGGCTTCTGGCAGTTCTTTCACTCCTGCATCCAGGCCTATGGTACTTCCATACAGATAGATGCCTCTGGTTCTGTCAGACCCATATTAAGCGACTGAAGTGGATGAAGTAAATGTAGTTTAGTTATGAAGTTATGTATACATTTCATATGCTCTAAATAGATTGCAAGCTTCAAGAAGGATGTCTTCCCCAAAATTTACATCTCATCCAGTACCCAGTACAGTGTTCTTTCTTTTTTACACTTAATTTTTACTTTATTATTTTCTCAGTTACATGTAAATACATTTTTTAAACCGTGGAAAATGATTGAACTACCTCTTCAGGTTTTTGGGAAGGTTTTTCACATTGTGAAAGTGTATCCAAGGGCTAGTTTCCTTTGTGAGGGGGGCATGTACTCTGAGGAGGAATTTTGCTAGGGTGCTCAAAGATGGCCTCAGAAAGGATCTGTAGCCTCAGTGAGACATGAGTCATGCAAGTTATATCCTAGACCTTGTCTAGAGTAGAGCATTATATTTCATTTGTAGCTCTTGGTAAATCCTTCACTTCCATTAGAGTTTCTTGAGTATGAGGTAAGAAGGAAATGCACTTGAATTTTCTTCAGATGTAACCTTTAAAACTACCATCTAGAGAAAACTGGAAAGCAGTCTGTCAGAAACTAGGTATAGACCAATATCTGATATAGTGTATCAAGTTAAGGTCAAAATGGGTATATGATTTAGACAGAAAGGGTTATATCATAAGCAAATTAGGAAAGTAGGAAATTAGGGGGGAAATTTTACAGCAAGTTTCTCTGATAAAGATCTCATTTTTTGAATATATGGGGAGCTTAGTCAAATTTCTAAAAATAAGAGCCATTCCCTAATTGGTAAATGGTCAAAGAATATGAACAGGCAGTTTTCGGAGGAAGAAATCAAAGTTATCAACAGTCAAAAAAAGTTTTAAATAACTAATAATTAGAGAAATGCAAATTAACTCTGAGGCATCACTCATACCCATCAGCCTGGCTGACATGACAGAAACGGAGAACGAAAAATGTGGATAGGATGTGGAAAAATAGGTATACTAATGCACTATTGGCAGAGTTGCACACTGGTCCAACCATTCTGGAAGACAATTTGGAACTGTGTCCAAAGGGCTATAAAACTGTGCATACCCTTAAACCCAGCAATATTGCTTCTAGGTCTGTATCCCAAAGAGATCAAAGAAGAAGGAAAAGGATCCATACATACAAAAAATATTTATAGCAGCTCTTTTTGTGGTGGCAAAGAATTGGAAATCAAGGAGATGCCCATCAATTGGGGAACAGCTAAACAAGTTGTAGAATATGATTGTGATGGAATATTAATGTGCTATAAGAAATGTTGAGCAGGATACTTTTAGAAAAAGCTGGGAAGACACAATGAAATGATACAAAGCAAAGTGAGCAGAACTGGGAGAACAATGTACACAGTAACAGTAATATTATAACAATAATCAACCGTGAAAGACTCAGCTCCTCTGATCAGTTCATGACAATTCCAAAGGACTCATGGTAAAAATGCTATTCACCTCTAGAGAGTAAATTGATGAACTCTGAGTGCAGATTAAAGGATATTGTTTTTTCACTCTCTTTTTCTTGTGTTTTTTTTTCAATATGAACAATCTGGAAATAATTTTTCTATGACTTCACATGTATAATGGGTATCATATTGCTTGCCTTCTCAATGGATGAGAGAGATTCTGGAGGGAGGAAGAGAATTTGGAACTGAAATTTAAAAAAAAATGTTAAAAACCCAAACTACCAATCATAAGAAAGTTAACACTCTACTAGTTTATCTCCAGATATTTTTGTTTGCATTGCCTTGGGAAGTAATAGGAAAGGGGAAGACTAAGTTGTATGAAAAATATCTTATTTTTCCTCATCCACTTACAGATTTTCCTTCCATGGTACTTGCTCTAGCACAAAATTCACTGTTTTCTCGCTTCTTAGTATTAGTTTTTAGGATTCAAATTCAGAAGCCAAAGTTTAGTGGGTATGTTAGCATTAGTTGCTTGGACTTCTAGAAAACCTTGAAACACTCATACACATATGATTTACTTAAATGAACATGTTTTAAATGCCTGCTCTGTTTAGAGAACTATTCTGGGCACTGTTACAAAGTTTAAATAAAGCATGATTCTTTTGAGACTGATTTCATGAAACTTACAGTCTAGTAGGGAGATAAGACATAATGGGAAGTGGAAGAATATTAGGAGTTTGGTAGAAATGCATATATTAAGAAAAGTGGGTGCTGTCTGTGACATTAGAGCCTATCATCCATTAAGTTGGTAACAAGCCAAATGGAGATGGAGCAGATTATTTTCAGCGAGTCCTGTTTTTACAGCTATACTCAACTGTACTGTGTGCCGCTCAGGCAGGTTTTCAGTTATGTTTGCTTGGAAGGAAAGATGAACCAGCCTAGTTTTGACAAGGAAAGTCTTCCTATGAAGTCTGGAGAAATACAATTTTAACTCCAAGGTTATGACCGGGGAGACATTTCTGTTCTGCTGTGGCCCTTTTGAAGGTCTAATCCTGTTGACTAAAATAAATAAATTTTAAAATTGATTGTTTCATTCTATACTTTAGCTGAATTCAATTCAATACACATTAAGCATCTAATTTTTATAAGACTATATGCCCAAACATCTAGGACCCTAATACCTCAAAAGAAGAAACATGAAGAGAATTTTAAAAGGGAGATGGGGGGGAAAGAGGAGGCAGAGGGGAGGGAGAGGGAGAGAGAGGGAGAGGGAGAGGGAGAGGGGGAGGGGAGGTAAAGGGGAGGGAGAGGGAAAGTGGGAGGGGAGAGAAAGGGAGAGGGAGAGAGAGGGAGAGGGAAAGGGATAGGGGGAGGGGAGACAGAGGGGAGGGAGAGGGAGGGAGGAGGGGAGGCAGAGGGGAGGGAGAGGGAGAGGGAGAGGGAGAGGGAGAAAGAGAGAGGGAGAGGTAGTGGGAAAGGGAGATTTAGGTCTTCAGGAATGGAGAATAAAGGCTACTTGATGGTGATAGACATTCATTGTACTGGTAAATAGACAACCTGGGTTCTAATCCTATGAAATTGACTTTTAATAGAACACCTATGCTCCTTTTCTGGCTGGAATCATGTCAGATGTCAGACGTAGAAGAAAAGAAGAAGCTGCCACCTGTTCCAGAATCCCTTCCGAAAAAGCAAAAAGCTTTCATGATACTGAAGGCCAAAGGCTCGAAGAAGAAGATTATAAAAAGCTCTGTAATATATGGAGAAAAGTTATCTATGAAAAAGCTAAAGCCTACCATAAGGAGTATAGACAGATACACAGAAGTGAAATCCAGCTGGCTAGAATGGCACAAAATGCTGGCAACTACTATGTACCTGCTGAACCCAAGTTAGCTTTTGTGATCAGAATCAGAGGTATCAGAGGAGTTTTAGCCCAAGTCTGAAAAATATTGCAGCTTCTTTGTTTTCACCAAATCTTCTTTGATTAACATGCTGAGGATGGTGGAACCATACATTACATGTGGTTACCTAAACCTGAAGCCTGTGAATGGCTTGATTTACAAATGTGGTTATGGCAAGATCAAGAAACACAGAATTGCCCTGACCAATAATGCCCTTATTGCAAAATCTCTTGTTAAATATGGAATTATCTGCATGGAGGACTTGATCCATGAGATCTACACTGTTGGTAAGCACTTCAAAGCTGCCAACAACTTCCTGTGACCCTTCAAATTATTTTCTCCACAAGGCGGAATGAAGAAAAGACTACATATTTTGTGGAAACTGGAGATGCTGGTAACAGGGAAGACCAGATCAACAGGCTTATCAGAAGAATAAACTAGGAGCAGCCAGGTGGTGCAGTGAGTAGAGCACCGGCCCTGGAGTCAGGAGGACCTGAGTTCAAATCTGGCCTCAGACACTTAACACAAAAATTAGTTATGTGACCCTTGGCAAGTCACTTAACCTCAATTGCCCCTCCAAAAAAAGAAGAAGAAGAATGAACTAACGTCTGTTAATAAAAATGCCTGTAACAAAAAAAGAACACCTATTTATGTCAATGGCAATTAAGCACCCCAATTGCCCTGCCCTCCCCCTTCAAAAAGAAAAAAAAATTAAGCAGCTTCTAGTTGGTTACTGTAATTTAACTCCCATTCCTTTATAGTCTCAAGCATAGAACAGAATTACATGACTTAGAGATAAAAGGAATCTTAGGAGACATTTACTCCAATCCCCTACCCCCTGCCTTTTTTTTTTTTTTTTTTGCTAAGCCATGGTTACTAAAAGGGATTGTTTATGGTAAAAAAGAAAAAAAAATTATTATTATTATTTTTGCATTTAGGAGGGCAATTGGGGTTAAGTGACTTGCCCAAGGTCACACAGCTAGTAAGTATTAAGTGTCTGAGGCTGGATTTGAACATAGGTCCTCCTGACTTCAGGGCCAGTGCTCTATTCACTGAGCCACCTAGCCGCCCCCATATTAATTTTTTAAAAGCAGATAACTGAAAAAGTAAAAAGTCAATAAAACTGCAATATCTTGCAGTTTCTAGTTCCCCCAAAGGGAACTAGAAATAATGAATCTGTGAGATTGGGAGAAGTGGGAAGACAACAGACAGGCCAAGGAAGCTAATGCCAATGAAGCTAATGCCAATCTTTTTCCTGAAGTGTAGGGAGGTGGGGTGAAAAGGGAAAAGACAGGAGTAGAAGACAGGAACAGTCACAGTCCCTCATCCCTAAGGCAAATAGATATCTTTACCCTGCTCCCAAAGATAGACACAAGTACATACACCACGTTGTAGTTCCCTACTTTCTCTGAGCCCAGCATGAAATGAGGACAAGACTACTTGTACTATTCTACCTCATAAAGCTGTTAAGGAAGAAAACAAGCATTTATTAAATGCCTACTATGTTCCATGTACTGTGCTAATCCCAAAAGGTTGGTTCATTTATTATCCCCATTCTAGAACTGAGAAAACTGAGGCCAACAGAGGTTAAGTGACTTGCCCAGAGTCACATAGCTAGGAAGTATCAGAGGCTGGATTTGGAATCATAGATTTAGAGCTGGAAGAGATCCCAGATGTCAACCCAGCTCCTTCTTTTTTTTGTTTTTGTTTTTCATTTGTTTGTTTTTGCTTTTTGGAGGGGGGGAGTTAGGTCAATTGGGGTTAAGTGGCTTGCCCAAGGTCACACGGCTAGTTTTTGTGTCAAGTGTCTGAGGCCAAATTTGAACTTGGGTCTGCCTGACTCCAGGACCGGTGCTCTATTCACTGTACCACCTAGCCACCCCTCAGCCCCTTCATTTTACCGCTAAGGAAACTAAGACTCAAAAAAGTTAAAAGACTTAAGAGGCATGGGAGATATAGAGCCTTGAACTTGGAGTTAAGAAGACCTGAATTCAAATTCTGCCTCAGATACTTAGTAACTCTGTGGCCATGAGTGAGGCATTTAACCTCTCTGAACTTCAATTTCTTCATCTATAAAATGGGGATAGTAGCATCCACCTTAGAAGGCTGTTGTAAGGACCAAAGGAAATAACATGGTTAAAGCTCTTTGCAAACATTAAAGAGTTATGCAAGTGCTAGCTATTATTATTACTATTGAAAAATGCCTTGTAAACTATAAGGAACTCAGAAGTCACTGGAGAGAATCCAATCATATGGACTATTTATTACAGCTTTAATTATCTGAGTTATGCAACACAGTTGAAGGAAAGCACAAGAAATAAGGCCATGGCCCTACTTCTCCCATGGTCTATCATACCCAGTTCCATGACATAGTCATAGCTTCTTAGTTCTATTCTTTTGCTCTGGAATACATTGGATCACTTAATTTTCCTCTCATATATAGCCACTGGAACCATCCTCACACTGAACTCACTTGTTAAGGGTACCACTCTCTCACTTTTCTTTTTCTGTTTTTCTTTTTGGAGGCAATGGTATTAAGTGACTTGTCCAGGGTCACATAGCTAGTAAATATCTGAGGCTGTATTTGAACTCAGGGCTTCCTGATTCCAGGGCTACCTACCTACCAATACTCTTTTGTTCTACATGCTGCAATTTACCATCATAATACACATTCTTAGGCCATGTTTTCTATCTCTAAAGGGCACAACAATTCCAAGGCCATACAAAAAAGGGCTTCATAATTAAAGAACTGCAAATTTTAAAAACTCTGAAGTACCATCTCATACTGATCATATTGGCAAAGTTGACAGAAAAGGAAAATAGCAAATGCTAGAGGAGTGGTGGGAAAACAAATACCTTAATGTGTTGTTGTAGCTGTGAGCACCAGTTCATTCTGGAAAGCAATTTGGAAATAGGCCTAAAAAGCTTTTAAACTGGGCATACCAGTAATGACCCAATGATACCACTACTAGGTCTATACATAAAAGAGACCAAAGAAAGAGGGGGAAAGGCTCATATGTATAAAACCACGGATAGCAGCACTTTTTGGGGATGGTAAAGAAATGGAAACTCATGGGATGGCCATTATCTGGTGAATGGCTGAACTAATTATGGTATGTGAACCTAAGGGAATACTACTGTGTTGTAAGAAATGATGAAGGGGTTGGCTTCAGAGAAACCTGTGAAAACTTGTATTAACTCTTGTGAAGTGAAATTAGGAGAGCCAGCAGAACAATTCATACAATAACAACAAACTGTAAAGACAAATAATTTTGAAAGATTTAGGAACTGTGATCAACACAATGGAAACCAACCACAATTCAGGCCTGGCTCAGGATGAAACATACTATCTACCTCCAGATATAGAGATGAAGTCAGAGTGCAAACAGAAGCATATTTTTTTGGACTTGGCTAATGTGACCTTACATATTTGCAACAGGTTTTGTTTTTCTTGTTTTCTCAATAGGTAAGGCAGGAGGCAGGTGAGTAGCCAGTGATATAATCTGACCTACAATTAGGATTCAGCAGCTGTGAGGATGATGGATTTGAGGAGGAGACTGTTTAGGAGTCTGCTGTGGTAGTCTGGCAAGAGGTGATGAGGACCTGAATTGCACCTATGTGAGTAGAGAAGAGATGGTTGTAAGATATGTTGGGGCAGGGCTATAAGTAAGATTTGGCAATTGATTGGATATGTGGGGTGAAAGTGAGGGCATGAGAACCTGCACTTAGGTTTCAAAACCGAATGTGGAAGAAGGTAGTGACCTCAACCAAAATAAGAAAGCTTAGAAGAGGGGCAGATTGGAGGGAAAGATAGAGAGTTCCATTTTTGACATAGTGAGTTTGAAAACCCTATAGGATATCCAGTTTGAAATGTCCAATATATAACTATCTCCATTTTCCAGTTGTGAAAAGTGACAGAGAGGTTAGGCAACATTCCAAAGGTCTCACAGGGGATGAGGGGTGGATTTGGGAAGAGAGCCTAGGTCTCCTGTATCCCAGGCTCTTCAGTCATCACCATCTGCATCTCTACCCCAGGCTCCTTTGCCAAATCTTCCCTTAAAGGTCACTAAGGTTACCTGGGGCCAGAAGCATATTAGGTAGACAAATTAATGTCCTGGGAAGAATATATAAAGGACTGCCTCTAACTCAGCAGTCATAAGAAATTTTACCTTCTAGTGCCTCTGAGCCCCTCCTTCAGTGAACAAAGGGTTTACTCTGCTCAATTTCCCCTTCCCTACAGGCTCCAGTCACAATCTATGCCAGAGCGGTAGGAGTCTGTGGGAGAAACCATGGTGAAAAAACTGGAGAAACTATCCTTTTTTTATTTTGACAGCTCTTTAAAGCTGCTGTTACGACAAACAGTGGCTTCTCATTTTTTATCTTTCATTTTAATATTGATTTTAATCTTAACCAGTTGATGACTATACATACACAAATTACCTATGTAACTCATTTGTTTCTGGTCTCGAATTTGTTTCCATGTCTCAGTCAATTTCATTTTCTCATAGTGTTGTTTGTGATAAGATACTTTTATCAGAAGCTAGTCATTTTTTCCCTATTCAAAGAATCATAGACTTTTAGAGCTTGAAGCCAGATCCTTAAGATTATCTAGTTCAACACCAGTCTCCCCACCTCATTTTACAAATGACGAAACAGGTTCAAGGAGTTGAAGAGATTTGTTCAAGGTGACTGCTCCTTAAATGAAGAATCAGGATTATAACTAGATCTCTTGATTTGGAGTCTAGTCCGGTTTCTGTTGTGTCAAGTTGGTTCTAGGTTGGAGATCAGACCTATACCATTCCTAAATTAGGTTGATATCTGAGGACTAAATACACTAGAGAAAAAAACAACAAACATACAAAAAACCCCTTTCACCACTAAGAAGGAATAAGCCAAAATTGTATAAGCCCTTTATGGTTTGCAAGTCACTTTAAATGTTACCTCAGTTCATCCTTACAATAACCCTGTTAGTTAGGTACTGCAATTATTTTCCACTTTACAAATGAGAAAACTGAGACTTAGAAAGTAAGTAGCTTTCCCAACAACATTTGATTGTGAAGCTTTGGAGGAAGTATTTGAAGCCATTACTTAAAGCCTAGTGTTCCTTGGTGCCACTGGAGCGAAGATGGGGAGTTAGCTCAAGACTGGCATAGCATATCTGAGGATAGAATGTATACTAGGGGAAAGGAAGTCCACAGCCAGACTAAGGGCAAGTCTCTTAGATAAATGAATATTCCGGAAGACACTGGTCCCTTTTTTGGGAATGTGGATTTATGGGCTTTGCTGGAGAGAGATATTTACTTCACAGCTGAGGCAGTTAAGGGCTGAAACAGGATGTGGATTGGTTTGTTTGTTTTAAAACTAGTTTGATTATTCCTCTGGCTGTAGGGCAGCCCCTGAGCTGTCCCCTTTGTCATGCAAAGGAAAAGAGTCTGGGGGTTTCATTTCAGTCTGAGGAAGTCCTGAGGTATATGAGGGGGCATAAGTAGCATAAGGTTCTTCTGAAATGTCATTCTGGGGCTGCCAGTCAAATGATAATACTTCTGGGAGAATAAAGAAAGGGGAAGTTACAGACCACGAGGAATACAATTTCTTTTTTGACAATTAAATATTTATTAATGGCATAAAAGCCTTTTGTTCTTTTATTTTAGTGAGAGCAATGGAATTGAATATGCTTTTTTTTGGTTGTTTTTAAAAATGGATTTTATTGATATAATTGGCTTTTACATTGCATAGATTACCCCTCTATTCTTCCCTTCTCTTCCCCTTCCCCCTCCACCTAGAGCCATTCCTTATAACAAAACTACCTCAACCCATTTTAACTTTGATAAATAACACTTATCAGGCAAGAACTCATCTCAATTAATAAAAAACCATAATGTGAAATATTTGGAAGCCATTGGATAATAATAGGGTAAGAGGATAGGGAAGAGAATACTGGTAAAGGTTCAAGCTGATAGTATCAGAGGTACCCCTAGAACCCTGAAGGGAGGATGTAGCCAAGATCCAGGACCTGAGATTCATCTATGAAAGGGAAAGTTGGAATAAGGATCCTTAGTTTTACATGGACTAGAAAGGCCTGAAAACTAAAGGACTTATGGGGAGTAAAATGATCTGGAATTAAATTCAACATTTCTATAAGGAGACTGAGGGAGAAAAGGAACAAAAAGGGAAATACTATTTCTGCCTGAACCAACCTTCTCTATGATTGTGTTGCTTTGGCACTAGTTCCTAGCGTTGTTTCCCAACCAGATGCTTAGTGGACTAAGTTGGAGTGAAATAGCAAGAATAGAATTCATTCTTCTTTCTTTCTCTGTGGGCAGTTTGGAGGTGAGTTGAATACTGTAGGCTGGGAGATAGGCCCAACAGGAAGCTATGAGAATAGAGGCTATAGCATGGTTGCCCACATATTTGTCCATTGTTATCTGGAAGCCTCAGGAAGCCTAGATGGACATAGAATGAGTGTTACCCTCCCATAGAAAGGAAAGGTGGGCAGGTCTCTTTCTAGCTGCAGTTTTTGCTAGGGTATTGGCTGTTCAGGAGACAACTCTGGGTACAGCTGGCACAATCTTTTCACGTTCTTAAGTATTTACTTTGCTGGGCCCCGTAAAGTATAGAACACATTGGACCCAGTCACCCAGGGTTTGACATGCAGTATCTCTCAGTCTTGAGAATGCTGTATAAACTTTCTTAGAATTAAAAGGAAGGATATATAGGAGATATACCTTTTTCTCTATTCACTCTGAGGCATATAAAGCTAGGACAACAACAGGAGAGTTTTTTCCACCAGTACAGGCTCTGAATCTTGGATCTACTCCTAACTAGAGTGAATCCAAAGAGAGTACCACACTCTTCTGCTCCCTCTTCTCCACTCCCCAATTGAATACTGGAACTCAGAGAATTGACATTCTGGAGTAAAGCAAGGGTCAACAAAAGCCAGAAGCAAAACCTTGAAGCAAAACCTTTCTCACAATTTGCCACTAGCAGTAAGCTAGAGGGGAGGGACTTTATTATCTTCTGTCAGCTGCCCTTTCTTTGTGCTGCCATATGGCAGCACAAAGAAAGGGCAGCTGACAGAAGATAATAAAGTCCCTCCCCACCCCCACCCCCGACTTTTAAAAAATGCTCCCAATCAATTATCTCCCCTCCCCCAGTTTGGTCAGTGACTCACTACTTACCACTGCCTATGTGCTCAATGATGTCCTTAATTGGTTTCATGAAAGCTCAAAAAAACAGTGTTAGGTGAAATAATGTTATAGGGGGCAGTTATTTCCATAGCAACAATGTTATAAGAGGGAGACATGCTCTGGCATGGCCATCAGAATTCCAATCTAAATGCCTAAAATAGGAAGTGGGTTAGGGTGAGATGAGATAAAATGAGATACTACCAGATTAAAAACATTTTCTCCTCCTTTACTCTTCCTTCCTCTCCTTTTCCTTGTCTTTCTTTCTCTCTGTTCTTCATTTCCCTTCTCTTCCCTCCTTCTTTTCCTTCCCTTGTCCTCCTTTTTCTTTTTCTTTCTTCCCCTATCCCTTTCCTCCTTTGCCTTTCCCTCTTCTTGCTTCCCCTTTCCTTCTCTAGCTTCTCCTTTCTTTTTTTCTTCCCTCCCCTTCTTTTTCCAACCCTCACTTCTCTACATCAGAGGTTGAAATTACTTTAGAATCCTTGAATCTCAGAGTTGAAAAGGACTTCTGAAATCATCTACTTTAATCCACAACAATCTAGGGATTCCATCTACAATATGCTGACATGTACCATCCATCCATGTTTCTCCTGAGGTAGAATTTCCCATTTAAGATAGTTCTAATTGTTTGGAGGTTTTTTTGTTTTAAAGTTTTTCCTTATAATTGTCCTTGGTCCACCAACAACTGCTTTCTGGTTGACTAGACTTACTATTTTCTACCAAAGGGAGAAGAGGTTCATAGTGGGATGCAGACAGGGAAAGAATCACCACCCACCACTTGGAAGGACATCATAGTGGGGTTTCCTTATGATACATTAACCATATTATTTCAAAATAAGATTGGTTTGGGGAGTAATGTTATGTGGTGCAGGCCTATAATTGTATTTCCCCATCAAAGCTCTTTAAATTGCTTGGAATCCACATTTAGGGGAAAAGCCTGTGTAGCCAGGAAGGATGATGGTCTAAGGGACTTGCTCTGTTTCTATCTCATGATTCTTCTTACTAGCAAACATTAACACTACACCCTCTGCAATACCAGCCTGGAAAGGATTCTCTCCATCTCTCCTAGGTGATAAAAAGCCTTTTCCATTGTTTTCCGACTTCAGGCTGGTTCAGAAACAGCCCCACCCTGAATAAAGAAGGAAGGAAAGATCATCTGTGTTCCTTGTGGCCTTCTTGGGTGGGACCCTCAGAGAAAGGATGTGTCATGGACTGAGGCTGGATAGGTCCATGATCTGAGTTAAAGCTTCCATATGTGGGGAATATGAGAAAGTTGGAGTGGGAAGTTCTTGGGAGGTTTGTGTACCAAAGCATCATGGGATAAGCCAGGATAGGTATGGAGATAACTGATCTGAGGGACCAGAGGAAGAACCCAAATCAACGATCATGACACAAAAGAAAACAAGCATCATAAAATGTTTCTGAGGTGAGTGGTATGAAAGGTATCCTTAAATGACTGGACTTTTTAGTCAAATTCAATTGAACTAGGGAAGAGAAAAGAGACCTATTTGGGGAGAGACCTTGGATATTGTGAGTCTACTAGTCCAGTGGCTACTGAGGAAGGAAGGTGGGCTAGCTAAACCTAGGATCACAAGGGGAGGAAGTTATGGCATCTAGTAGCATCCTATTTTAACTTTTTTTTTTTTTGAGGGAGGGAGGCAGAGACAAACCTGTGGTATAGGAAATTCTCAGTGAGAAAGCACCCTCTGCCCATGCTGCTCTGCACCTGCTTGGCAACTGAAAACCTTAGAGTTGCCCCTGGCTCTGAAAGGTTTGGTGATTTCCCCAGGGTCACACAGCCACTAGGTGGCAGAGGCTGGACTATAACCCAGATCCTCCTGGCTCTGAGGACACAAAACTACATCACAGTGCCTTGCATTTTAATTAATTGCTAAGTGCTGAGTTCTGTTGTTTCCACTGGCTGAAATAGTGCAAGTATTTTAAGGGCCTTCTAAATCCTGGCACCCAGAGGCAAAGTAATATCACTCTAGTTATGTCTCTGACTGCCAGGGGCAGAAAGTAGGATCCAGAGCAAAAGTAATACCAGGATCTGTGACAAAGTCCAAAAGAGAAAGCAAAGCAATGTGGTTTGGAGTCCAGCTGCAGGGATTTAATGCTAAGACAACACTTACAAGAGTTCAGAAAAAAGTGGGTACATGCTAGGTTTTATGTTCACCTATGTGAGGTTGGCCCTCAATGTCCAATTCCTTCAAAATGTTGGATGCTGATCAGTTCCTGCAACCAGAGGTCTTTGTTGCCCTTCAGAGCAACAGCTATCTCTAACAGTCAACAGACTAGTCTTTATCAGGATGGTATAGTCTCCTGGCTCCTAATTTTTCACCCAAGATGGGAAATGGATTCTCGGGATATCTTGCCAAGCTTTCAGTTGGAACTCTATTACTGTCTCTTAATGATACCCCCAAACAGACTCTCCCCTAGTTCTGTATACTGTATTCTGGAGACAGAAAAGATATGACCATAGGAAGCAATGTACTACTAAGTGGATAGATTGCTCCACCTGGAATTAGGAACACCTGAGTTCAATTTTGTCCCAGATACTTAATAGTTGAGATCCTGTGTAAGTCATTTAATCACTATAGCAGTTTTCTCATCTATAAAATGGGCATAAGAGCACCTATCCAGTGTTGTTGTGAGAATAAAATGATGTAATATTTGTAAAGCACTTCACCATCCTTAGAGTGTTGTATAAACACTAGCTAGTATTGCTAGTTTCTACAGAAAACTTTGCTTTTTAACAGAGATAGTAACTTAACAGTCTAGAGACCCAAGAAGATAAGGAATCTCCCTACATTTCACTTCCTTGTAGAAAATATTATCTTTTATATAAAATTGATTGGTTTTTCCAATCTTAAGGGAGAACCTTCCATGTCTTTTCCATGTCTCCTATGTATCTCAGACAAGCCTGGGCATTTTCCTGAACCAGCAAAGACCACTGAAATAAAGTATAGATGGCTTAGCTTGGATATAAGGGGCAGTTGCTTTTGCTACCCTTGTCTTCAAATTCTTGTCAAGATGCTGAGAGAGTTCAGTTTGAAACATAGGCCAAGAACCTATATCAGCATGTAGGCAGATAGACACACAGAAACTTTAGGGGACTGAAGGGGATGCTTTTGGAGGAGGTTTCTCTGGTAAAGGTAGGACAACAGTGGACCTTGGGAGTTGTGCCCTATTATGATACCCATGGCCCTTCACTTTTCTAGGTGGATTGTAATTACTGTTATATTTCTTCTCACCATATGGATTGATGGTTTAATATTTATGAGATTGTGTAGCTGAGTCAGTTTTCAAAGCCTGACAGCCACATGTGCTCGATCTGCTTTAAGCCTAACACTTCTGTACCTTTTCAGCTGTTTGAAAGGCACAACTGTTTCCTGCTAATGACTGGCAGGGCTAAGTACCAACTATTCCGTAGAAGAGAATTGCAATGTTACAGGGAAAGTCTGATGGCCTGGGATGTGGGAGGGAAGAGAAGAATGAGGACCCTGCTTTTATTTTAGGCAGTGAGGAATATGAACTCCAGGATGGGATAAGAACTTCACAAGATGGAGTCACATGTTTATTAAACTCAAAATTTCTTCTGAATTTTTAATATCACATCCAGAATTTTTTGACCTTTGAAATATCTTTAAATCTATAGCATGTATAAGAAGATTAGAAAGATAGGCTGGGGCCAGGTTGTGAAGGGAAGACACTAATTCAATTAGCCCTGAGTACAAACCAGTTTGTAAACCACACCTCTAATCTGCTTCTGCCCATAAATAAATTAGTCCTTGCTTCTTTCCACTTCAGACACGACTCTTCACCTTCTGTTTTCCATTCCCCAATCATCCTACCCTGTTTCCTTTCCCCTACCCAATATCTCTATCACAATAACCAGGAACTTACTTTATAATTGAAATCAGCAAAAATTTATTAAACATCTGCTAAGATGGAGTAATCAGTCTTTGCATCAAGGAGCATACAGAAGCATGTTGGGGGCTACATGTATAAAATGCATAGCACAGTGCCTGGCACATAGGGAGCACTATATAAATATTAGCTATGATTATCACTGTCATTATGTGTACAATTAGCATATAAGAAGGGTAAAGATCTTGTTAACGACAGAGAAGTGGTACAAAATTTGCTGGTTCTACCCTGCTCTTTTCAGTCTTGCTTCTGAGTTGAAATTTTCATGGGCCACAATTAGCATCTGGGGAATGGAAAAAAAATTAAGTAGAATTGTCTCATTCTAAGTCAAGAGTAGCAATCCAGAGTGGCAAACTGAGGTGTAAGCAAGAGAGTTAATAAATAGACTTGAATGACTAACAGTTTCTTTCAATAGCTAAGCGGGTGACACAGGCTAGGGTACATATTCCAAAAGAACTGAAATAGTCCTGGGACCATGAGCTAAAAATAGCTGAATAGAACTCTTCCCCCTCACAAGAGAAAAAGCAGCTAAAGGCCAGGAGATGGCAGCAGAGGGAAGCTTGGCAGAGAGAGGACAGCTTCAGCAGAGGACCTCACCTTGACCGAGAGGGTAGGTCAGCAAGGACATCTGCATACTGGGAGCTCAAGAAGGAGCATCAGAGGCAGAGAATTGTCCCAAGGGAGATTCTTCCTTAGGAATATTAATTGTTCTGACTAGTGCATTTTCTTTCTATTAGTGGCCTGTTCTAAGTGTATTGCCTACATTTCTGCATTCCCCAGTCTTTTCAAGTAGTAATGCAATAATATGCAGGACATATACCTCTCTGTATATGGATGAAATCTTTTTTGTCACTTATTTTGCTATAATGTTTAACTAAATGTCTTTTGCTTTGAACTAGATTCACGGCTGTCTTTCTAAAAACACATTTGTGAATATCCATCAATCAACAGTCATTTATTAAGGCATTGTGCTAGGGACCAGGGATACAAAGACAAAAATGAAACAGCCCCTGCCCCTCAAGGAGCTAATATTCTATTGAGGAGAGAAAAGGTATATACACACATACATACGGTGATGGGAATATGGTGGGAATATGGTGGGGGGAGCGAGGATACTAGCAGTTTGGTCATAAGAGAGAGCCTTATATAGAAAGGGCACTTGAGCCAAGTTTTTAAGGAGTCTAGGGATTCTAAGAAGCAAAGATGAGGAGGGAACACATTCTAGGCATCAGGAGAACAGATATCATAGAGGCACTAAGAAAAGAAATAGAATGCAATATATGACAATAAAAAGGCTGGTTTGATTGGATGATAGGGAAATGAAAGGAATCAGTGTTTAATAATATTGAAAAGATAGGTTGGGGCCAGATTGTAAAGGGCAAGCATTAATTCAATTAGAACTGAGAACAAACCAGGTTGTAAAAGCTTGGTGGCTTCAAAGGGATGTGACATGTATAATATATGGTAATCTGAAGAGTGAGAAAACAAACAACTGGGGGAAACAGAGAAGGCTACTACAAGGATGCAGTACCCAAATTGAATCTTGAAGGATTATAAGGCTTATGAATAGATGAAATAACAAATGAATGAAAAAGCATTTATTAAATGCTTATTATGTGCTAAGTACCATATTAAGCACTGGAATGCAAAAAAAAAAAAATAGAGACAGTCCTTGATCTCAAGGAACTTACATTCTTATTTGGGGAGATAATACACAAAAGAAAGTTGAGCTACAGGGCAGATGGCAACACTCAGGGGTCCTTAGGTTATATAAATAAGTCAGATAGTCATGCTGGGGGATCTTAGGAATCAGTGGCAGGGCAGGTGGTGCTGATCCATCTCACAAGGTAGAATAGATGTTTGCTCACATCGCATTCAAGCTGTAAGAAGAAGGGACAGATATTAGGAGGGAGTGTATTCAGGTGTAAAGGATGGTCTGTGCTAATACGGAAGAAAGAGATGGAATATAAAGTTAAGAGAACAGTTAGTAATTCAGTTTAACTAAAATGTAAAGTTTGTGCAATACCATAAGGAATAAAAATGGAAAGGTAGATCGGAGTCATATTTTTGTGGGCCTTTAACACCAAGCTGAGGAGTTTGTATTTTTTCCTACAAACAATAAAGTACCATTGAAAATTTTTGGAGCAGGGTAATAGTATGGTCAGACCTTAGGAAAATTATTTGGCAACTATTTGGGAGATGGATTCAAGATGAGGAGTGGAAGCAAAGGATAAAGGGGAAAGGGAATATCTATCAGACTCCAATTTTCTTCTGAACCAGAAGATTATTATAATATCCAAGTAAATGGTGCTAAGGATCAAACTGAGGATGGAGGCTGTGTGGCAGGAGATAAGAGGATAGATTTGAGATATGTTGTGGAGATAAAATCGACAGAATTTGTCAAATAAGTGTTGTTGTTTAGCAGTTTTAGACTGTGGACCCATTTGGGATTTTTCTGGCAAAGATACTGGAGTGATTTACAGTTTCCTTCTTTAGCTCATTTTACAGATGAGGAAACTGAGGCAAACAGGGTTAAGTGACTTGCCCAAGGTCACACAGCTAGCAAGTGCCTGAGGCCAGATTTGAATTCAGGAAGATGAGTTTTTCTGAGTCCAAGCACCACCTAGCTATCCTTAAAATAATGCATATAGGGGATAAAGAAGGAAGAAGCACCTTTGATTGCTTAGATTAAGCACCTGGCAGAAAAAAGTCTATGCCCTTAACAGAAGTTGTGGAATTTGGAAGGAAGGGCAGGTTGGGCCTGGGGAGTGAGAATTGGGGAGATGAGTTCCATTTGGAAATGTTGAGTTTAAGATGCCATCTGTCCCAAAAACATAATGATGCAGAACTGGAGTTCAGGGGAGAGATTAGGACTATATACATATATACATTGGGGGAATAAAGATGATACCTGAATCCATGGGAGCTACCAAGGAAGACTAGAGATCACCAAGGAAGAGTGTATAGAGAAAGAAGAAAAAAGAATCCAGGATAAGGCCCAGGGGATGGAATAATGATAATGATCCAGAAAAAGAGTCAAAGAAGTAGTAGTAAGACAAATAGAAGGAGAATTAGAAGATAACAGTGACTCAAAAGCCAAGGGAAGAGAGAGTATACAGTATTAGTCTTTTATGGATCCAAAAGCTCCAGAGACAGAGAAAAGATCATAAAATGTCAGTTAAGAGAGCATTAGTTATCTTAGAGGAGAATTTTCTTACTAGGGAAGTGGGATTCAAAATCTGCTTGCAAGAGGTTGAGAATTAGGTGAAAAGGAAACTGAGGCAGAGTGTAGGTAATTTTTTTCTGGAAATTTGGTGGTGAAAGGGAAAAAAATATAATATGGTAGCTTGAGAGAGAAGAGTCAAGTGAAAATTTCTTTCTTCCTTTTCCTTCCTTCCTTCCTTTTTCCCTTTCTTTTTTCTCAAGGAAGGGATAGACTTTAAAAAGGGAAAGGCAGTAGCATGTAATGGATAGAGTACTGGACTTGGAGTCAGGAAGATTTGGGTTCAAGTCCTGCCTAAGACACACATTACCTGTGTGACCCTCAATAAATCACCATTGTTGGAGGTGGTTCTTTTTATACATATGTGCTTAATTATTCATCTATGCATTTACATTTTTATCTAAAATCTCTTTTTAATTTGATATTTTATTTTTTCCCCAATTGCATGTAAAAACAATTTTCATATTCTTTTTTCAAATTTTGAGTTCCTATTTCTTTTCTTCCCTCCCTGTCCTTCCCCTCTCATCGAGAAGGCAAGCAATTTGACATAGGTTATACATGTGTAATCATTCAAAGTACATTTGGAGGTGGTTCTAATGCTAGCACTCTCTTAGTTCATGTTTGATGTTGGGGTGAAATGAGGCACTAATGAGCCATTGAATAGTCAACAAAAGGAGGTTTGTTTCTTTTTAAGTGCTGCCCTCCCTTTCCTTTGTATACATATGACTAGTCCTTAGGGCAGGAGATGGTAAAAGACATGATAACTTAGAAGGTCTTCACAAATCCACCAAGTCTGAAGGGCCCAGACTCCATTGGATAGGACTTTTTGTGCCTTTAGAAGACCAGGAAACTGTGTCAGGGAAATTGGGGCCAATCATACCCTAGGAGTGGTTTTGTCTTCTTTTAAGTAGTCTCCCTATTTTGTGGGGTGGGAGGAAAGAAGCTGTTTTAGGGTGATGCTAGTTCTATCACAACATCTCCAATTTCAATGAACTCATCTAAGGTTTCTGCTTGCTCTAAATCTATGATCCTATGACCTGAACATGTTAGTAAACAGCAAGTAAAGACCTAGTAGGTACAGACATATATCAAAAATGACAGAGAGAGAAAGAGAGAGAGAGAGAGAGAGAGAGAGAGAGAGAGAGAGAGAGAGAGAGAAACATAAGGAGAAAAGAAAAGAGATGTGCAATTGTAGCAGAAGGAGAATCTGGAAGTAGTAGTGAGGAGTGAAGAATATTTTGTCAAGATATCAGGAGATGCCCTGCTTTCCAGAACTAAGGCCCAGCAAGCCATCTGTTCCCTGAGCTTGACATAACAACAGTCCTTTGCATGCACTCCCTGGATGATCTCAGCCATAGCAAACCCCAAAATCGATTCATATAATTATTGTATTACTCTGACCAGCATCCGGTGTTCTCTGAGCTTGGACAAGTACCTGCTGTATCCATGTTCTGGTCATGAAGCCCTGCTATGAATCAAACTCATCACACTGTTGCTGTTACCCCTCATTGTCAGGGCTATGAGTACTGCACAGCCCTTGGTATAAGACCAGGGGTGGGGAACCTGCTACCTCAAGGCCACATGTGGCCCTTTAGGTCCTTAAGGGCAGTTCTTTGACTGAATACAACCTTCACAGAACAAATTCCCCAAGGTTCCCCACCCCTGGTATAAGTATTGAGATTTGACCACACTAAAGGATGTTCCCCCCACCTCCACATAGGGGTGGGGCCCCACCACATCTGTGCTGGCTTGAAAGTCATTTCCCTCACTTTGAAATTAAACATCTGTTTGATTCCTGACTCTCCTGTCTTTAGCCCACTCTGTTTGGCTCCTACTACCCACAGGTTAGAGGCTGGTTCCATGTGGTTGACGTTAATTTGTGTCAGAAGTGGGACTGGACACAGAATGGAGCCATATGATTTTATGGTACCAGCAGGAATGGACTAAGCACTGTTGAGCTTAAAGGAATGAGACAGAAGATCCCCAAGATTAAATTTGAAGATTAAATTTGATTTTATTACTTCGGGACTGTCAGGGTAACATGGTTACCCAAATCAGACAGTAAGTTGGCACAGACAGTGTGCAGGCTTTTAAAGAGATTCAATATCCAGATTATGTAAGTCGAAACTACAATCAGTGATTGGTCAATGTATATTTGAATTTCCCACCAGCGCAAAGTTCACCCTAGGCTGAGGGACAGGAAGCCAGGAGGGACAGGAAGCCAGGATTAGGAGGGGCCAGGGGATGAGGGATGGAGACATCTGGATCAGGTGAGGGGTGGAGACACATCTCAATCAGGTGATTAGGAGGGGGGAGAGGGGACTAGGAATGATGGAGAATTTACCCTAGCCTGAAATTCCTGCTCACTGATCAATTGGGGGAGGTAAGGGTGGAGTTGTGCTCAACAGCACCAACAGAGATTTACTTCTCTGGAGTCTGACCCCACATCATCTGGTGAGTCATCTACCCTTATTCCTGCTCCAATCCTCCAAGCTCCCACCTTGGTTGAGCTCAGTGTTCTTTGTGAGGGAAACAGGACCCCTCCAGTGACATGGTTCATCTCAGATCTCTCTGACAAGGACATCCTTCCTTAAACTGCAAACCTCTGTTCTTTGTAACTGTGTGCCTCTGTAAAATTACAATTGTAATTGTACACCTCGTTAGAACTATTTGTGTCTATTTGTATCTGTCTTGTCATTTTTTTCTCTCTTTGTGTCTTCATAAAATGTAAAACATCTGTGTTGTATTTGTGTTGTGAGCTACATTCTGTTATCTTGAAAAGTTTAAATGCAGTCAGCCAGAAAAACTTTTAAGGGTTGTAGTCAGAGAGTTTAGAACACTGGGAAAGATAAATGAACTTTCATAGTTGGAGCAATTGTCTCAGTAAACAGGTTTAACTCCCACTTTAGGCTTTCTGTGGGAGATTAGGTTATAAGAAAGGAGAAAAAGAAAAAAATCTGCAAGGCACCATGTTCCCTGTCATTTCAGCTTTGGCTATGTGGTTTTGGACTCCATGTGATGATGTTAGGTCTATTAATGGTAGGCAAGGTCTCCAAACTCCCTTAGGCCTATTAAAGGCAACATGATGTATACTGTTTCCAACAAAGACTTGATATAACCAAAGGCAAGGTTCAAAGGCACTTGCATAGCTGAAACAAGCAGCAAAAGACTACTTTGCTTGCCATTACACTGTGGCTGGGGAAAGTTTTGAGGATGACTTTGGGATGGCTTAGGTAGTAGGATCCTCCTAAATCTGTTTCCCCATTGTACTATTTCCTTTCTGAAAAGGAATTTTCCCCACCTGGTTAATCCGGAGCCTTGTTTTTAACATCCTGTGACTACATGACTACATGTCAAATATGACTCATGCCTGGAATCAAACAGAGCTAGGGTTGTCCCCAGCCCACCCCCGCATTATAATATATAACATTGTTATAACTATATCCATCTTTTTCCTTTTATAGCAAATTTCTATAATCAAGAAGTCTTGTAAGTACAATACTAAATCTATTAAATAATAGATTGATACTGGAATATCTCTGTCACTATGATAGGATGAAAGTATGAACATCTTAAAATTTTAACCTTTTATTTGTTGTCAAATTATAATACAGGGATGGTATCCTCCTAAGGGGGAAATGATTAGATGAGGTAATATGACAAAAATGTAATGTGAAAGTTTACTAATTAAATGGAATAGCAAATTTTGAGAAAAGCAATAGGATTAGAAACTATATACAAATGTGTATGATTGGCTTCCAAAATTTATCTATCATGGAAATTCTGGCTTTGAGCATGCTTTGAAGATTTTTATATCAGGTACAAGATTTAGGTAAGGATAGAAACAGCAAGTGGTATGTAAACTGAAATTCTCTAAAGTTTCAGAATTATCTAGGAACCTCTAGATTTGGAACCAGAGAAGCAGAGCCCCTTTTAGAGTTGTCCTAAGATTAAAGCTTATGATCCAAGAAAAGATGTGTCAGGACCAGATGACTACAAGAAATCTGGGACTCAAAATGTTAAATGAACATTGAGGATGGGTTGGAAGGATACAAATAGACTTGATCTCAGTTAATATTGGTGATAACCATTATATTGCTTTGGTCTTTTGCTTCAATATGTTTATGTTTAAGTTTTCTTGGTTACCTTGGTTGCATGTAAATCCCCCTTCTCCAAACTAGTCCATTGTGAGCCCTCTAAGTAGTTTGATCCATAACATGACATTAATGTGACCTGACTTGATGCAATTATGGGAATTGTGAGAAAACCTTGTTATATTGTTTGAACTGAGTCCTGTATGATTGGGAAACTGGACCATCTCTCTATGTGCTTTTAGAGATCCTTAACCAAAGATCTATGTTATGCTGACAAGAAATTCAGATTCAAAGATGATACAAGGGGTTTTCTCACAATTGTCAACTAATATGTTTTCTAAGGGCTTCTACCAGGTTCTTTTGACTACTCCCACAGCTGTCAAACTTGTGGGTATGGATTCCTGGATCATAGAAGTCCATACTCTTGAGTAGACAGCAGAACCCTCTGGGGACTTCCATGTTCATCTAGTATGGACCCTGAAGCAACCAATATCCAGACAAGACAACTGTCTCAAGATTCCAGACAAAGAATATTGTCCTCTTCCCTTTTGTTATGCCACTAAGGCCTTGACTTAAGCATATATTGACTTTTTCTCCCTCTATATTCTTGCCCACCCCCCTTCCCTTTTCTGCTTGCAAGCAAACAATGGCTAGCAATGATACCTGGAACATACTTCCCCAATAGGGTCCCCTCGAGGAACTGACCTCCAGAGATTAAAATGGTTGTCCTAGCCCCAGTGGTCTCTTGTGGTATCTTGGCTTATACCTTCCTCTCCTTTATTAGCCAGAAGGATAGGGGTTCTTTCAGACCCCCTTCCTTTGGTCAAAACGGGGAAATGTTAAGATATTAGGAAACACACTTTTCCAGAGTTAAAGCCCAGGAAGCAGGCTGTGCCCTGAGCTTGGCATAACAACAATCCTTTGCATTCACCCACTAGATGATTTCAGCCATAGCAAAATCCCTGAATTGTTTCATATAATTATTATATTGCTTTGACCAGCACCAAGTATTCTCTGAGCTTGGACAAGCACCTGTAGTACCAGTGTTCTGGTCTTGAAGTCCTGCTATGAATCAAACTTGTCACATTGTTGCTGTTACCCCTCATTGTCAGAGGTACAACTCACTGTGCAGCCATTGGTGTAAGTATTGAGATTTGGTCATACTAAAGTAAGTGCCTCTAATAGGGGTGGAGCCCTGGCACATATGTCCTTGCTTGAAAGCTGTTTCTCTCACTTTGAAATTAAACTTCTGTTTGATTCTTGACTCTTCTGTCTCTAGCCTGTTCTGTTGGGCTCTAGTTACCCACAGGTTAGAGGCTGGTTCCTTCTGGTTGACAATGTTGTCTTCTTCTAACCTGGTGTGCCAGAGGTGGTAGGGTATGAGAGAATAAGCAACCAGTAGTGGAGAGGGTGACTAAGGAATCAATGACTTCTGGAGAGGGTCAGGTTTTGGGTACATGATAAAATGATAAGAGTGTGAAAAAGAAACATATAGCAATTCAGAATGAGGAGGGTGCAATGAAATCCATCAACAACCATTTATTAAGCAACTACTATGTGCCAGTCACTGTGCTGGGCTCCAAGGATACAAAGGCAAGTTAATTTTCTTGCCCTTGAAAGAGCTTACAAGTTGCTGAAGAAGAAAACATGTACATATATTGGTATATAAAAAATAAATACAAGTAAATTGGGGAAGGAGGGTAGGGAAGACCTAATAGCTGTGAAAATTATGAGAAGTTTCCTGTTGAAGAGCACTTTAGCTGAGTCTTGAAGGAAATTAGGGATTCTAAGAGCTGGGGGTGAGTTAGGAATACAATGCAGGCATGGGGAACAGCCAGGGGAAAGGCACAAAGATGGAAATGGGGTATCATAGAGAAGAGCAAGGCCAATTTGGTTGGAACCTAGTGGATAGGAAAGGGAGTAACATATAATGGGTGTAGGTCATAGGAGACTTTAAAAGGCAAATGGAGACTATATTTTATTCTAGTAGTAGTGGGGAACCACAGGAGTTTATTAAGTAGGATAGTGATTTGATCAGACCAACATTTAAAGATAATCACTTTTTCAGCTATATAAAAGGGAAAAAAAGATGAGACTGTGAGGGGCAGGGTGGACCTGGAAGCAGATGAATTTTTGCTACAGAAGAAAATAACTCTGACTCAGAGATTAGGAGAGTGGGAGGTAAGAGTTTGCTAGTCAGAAGACATAGGAAGATCTAGTTCATTGAGGTTTCCTTTCTCTTGATTCCTATGAGGAGAGTTGTTTTGAGACTAGGTGTTTAAACACTAGAGACCTAGGACTGGAGGCAGTGGGCCATTGGGTTTAGTCATCTGGATTAGTAACTACCTGGAGACTGGAGTTCCAGGACTCATACACTGTCACAGTTCCATAGTTTAATCCTGAGATAGAGGTGAGTGTGAAAAGGGTGAAGCACTCCCAGAAGATAGCCAGCACTTAGTTAAGGTTAAGGCATGCATGGAGTTTAAGACCTTGGTCTGGGCAGTGCTGGATCTGAGTCTGGGGTGGTACAAGGCTCCGGTATGGACTGTTCTAGTCCTTGTGTGAGGCCCCAGTTTGAGTAACTGTTATGAAGCAGTTACAAAGTCTAATGGAGAATTATTAGACACCATAAAGTTAAATAGTCATCTATCTGCATGGAATGTTTGAGGTGCAGAGAAACGCAGAAATGTACTGGGTGACCTTTGGAGGGCCTTTCTCTTCCATATAGAGCTAAAATGTTCAGTTATTTCAGTTCTGTTCAACTTTTCATGCTCTCATTGAAGTTTTCTTGGCAAAGATACTGGAGTGGTTTCCATTTCCTTTTGCAGTTCATTTTATAGATGAGGAACTGAGGCAAACAGAGTAAAATGACTTGCTCGGGGTCACACAGTTGCTAAGTATCTGAGGCCTAATTTGAGCTCAGGTCTTCCTGACTCCAGGCCTGGAGCTCCATCCAGTGCACCAAGGCACATAGCTCAGCTTTGAAAGGAAATGTCCCATGAATAAAATACATGACAAGACCAGGTGCAAAGAGTCTGCTACTCTAGGTGATGAGGGACCAGGAATTCCCACTGGACTTCCTGAGGATTTAGAAGTGCTAACACTATCTTTCTTAGAATCCCATTGGTCTTTCTGCACCTGAAGGAGGAACCTGTGGATTTCAGGGAAAAACTGTCTAGTGGCTCAGCTTCTTGCCAAGGCTACAGAAACCCACATCTCTGACCTTTCAAAGTTTAAATGTTCCTCTCAACCAAGATTTTCCCATTCTTGTGGCTGAGTTCTTTGCTATTCAGATAAGAGGAGTCTAAGTTCCACAGGTGACATTTCTGCTCTACATGCTAAATTTAATAATTATGGAATATTCTAACTGCAGAGGACCTCAGATATCATCTAATCCAAACCTTTTAACTTACAAATAAGCAAAGTAAGGCCCACACATGTTAGGTGCCTTGCTTAATACCTCACAACAAATAAAGGACAGAGATACTCTTCACAGAGAATCCAGAGAGGTATGGTAGGGTTTGCCTCTATTTTCCAGTTTCTTGCCTCTAGTTTCAATTCTTTTCAATGAACTAGATCTGGAGGCTATTATTTTAATATTAATTAATTAATCTTAGGATCAATTGACTCTTTTTCCTGAAGAGACTGGAAAGAAATGACAGTTAGCATTATTGGCAATGACAATGATAAGCAAGGTGTTTGAAAACTCTATTCCTGTTTTTGTCTGATGATTTTTGTTGTCAGGTCTTGGCCAACATCTTTATGTGAGTTATACAAAGGGCATATTACTCTGAACAACTTTCTAGTGTTCAAGAGAAGAATATTAACACAATATTCTGCATTTTTTGGTTCAAATCTTCCAAAAAGAATTTTATTTATTATTCATTTGTATTCAAGCTATTTTTAGGTTAGAGAAAAAAAATGTCCAAACAGGAAAAATAAACAAATAGGAAAAATAAAACCATGCCTTCTGACATGACTCCGTACCACTTAAAGATTTGAAATAACTTTCAAAGGAATCTTGAATGAGGAAGATATATTAAAATTCTATCTGGGTAAATACTCAAGAATAGTTAAGTCACCAAAGTTATCAGAACTGCTTCCCTTCCTGCTCTAGTAAACAAAGGGATCTCCTCCCTTCTACCCACATCCTTTCTTATCTAAGAACTGTTGGTCCTGGTACCATTCAGTCAATAAAGGTATTGTACTGAATGTTGGGGGGGGGGGGTTAAAAAAAAAAGACAAAAAGCAGTCCTTGTTCTCAAGTAGCTCACAAATAGAGTGTGTGTGTGTGTGTGTGTGTGTGTGTGTGTGTAATAACATGTAAACAACTATGTACAAACAAAATATATACAGGATAAATTGGAAGTAATCAAAAAAGTGAAGGTACTAATATTAAGGTGGATTAAGAAAGGTTTCTTGTAGAAGGTTTGATTTTAGCTGGGACCTGAAGAAAACCAGGGAAGCCAGGAGGCAGGAATAAAGAGGAAGAGTATTCCAGGTATGGGGTACAGGCAATGAAAATGCCCAGAGTTGGGGGATGGAGTGTCTTGGTCTAGGAATAGCCAGAATGCCAGGGGTCACTTCAGGTGAGTGGAGAGACAGTGGGTTGAAAAAGTCAACAGATACTCTGTCTTAAAAGACACCCTTAATTTCCATGAGGAAAGCCTTCTCATACTTGATCTATCATCTACCTTTCTAACAGGATTTTTCCAAATTTCAAGGATTTTGGAAAGGGTTTTAGAGAAAAATATATTTTAAAAATATTTTCAAAATAAAAAGGAAAAGGACCTATAGGTACAAAAATATTTATAACAGATCTTTGGAAATTGAGGGGATTCCATCAGTTGGGGAATGGTTGACCAAGTTATGGCATATGATTATGGTGGAATACTGTTGTGCTATCATAAGAATTGATAGCTAGGGTGGCTAGGTGTTGCAGTGAATGGGCCCTGGAGTCAGGAGGACCTGAGTTCAATTCCAACCTCAGACACTTAATATTTACTAGCCATATGACCTTGGGCAAGTCACTTAACCCCAACTGCCCTGCCTTCCCCCCTCCAAAAAGCAAAAAAAAAAAAAAAATGAAATGATGAGCAGGGTGATATTAGAAAAACCTGGAAAGGTTTACTTGAACTGATACAAAGTGAAGTGAGCAGAATCAGGAGAACAGTGTACATAGTAACAACAATAGTGTACAATGATCAATTATGAATGACTTAGCTATTTTCAGTTATACAATGATCTAAGACAATTCTGAAGGACTTATGAAAATGCTATCCATCTCCAGAGAAAGAACTGATGGAGTCTGAATGCAGATTGAAGCTTATTTTTTTTTTTACTATATTTTCCTTGAGGCTTTTTTGGTCTGTGTTTTTCTTCACAAGATGACTAATATGGCTTCATGACTAATACATTTTGCATGACTGCACATGGATAACTTATATCAAATTGCTTCCCTTCTCAATGAGGGGAAAGAGGGAGGGAATTTGGAACTCAAAATTTTATTTTACTTTTCAACATTCATTTTTAATAAGATTTTGAGTTCCAGTTCTTTTCTCTCCCTCCTTTTCTCTCCTCCCTTCTCCCCCAAGATGACATGCAATCTGATATAGGTTATACATTTGCAATCATGTAAAACATTTCCTCATTAGTCACATTATGAAAGAAGAAACAGAATAAAAAGGAAAAAACATGCACAAAAAAAGAAAGTGAAAATTATATGCTTTGATCTGCATTCAGAGCACCATGAGTTCTTTCTCTGGAGGTTTATAGTATTTTCCATCGTGAGTCTTTTGGAATTGTCTTGGATCATTGTATTGCTGAGAAGAGTTATATAGCCATTTTACCATTGCACGTTGTTGCTCTTACTGTGTACAATGGAACTCAGATTTTTAAAAATGAATATCAAAAATTGTTCTTATGTGTAATTAAATAAATAAATATACTTTACGTTTACAAAAAAAGGAAGTTTTAAAAAATTATTCCAGGGGGGCGGAGCCAAGATGGCGGAGTAGAAACAGCTCGTCCAAGCCATTCTGCCCCCAGATTCCCCCCAAACTATGTAAAAGGGGACTCTGAACAACTTCTGGAGCCCCAGCACCCATAGAACGACACAGAGAAGCTAACCTCCCGCTGAGGACAGCCCAGCAGCCCTGCAGGAAGGACCAGCGCAGTGGTCTGGGACCTGGCAGTGCACAGCACGCAGAGCGCGCGGGAAGCTGAGCTGAGCAGAGCCCAGGTCCGAGTGAGCCAAGGTTTTAGCCCCAGGGCGGCAGGGCCAGCAGCCAGATGGAGGAACCCCAGAACACCAGAAGCTGTGGCAACTCCAGAATTATCAACATAGACATGCCTAGGACAAAGTAAGAGGTTAGTGTCCTATGGACTTTGGGTCCTGTATTTAGGGAATGCGTCAGCTCCCTCCCCTGGGGTCTAGAAGCTGCTGAGGAGACATGCCATTTTGTAGTTTTCAGAGGCAGCTCCAGCTCCCAGCCTGCAATTAATTGTAGGGAGATCCAGTGATCAGTCTTGGGGGGTAATCGCTCTTGCTTTAACCTCCCTGGATCTGGATTGTGATCTAGGGTGGAAGTTGTGGGTGGGTTTACAGCTTGCCAGAAACGGAAGTTGCCCCCCACACGTTCGGGACGAAAATTCCTCTATCTGGCCTTAAAGCCAGAGTGTGGCAACAAGCCCAAAAGTCAAGCAATTAAGTGGCAACATGCCAAGGCAAAGGAAACAGAAAAATGCAACCCTAGACTCCTATTTTGGGGGCATAGAGCGGGAAAAGGACTGTGAGGTCAGAAGTCCTGCTCCAAAAGCCCCAGGGGAAAACATGAGCGGGTTGCAGGCCATAGAGGACCTTAAGAAGGACTTTAAAAATCAAATAAGAGGGGCGGCTAGGTGGCGCAGTGAATAGAGCGCCAGCCCTGGAATCAGAAGGACCTGAGTTCGGAGCCAGCCTCCGACACTTAATCCATACAAACAAAAACCTAGCTGTGTAACCTTGGGCAAGTTACTTAACCCCAATTGCCCTAAAGGGGCGGCTAGGTGGCGCAGTGAGTAAGAGCGCCCTCGGAGTTGGGATGACCCGAGATCAGATCCAGCCTCAGAAAATGAGCACCCATGAATAAATAATGACTAGCCGTGTAACCTTGAGCAAGTTACTTAACCCCAATTGCTTTTAAAAAAAAATCAAATAAGAGAAGTGGAGGAAAAATTGGAAAGAGAAATGAGAAGGATGCAGGAAAAGTATGAAATAAGGGTCAACAGCCTGACTGAGGAAAACAACACCTTAAAAAATAGACTAACTCAAATGGCAAAGGAGGCCCAAAAGGGCAATGAGGAGAAGAATGCCTTAAAAAGTCGAATTTGCCAGATGGGAAAAGAATCTCAAAAGTTCACTGAGGAGATTCATTCCTTCAGTTAGACTGGAGCAAATGGAAGCTAATGACTTTATGAGAAATCAAGATGCTGTTAAGCAGATCCAAACAAATGAAAGATTAGAAGGCAATGTGAAATATCTCATGGGAAAAACCACTGACCTGGAAAATAGATCCAGGAGAGACAATTTAAAAATTATTGGACTACCTGAAAGCCATGATCAAAGAAAGCTCCTAGAAATCACCCTTCAAGAAATTCTCAAGGAAAACTGCCCTGATGTTTTAGATCCAGAGGGCAAAATAGAGGTTGAAAGAATCCACTGATCACCTCCTGAAAAAGATCCCAAAAAGAAAACTCCCAGGAATATTATAGCCAGGTTCCAGAATCCCCAGATCAAGGAGAAAATACTACAGGCAGCCAGGAAGAAACAATTTCAATATTGTGGAAACACAATCAGAATAGCCCAGGACCTGGCAGCTTCTACACTGAGGGATCGAAGGGCATGGAATATGATATTCCAGAGGGCAAAAGAACTGGGAATGAACCCAAGGGTCACCTACCCAGCAAAACTGAGTATTTTGTTTCAGGGGAAAATATGGTCATTCAGTGGAATAGAGGACTTTCAAGCATTCTTTTTTTTAAAGCAATTGGGGTTAAGTAACTTGCTCAAGGTTACACGCTAGTCATTTGATTTATGCGTGGGTGCTCATTTTCTGAGGCCGGATCTGATCTCGGGTCATCCAAACTCCGAGGCCGGCGCTCTTACTCACTGCGCCACCTAGCCGCCCCTTTAGGGCAATTGGGGTTAAGTAACTTGCCCAAGGTTACACGGCTAAGTTTTTGTTTGTGCGGATTAAGTGTCGGAGGCCGGCTCCGAACTCAGGTCCTTCTGATTCCAGGGCCGGCGCTCTATTCACTGCACCACCTAGCCGCCCCGACTTTCAAGCATTCTTGAGGAAAAAACCAGAATTGAATAGAAAATTTGACACCCAGACACAAGAAGGAAGAGATGCCTGAGAAGGTAATCAGGGAAGAGAAATCCAAAGGAACTTATCAAAGTTGAGCTATTTACATTCCTATATGGAAAAGCAATAACTGTGACTGATGATATCTTTCTCACTATGAAAATAATGGAAGAAGGGGGTGTGGTCATATGAATACATATGTGAATGTGTGTGTATATGGTTACAGTTATATATGGATAGAGGGCATAGGTTGAATTTGTTGGGAAGGGAGAATACTCAAGGGATGAAAGTATGAGGTGAGAGAGGAAAGTGGCAAGAGGAGATGGGGAGAAACTATCCCATGTAGAAGAAGCAAGGGGAAGTGGTTGCAAAGGAGGGGGAGAATAAGGAAGGCTAAAAAGGCAAAACCACATTCACATTGAATTTGGTTCAGGGAGAAAATGACATACATACTAAATGGGATATCTCAATCTGCAGCAGGATAGGGGGAAGGGGGATGAGAGGAGGGATGATGGATGGGAGGGCATCCTTGGGGGAGGGGAGGTTGGAAGTACCCACTATAGAAGAGGGACAGGATCATGTAGGGAATGGACCAGGTGGGGGGTGGGATGAGTGGGAGGGAATTATAAGCAGCCTTGTACAATATATCTACTATGATAATGTTTTGCATAGCTAGACATGTACAACATATACTGAATTACTTATCTCCCAAGAGGGAATGGGTGACAAGGGAGGAAGGAAATGGATCTGAAATTCGAGGTCGTAACATTAAATGTTTCAAATATATATAAATACTATTATTAATACTCTTTTGCTTGTAATAGGGAGATAAGATGTGCAGGCATTGGGACCTTCCTCTAATGGAAAAGTCGATGGGGGTATGGGAGAAGGTATGGGAGAGAGCAGATTGGAGGAAGCGATATCTTGTGGGACTACTATTCTGGGAGGCTGGGTTGGGGAATAATGGGGGGAAAATGATTGTAACTCAAAATCTGGCGGAAATGAATGATGTAAAACAGAAGTTAATAAAGCATTTATTTAAAAAAAAATTATTCCACAACCTCTCTACAGGGTACATAGGTTACCAGGCAGGGCCAACCCAATCACTGTCAAAGAGTGCTGTCAGCTTTTTAGACAGACTGAATTAATATCTAGAAGTCACTGGGTGACTTAACAGAAACCTTGATACTCAACTATTCAAGGTACTGTTGTCCTGAATCCACCTACATCAACAACACACTACATGTAATCATGTGGTTGGTTGATAGTATTATCCTTCCATTAATCGCAGAAAATGAAGTATAAAAGGGGACTTTACCTAGAGCTTAGTATTTTGGCTTCGATGATAGGGCTTTTTGACTAGACAGTGAATGCTGTCTCTGGTATCAAGATACAGGGTGTTGTTAACAGTTACTTCCATTATTCAGGGACTGATTAGCCAGAGTATGGGCTATCTAGAGTGTGAGTTATCTAAGGGCTCATCCATCTCCTCTTTCTCCCTAAAGTGCTATTTCACTAATCATTAGCACCTTCCCCAGAAGTGGCACTAGGAAGGTAAAACATTGGGAAAGATAAACAGAGACTTGTATACTTAAGACTCACCATCCCCATTTTACCTGCCCCCCTCCTTTTGCTTCCCCCCTTATATTAGCTAAAGGAAGGTTTTGGATTATATTAGTGAATACTAGTGTAATAGTGATTACTCTGGTTTTCCACTGCCTGAAAGTTAGGCATGTTTTATTTTACCCTTCTACCAGGGTTCTCTGGTACTCTTAAAATGTATCAGGGAGTGTTTAGTCTTTGCCATTGGTTCAAGCTCCTAGAACACAGACCAGAGCCCCATAGAATGAGAGGCTATGCATGAGTTGTAATTTGTTCCATGGAAGGGATCATCCCTATCTCAATAAGATCCACTGAAATACTGTAGCAATCTAGCACACATATAGATGGTTCCATGTTTCATTTATGAAATATATGCTATTTTTGTTGAAACAGTAACCATTTCTTTCTACTGATAAGGGAGAATGATAAGGAGAGAAAGAAAATATGTAGTTAAAAATAGCAAAAACTTACTTCGTCCTAAAATTCAGATCTCTAAGTCTTCTGTATGTACATTTGGTCTTGACCTCTGATTTCATAGGTGTAGATGAAACTCCTACCAATGCAGATCAGCAAGAATTCTGCCATTTGTTAGCTTAGAAAGTTGTCTGGGTGCACTGAGGGCTTAGATGTCCCAAGTATGCATGTTACAGAGTATCCTAAGTATGTATGTTAAGCAAGTATATCTACTTGCCTCCATGCCCCATTCTGCCTTTGTATATATACATACATATATATATATACATATATGTATATATATACATACATATACATATACATAATTCATACTTGCACAAAAATAAGAAATGACACAAGAAACAGGCATACAGGGGCAGCTGCTGTGTGACCTTGGGCAAGTCACTTAACCCCAATTGCCCTGCCTTCCCCCCTCCAAAAACAAAAGGAAAAAGAAAAAAAGAAAGAAGCAGGCATACAAAGGAGAGCGAGATAACTGAAAAGGAGAGGTCTGAGCAAGAGGTGAAGAAATTTGAGGGTGGAGAGTTACTTTCCGTTACAGAGGTCAAGGAAGTGATTAGAATAAACTGTACTTAAGTAGAACTTCCAAGGAAGAGAGGAACTTAAACAGAGACAGGAAGGAAGAAGTCCCTTCCATATATGGGCAGTTTAGGGGTAGGGAATCTGTGGCTTCCAGGCCACATGTAGCTCTCTGGGTCCTCAAATGTCCAGGCCACATGTAGCTCTCTGGGTCCTCAAATGTGGCCCTTTGACTGAATCCAAACTTCACAAAACAAATCCCTCAATAAAAGGAAGTGTTCTGTAAAACTTGGATTCATTCAAAAGGCTGCACCAAGGACCTAGAAGGCTGCATGTGGCCTTGAGGCCACAGGTTGCCCACCCCTGGAGCCATTGCCTTCCAAAAGTTTCAAGCAGGAGAACCTGTTTTTATGCAAAAAATTTTTTTGCAAACCTCCTTCTTAGTAATAGTGGATATATTACTATTGATTGAGAAAATGTGATAATAAAGAACTCCTATGAACTCAGTGGTGCTTTTAAATGAAATGATATTTTATCATAGTACCTGCAAATATTTGAAAAAGTCATATATGTGTATGTGTGTATGACTCATAGTATTTATTCAGTCTATAGAAGGTATATTTGCTTCTTTATTACCCGGAGATGTTGTTTTGAAGCTTTCAGCAACTGAAAATCTGGCTGAATTAAAGAATGTTTCAGTCCTAGATCTGGTCCTATGTTATAGTTTTACCCTTTATATTTCAGATTCTTGACAAAAAAATAAAAGGTCATATTTCTTTGTAAAATTGTTTAAATTTGTATTGATATGTTTCATTAGGATACAAACCTTGCTCTCCATCAATCAACAATCACTTAGTATCACTTAGTATGTGCCATTTCAGGTTTTTTTTTTTTTAACTGTGTCCAACTCTTCATTACCCATTTGGGTTATTTTTGGCAAATACAGGAGTGGTTTTGCCATTTCATTCTCCAGCTCATTTTATAGATGAGGAAACTGAGATTAACCGGGTTAAGTGACTTACCCAAGGTCACACAGCTAGTAAGTGTCTGAGGTGGGATTTGAACTCAGGAAGATGACCTGACTCCAGGCCTAGCAGCCTATCCACTGAACCACCTATCCATCCCTAGTATATTCTAGGCATTGTGCTAATTAATGAGGGCACAAAGAAAGGCAAAAAAAGTGACTGCCTTCAAAGAGTTCACAGTCTGATGGAGAAGGCTGTGACTCTCCTGTAAACGTAAATAGCTATATATATATATATAAGATACATGGAGAATAGATTGGGAGTGGGGAAAAGAGGGGAGACTAGGGAGACTAGGGAGGCCAGAGAAACCTCTTGAAGAAGCTAGAATGTGAGGTGAGAGGAAGGAGATTGTTGCTGTTGTCTCAGTCATATACAAGGTGAAGCCCTCAGTAGAGTAGGAGGTGCCATGGGAGACTTGAGGAGAGATGAGGTTTGGAATAGCTGTCAATCAGGGAGGAGTAGAACAATTGCCTTACAGTACTGAGGTCCAGCTGAGATTAGATTACATAAATTTGTAGTGGACCCAGTCCTCATGGTTCCATAAATTCTTCCAATTCCTTTGGGTAGTATGTGAATCAGACTGAAGGAAGTAAATGGAAGGAGTAACCAGGATTAGCGTTTGGCAAAATATAGTAAGGGACCCAATTGCCTAAGATACACAGCCAATTGCCAGAATCTGAGACAATGCAACTAAAGAAATCTGTTCCTTCCCTCCCTCTTCTTCCTTCCTCCCTCCCTCCCTCCCTTCCTCCCTTTCTTCCTTCCTCCCTCCCTCCCTTCCTCTTTCCTTCCCTCCTTTCTTCCTTCCTTCTTTCCTCCCTCCCTCCCTCTCTTCTTCCCTCCTTCCTCCCTTTTTTCCTTCCTCCTTCTTTCCTTCCTTCCTTTCTTCCTTTATTCCTTCCTCCCTCCCTTCCTTCCTTCTTCACCTGGTTGTGGAACATCTAGTGTGGAAACTACCACCATTCACAAAGATCAGCAATGATGGAAAGAACATTGACTCTGGAATCAAAGGACCCAGATTCTAATTCCATCTATGATAATTATGTGAAATCTTGGGTAAGTCACTTAACCTCCATGGGGCCTCCATTTCTTTATCTTTGAAGTAAAGGCTGTGGACTGGAAGGCCTCTGGTTTCTCTTTTTGTTCTGGAGCTATGAGGCTGCTGGATAGAGTTTTGGACCTAGAGTCAGGAAGACCTAGGTTCAAATCCAGACTCAGACACTAGTTGAGTGACCCTGGGTAAGTCACTTAGCCTGTCTATTTCCTTATCTAAAATGGACGTGATCAAAAGACCTGTTATGTCACCTACTTCCCAGCATTATTGTGAGGGGCAAGTGAGATAATATTTATGAAGTGCTTAGCTACATAAATGCTAGTCAGTATTATTTCTAATTGAACATTCTTAAGTTTTTCTAAGTCCACTAACAATTTAAGCTAGGTGGTGAAGTAGATAGATAGTACACTGAGGCCTGGAGTCCAGAAGACTTGAGTTCAAATTTGACCTCAGATACTCACTGCTTGTGTTACTCTGGGTAACTCACTTAACTTCTGTTTAGTTTTCTCAAATGTAGAACAGGGATAATAACAGCATCTACTCACAGGTTCTTGTGAAAATCAAATGAGTTAATTAAATATTAACTTTTTTTGTCTTTTTTTTTTGGAGGGGGGAAGGCAGGGGTTAAGTGACTTGCCCAAGGTCAAACAGCTAGTGTCTCTATAAATGTTAATTCTCCTTACCAAAATTTTTTTATCCATGATCACAGTCTGTAGAAGCAAAGAAAAAGACTGAACTAGAGTATTTATGACCCCAAGACCATACAGTACCATCCTCATTTAGTATTTATGCATCACCTTACTAAAGGTATAGGGGTAGTAGTGGGCTAGAGGATAGGGAGAGAGGGTGGAAACAAAAGAAATATAAAACACAGTCCTGGCCCTGCAGGAATTTACATTATTTTTGGTGGTACCAAGATGTATAAATGTGAAACACTTAAATATAAGTACATGTTTTGACTCATAATGGAGTGCCAAAATGAATAAAATAGGCAGGCAATAAGCTTAGTCCATCAACTAACATTATTAATTACCTACTAAGTGCCCGGCTGTATGATAAATGCCAGGCATACAAAGGCCCAGTGTTGTACTCCTGAGCAGTTCACTAAATGTAGACACAGCAAGGCTTTGGGAGATTGGAATTCATTGGATCCCTTTTGTGTTGTCCTTTAGTAATTTTTCAGTCCTGACTCTTTGTGACCTCATTTGCAGTTTCTTGACAGAGACTGAAGCAGTTTGCCACTTTCTTCTCCAGCTCATTTTACTGATGAAGTAACTGAGGTAAACAGAATTAAGTGACTTGCCCAGGGTCACACAGCAAGTAAGTGTCCGAGGCTGGATTTGAACTCAAAAAGATTTGTCTTCCTGACTCCAGGTGTGGCACTCTATCCACTGCCACCTATCGGCCCCCATCAGACCCTTAAGGCCAAACATTTGTCTTCTCACTTCCCTCTTATGTAAAAACAAAAAGAAAAACCAAATCCTAGTTACAAATATGCATATTCAAGTAAAACAAATTCTCACATTGGCCAGGTCCAAAAATGTGTCACGATTGGCATACCATCATTTCTCCGTACGTAGCAGGTGGGTAGCAAGCTTTATCAACGACTCTAGGACCAATTGTAATTCGAATCATAACAGCAACCTAGGCACTCAGCAGAGCACATGGGGTCTTTTGGCTCCTAGGGAGACCCCTTCCACTCCTATATTATCTCTGCATCAGCTTCTCTACCTTAGCTTTCATCTCCCATCCTCTATCTCCTTTGGCAATAGTTTTCCCAGGGATTTACAGTATTGCAAAAGAAAAGATGGGAGCTGCCCCTCCCCTAGCCCTGGTCCTGGCCTCATATCCAAGTGCCTGCCCTTTTCCCTTTTCCCCACCCAAAACTCCATCCAGAATGGAGGTAAAAGCGCATTTATTTCATGTTCCCCAAACTATGTGTGAATCTTCTGGCTAAGCCCAGCCTGGGTGCTGGTACACTTCCTTTGCGACCTTGTTCAAGTCACTTCCCGTCTCGTAGTTTGTCGGTCCGAGACAATTTCTCTCAGGTCATAGAACTCGGGGATGCCTAGTGAGGAGGGAAGACTCAGCTGTGGACTTCGAGCAAGCGAGGTGGCGACCGGAGGATCGGGGACTGAACCTACAATTGGCCCAGGTAGGTTGGTGAGCTTGGCTGTGGGACACAGTAGGGAGCGTAGCCAGCTGAGTGCCCAGAAAGCCCAAATTGAGCAAGAGGTGGAGCCTCTGCGCATGTGCATTGGAAGTGTTTGAGTTTCACTTTGTAACTTTTAAGTGGTCAGGTAGCCTCTGGGCCGGACCGGGTGGAACTCAGCAACTTCTCAGGGCCGGGGCCAGAGCCTCTGCTACAGGTAAAAGGGAGACAAAGATCGGGGGCGGGGGGCACCGCCGCTGCTGCCCCCTCGCCTGCCTGCTTGCTGGCCTGTGCAGGGGTGCCGGTGGCTGAGCCGGGCTGGGCAGGGGGCTACGTCCCAGAGCCCTGCCACGTCAGGTGTCCGGTTCCGGGGCGGGCGTGGCCGGTCCAGGCCTTCTGCTGTGGTCCTGCCGGGGTGTGGGTGGGTGGTATCCACAGCCCTCATATCTAAGCAACCAGAGAAAAGGACCAGAGAGAAGCCTCCCGGGGAAGCGTCGCTCTAACCTCGGGGCAGCGCAGAGCAGCTACTTAGTTTCCTCGGAGGTTCCTTGCACTCCGCCCAGGACTCTCTTCCCTACGCCCCCTTTCTTCCTTCCCTAATCCTCTCCTTAATTCCGCTCCTTCCTCCTTTTATCTTCCTTTCCCCTTCGTACCCCCTTTCGCTAGCCCACCTCAACCTCAGCTACTGTACCGCTTCCTTCCCTGTCACAGCTGGCGTCTAAAGTCTCCACTGGCCTATCCCGAAGCTGCTACAATTGGTATTTCCTCCCTAGGTTTCTAGCCCTCCCTTTTAAGGTTAACTTCCATCTACTGTGTTTGTATGCTCTAGATACCTATTTAGTTACATTGCCGCCGCCTCCCTCCCCCCCAAATAAAAGGTAAGTTCTTTGGGGCAGGGCTATTGGTTTTTTCCTTTGTAGCCCTAGAGTTTAGCTCTGTTGTTTGGTAAGCGCTTAATAAATGCTTTCTGATCGATTGAGTCTATCCATTCACTGGGAGACTTGGCAGGAAAGCTATTAAGGGACTGCTTATTGAGAAGCCTGAGTTCACCAGTGGAGCTCAGCTTCACAGGCTTAGACAGAATATATCCCCCAAAAGCCTTTTAAGTACTTAACACTGCACCGAGACTTTTGGGACACCCTGTATTTGGAAGGGCCAAAGGAAAAAAGGAAGAAGTTAACTGAATTTGAATAACCTGTTACCAATTTGGCTCCTTGGGGGTAGCGGTGGACAGGACCTGAAAGCTGGAAGTATGGGAGAGTGGAAGGAACAGGGCTAAGAAAGCTTTTGCAAAGAAATAAAATTGATAAGCCAGTTATCAGAGAGCTTGGGGTGACTTTGGTGATTTTAGTGCCTCCCTCCAAGGACAAGGTAGTAGTGGTTGCCTACTGCTGACTTTCTGCTCCAAGTCCCAAGTAGGAAATAAAGAGTGAGAGTGGGGGTGTTCCAGGTGGAGGATTGATTCAGGCCCCACGTTGTTGAATAAGGCTGTCCAAAGGGGATATCTGTCCTTCTTTGGGGTGTCCAGAAGTGTGTTGGTAGGATTCCAAAAGGAGTATAGCCAGAAGGAATCATTCTTCCTCAGAAAGCATCCCACAAAAATATCCATTTCAACACAGGAAGTTCATTGGGCCCCTTAATAACTCCACATCTGCTGACATTTCTCTAAGGGTGGGTATGGGCAGGAACAGAGATCATGACTTCATTTCCCTTGGAAGTGGCATCACACACCCCAGTGTGTTTGGTTTGGGGATGAATTTGGGCCAGCTGGCAGTTCATATACTAGGGAATGGAAGAAAATACAAGCATTAACTGCTCCTGTGAGCATTGCTTGTGTGTTTCTTTAGCTTGAGGGAATGATTTTTTAAAACTGGGAGCTATAATTGCCCCCTCCTCCCTTATTAGCAGGCCACAAGTTTGAAGAGCACACAAGGTGTCCCAGCCTCAGTTTGCATACAATCCAGCTGATGGTTAAGTAGGTGCCTTCAGAAGTCAGACTCTTTGCTCCATGAGGGGTCTTCCGTGAAGAAGCTTTTGCAAAGAGATGAAATTCACTGAGGTTTCAGTTCCTGATCATCTAAAGTTATCAGAGATCCCCTGTCATAAGACTTCAAGCGACATGGCACCCAAGTACCCCAAAGCTGCTTGGAGTTAACTGTTCTTAAAACATCATCTTTAAATTTGGTGGGAATGAAGGAAAAAAAAATACCTTGTATTACTATAGTGCCTCTCTTCTGATCTGCTTAGCAGACTATAGCTTCTCTGGGAGGGAATAACAAGGGTTACTGGTTTGATGTTATAGTTGAGGAAACTAAGAGTCAGGAATGGGTAACTTACCAGGGCCATATAGTGAGTCTGGCAGAACTGAAAAAGAAATGCAGGTCTCTTGACTCCCAGAACAGTGCCCTTTCCATCAATCCACACTGTGTACTACCTTGTAATGTACCCATGCAGACTCCAGAAGGCACTGAAGTGTGCATTTACCATTTTGGTACAGTCAAGATCAGCAACTGGATTTGGCTAAGAATCCAGGGTTTACGATTCATATTTTGGGAGGATAGCAGTGCTTGGAAAGAACACTGAATTAGGTGTGCTGTGAGCCAGCTGGAGTCTAGCACAATGATATCTTTTCCCAACAGTGTGATCTTGGGATAGTTACTTAAATTCTGTTCCTTAGAGATAATTTGTGGAGGAATATTGTGGAGATCAAAAGGAAAATTTTTATTTTTATCAAAAGGTACTTTAAAAACACGATTTCTAGGTAAAATAGGATGGTGGTATTTATAGCTTTAGAACTGAAAGGGACCTTAGAGGTCATTTAGTCCAATGCCCTCATTTTATAGATAAGGAAGCTGAGATGGATAATGACTTGTCCAAGGTGATACAAACAGTAAATAACAGAACTGGGATTCAAACCCAGGTTCCCTGATTTCCAAATCTAACACTCTTTCCCATTGTGCTGTGCAGTTTTATTCATTCATTCATTTGTTCATTTATTTATTTATTTTTGTATTGAATTATCTGGACTCATCTGACATATATTTTGAATGCAGAATGAATCTCCTCAGCAGTAAGTGCCTGACTGGTTTCCCTAGTGCCTTAGGCTTTTATCCACCATGTCAAAGCCAGTGGCCCTCAGCACCACACTTCTGTCCCAGCCATCTGGTGGATAGGAATTTGATTCGAAGTCCCACTGGCCTGGGGTTTTCAATGCTCAATCAATCAATACGCATTTATTAAGTGCCTGGTATATACCAGGCACTATATTAGGTACTGAGGATATGAATGAAGGAAGGAATGGGCGATTATTAAGTAACAAGTAGAGGCAGCTAGGTGGTGCAGTGGACAGAGCCCTGGACCCAGAATCAAGAAGACTCATCTTCATGAGTTCAAATCCAGCCTCAGACCCTTATTAGCTATGTGATCCTGGGCAAGTCACTTAATCCTGTCTACCTCAATTCCTCATCTGTAAAATGATCTGGGGAAGGAAATGACAAATGCCTCCCAAACCACCACAAGATGCTCTATGAGTGGCTTGCTTTTGCTTCTGGGATAAAATATAATGTCCTTTTTGGAATTTTCTTTCAAGACTGATTACACTTTATTCCCCTTCATAAATTCTATACTCCAGCAAGCCTGTCCTATTTGATGTTCCCTGTACACAACTTTCTGTCTCCCACCCTTCTGCCTTTGTATAGGCTATCTCCTATTCCAGGAATGCCCTCCCTCCTCATCCTCTTGGAACCCCTAATTCCCTTAGAGGCCCAGCTTGAGAACCACCTCTTTCAGGAGGCCTTTTTTGGCTCCCCTAATTTCCTTACCTCTTCCTTTTTTCCCCTGACCCCAATCATTTTGCATTTATTTTGCATGTAGCCTTTATTCACTTGTGAATACATTATGTTCCTCCCACCTAGCAGAATGGAATCTCCTTGAGGGAAAAGGCAGTCTCATTGTATTTGTATCCCAGTATCTGTCACACAGGTGCTTAATGAATGTTGATAGATCAATTGAAAAATTTTGCCTTTTGATGTAGAACAACGCTGAGTCTCATATGTCTGCTGTTTCCCTCTCCTTGTCTCATATTCCTTGTTTATTCTATCATGGCTCTTCCTGATTCCTCATCCCCTTTGGAGAAGGGGGTGAGGCCTCTGGGGGACTAGAACACTGTTGACTTCAATGGCCACCTCCCTCAGCTACTATCTCTTACTAGAGAAGAGGGAAAGTTGGTCAAAGCAGAAAGTCACTGGGAGGGACTCATAGGATTGAGTGCTTGAAGACGGAGAAAGGAACAGGGGCATGAAGCAAAACAGGCCAGTTTTGTTTTGTTTTTTAAATATTTGTAGTAGGGACTGGGGGAGAAAAGCCAATTTGGGTGGGCTCTTAGGTAAAACCAAAGTCTATCAGGGGCTTTAAATTCAAAGATGTTTGGGCAACTTTCAGGGAATATGAAAAGAGTAGCCAGGAACTTGGTCTGACCTATTCCTTTCTATTCCTTCTAGAGCAATCCATGAAGGCCAAATGACCTCCCAGACTCTGGTTTTTCAAGACCTGCAGGAAATGAGTTGTCCTCCTGGCAGAGTCCAGCTTGTAGCAGAGTGGGAGGCTCAGCCCTGGTGAACCAGAGGCAGGGAATGTTTGCCTCCCTTGCTCCCTTGGCAAATACCAGAGAAGGCACCAGCTGAGGTCATTTTCATAGGCTCCTGATTCCAGTCACCCAGTAAGTATAGGGATGAGGGGGAGGGACAAGCATTAATCTTGCTGCATTGGAATTCCTTGGGACCTACCCCTGGAGGCAATTGTGAAAGGAGATAGGGAGACTCAGCAGCAGTGGCCTCATCATGTGTTACTCCAGGACCACAACCATTTTCCTGGCTAAGCTGCTTCTGCAGGCACTGGGGCATTTTATACAGGAGGGGAAAGAAATAATTTAAGTTGGGGGTGTGTCCAGAATCCTGTTGATGTTAAGGTCATTCATGAAGTCATTCACTAGGTATGTGATCACCTACTATGTTTGGGGAAAGCCTTGGGCTAAGTGCTTGAAATTGAAGGGTGTGATCTCTTCCTCATTCTGTCTGTGCTCCTAGAGAAAGGACTCTGGACTAGGGTTAGAAGCTCAGTGCTCCTTGGCCAAGTCAGTTCATATTTCTAAGCCTGAGCTTCCTCATCTATAAAATAAGGATACTGGTACTTCTATGTACCTAGGTAGCTAAGTGGTGCAGTGGATAGAGAGCCAGGTCTAGAGTCAGAAAGACTCTTCTTGAGCTCAGATCCAGCTTCAGACACTTACTAGTTGTGTGACCTTGGACTAGTCACTTAATTTGCCTCAGTTTCCTCATCTGTAATCTGAGCTGGAGAAGAAAATGGCAAACCACTCCAGTATCTCTGCCAAGAAAACCCTATATGGGGACATGAAGAGTCAGAACTGAAAATGACTAAAACACAAGAAGTACCTAACAGGGATTAGAAGAGGGACTGGACCTGTGATTTCATTGGCATAGGGAATTCCCTAGTGAGGAAACTCCTTCTACCAACGCAGGCTGCCATCTTTGTACCTTAGAATACTGAGGTTAAGTGAGTTATGCAGCCTGTGCTTCAAGACTGGCTTTCTGCCCACTATGCTGTGTTGCTTCTTAGCATGTAAATGATAATAACAATAACAGCAATGATGATAACCCTTTTTTAATATAGTACTTTAAGGCTTGCAAAGGACTGTATATACATTATTTCACTTGGTCTCATATTTACCTTATATTTCCCCACGTACACATGTCGGGCATGAGTGTGTACACACACACACACACACACACACACACAGCCTTGTGGCTGTGAATCAGATGAGGCAATATATGTTAAGTAGTTTGTAAGTCTTAGGGTGCTACATAAATGTTAGCTTCTCCTAAAACCTTTGTTCCTTGCACAGTTGGAGAAGTTCTTAAGTTTGAATGATCTAGATTTCTAGAATTAAAGTTTAAACAGGCATTTGAGGCCAGGGGTAAAAGGAGAGGAAAGGATGAGTATTTCTGTGTCTAAGAACAGTGTGGTGAGAGAAATGATCATTTTGCTGTTATATTAACAACCAATTACAAAACTAGTATTAAGGCTTGACTAGCCCCTGCAGTCATTCAGCCAGTCTCTGAAGGACACAATTGATTTTCTAGGGCAAGACCCCAGCCAATTAGAAAACCTTACTTCTGTTTAGAGTTGTAAATAGAATGTACTCTAAGTAAATTTTTGCCCTTAAGAAATAAGCCCACATCCTTGCACCCTCCCATTGGAGTTTAGGGTTACCCAGCTCATGAAGGAGAAAACCAACCAGAGTAGTCTAGGTTGCTGGATACGGCCGAATCTTGTGATCAAACCACATTCTTCGTAGATGAAGCTGAAGATTTCTAGCTCCTCATTTAAATGTCTACCAGTCAGGGTGGATTTCTCTTATTAGGGGCACTCCCTTTCTTTTTTCTTTTTCAGTAGCATTTCTTTTTTTTTCCAATTGCATGTAAAGAAAGTTTCCAACATAACTTTTATAAGATTTGGGGTCCCAAACTTTTTTCTCCCTCCTTTTCTCCCCACTCCCCTCTCTAAGACAACAAGCAATCTGATAGAGGCTGTCATGTGCAATCATATTAAACATAATCCCACATGAGTCATGTTGTGAAAGAAGGATAAAAACAAAAGGGAAAACCACAAGAAAGAGAAAGCGAAACAAAAAAAAGGTGAAAATAGTCTGCTTCCATGTGCATTCAGACTCTGTAGTTCTTTTTCTGGATGTGGATAACATTTTCCATCATAGGGGCATTCCCTTTCAAAAAAATATTTAAGTCATTTACTGTCTTCATTAGGTGTCTTTGGTTACCTAGAGAAATCACTGACCATCAATTTACTGATTATTAACTAGCCTAATTGATAAATTGATTATTAATTACCCCCAACTGTCTTTCAGGTTTTTCATTTGTCACAGTGTAGCTGGAGCCATAGATGTAGCTACAATTTCCATATATACATAAATAACATGTATAGTACTTCATAGATTTGTGAGGTAAGGGCTCTGTAAACCTTAAGGTAATATAGAAATGTGAGGCATCATCATATATTGCACTATATACAATTTTTATCGTCAGGCTTAAAAAAATGTATAGCTGCCTGGGCCTTCGGTCTTGTGTAGTGTTTGGCACTGTCTTCTTTAATTTTGCAGAATCACCCAATTATAGAGTTGGCAGGTACCTTAGCAGTCTTCCAGTGTGACCCATACTTGAGAAGGAATCCCCTTAGGATGATAAGATCATAGTTTTAGAGCTATCAGGGACTTTAGAAGCCATAGAGTCTAAACCCTTCATTTTACAGAGGTGGAAACTGAGGCTCAGGTAGTAAGCACCTGAAGTCGAGAGGTTACACAGGGAGTAAGTATCTGAGGTCTTCCTGATCCCAGGTGCTGGATTCTATACACCATGTTACCTTGCTGCCTGCATACCTCACAAGTAGTCATTTACTCTGTTTGAAGACCTCTGATGAGGGGGATCCCATTACCTCCCAAGGCAGCCTGTGGACAACTCTGATTTGGGGACATTTTTCCTAGATCATTCCAAACTTGCCTCTTATTGCCAAACTTGCAACTTCTTCTTGTCTCGTGGTTCTTCCCTTTGGGACCAGACTGACCCAAGTCTAATCCCTCCAATAAGGAGGAACCTACCACCTTCTGAGGCAAGAGGTCTATTCCACTTTGGGAGAGTTCTCATTGTTAGGAAGCTGGGGGGGGTTGTTGTTTGTTTTTGGGTTTTTGGGGTTTTGTTTTGTTTTTGCTTTTTGGAGGGCAATTGGGGTTAAGTGATTTGCCCAAGGTCACACAGCTAGTTCTTGTGTTAAGTGTCTGAGGCCAGATTTGAACTCGGGTCCTCCTGACTCCAGGGCTGGTGGTCTATTCACTGTGCCACCTTGCCTCCCCTGAAGCTGGGTTGTTTTTTTTTCCACTCTGAAATTAAGCCTAAATTTTCCTCTTTGCATCTTCTAACCCCGTGGCTCTTGGTTCAACACTTTAGGGCCAAGCTGATCAAATTTAACCCTCTTCCATTTAATAGCCGTTAAAAAATTTGAAGATAGATAGCTATCATGTCTTCCTCTGAGTCTTTTTTGGGTGGGGAATTGGGGTGGCTGCGTAAAACATCTCAAGTTCCTTTAGTGAATCTAAATATGAAATGGCCTTGCGGTTCTTGTACCATCCCGGTTCTGTTAGTGACTCTCTCCAGCTTATCAATGTCATTCTTAAACTTTGGTATCCAGAACTGAACACTACTCTAGATGAAATCTATCCCGAGAAGAGCACAGTGGCCTTATCACTTCTTTATTCCTGGAAGTCATGGCTCTCTCAGAGCAGGCCAAGATCATGTTAGGGTTTTTGATGGCCATGCCATGCCATTCATCGGGCTTGCAGGCCCCTAAAACCCAAAGCTCTTTTCCAGACATACCAGTCTAACCACACCTCTCCCATTTTGTATTGATGAAGATTTTTTGAACCCAAGTGTGAGGCTTTAAATTTAGTCCTCTTAAATTTCATCTCAACTAACTATTCAGTGAAATAGAGAAGAGGGTTGGACTAGATAGTTTTTAAGGTCATTTTAGAAGTTATCTAGATCCAGTTCAGCTCTAGGATTCTGCACTTCTAGGATTCTGTTCATCATATGCCTTCTGTATCTTGTGTATTGTGTTGATAGCTGTAGTGGGAAAAGATATTCCATTCTTCTGCTCCTTTCTTCTTTTCTACATATTTTCCCTTCTCCCTCTTTTCTTTCACCCTTGCCAGTGGCCCCCACAAACATTGTTTATTCCTGCTGGTGACCCTTAGGACTAGAAATAATTTTCATCTTGGTCTAGAGAAGTTCTTAACTTTTTTGTGTGTCATAGATCCCCTTTGACTGTGGCACTGTGGGGTAGAGGACTGTGCTCAGAATCAGGAAGACCTAAATTCAAATCCAGCCTCAGACACTTATTAAGTTGTGTGAGCCTGGGCAAGTTACTTAATCTCTGTCTGCCTCAGTTTCCTTGTCTATAAAATGGAGATTAGAATAGCACCTACCTCCCAAGGTGGTTATAAACATAAAATGAAATATTTGTAAATACTTAGCATGGTGCCTGGTACATAGTAGGCACTTAATACATTTGTTAATTAGGCACTTAATAAATGCTTATTCCCTTTTCTTCCCTTTGGCACTATGGTAAAGCCTATGGACCCCTTCTCAGAAAAATGTTTTTAAATGTATAAAATGAATTACATAGGATTGCAAAGTAAACTAATTATGTTAAAAATCCAGTTACCAAGGGGCGGCTAGGTGGCACAGTGAGTAGAGCATCGGCCCTGGAGTCAGAAGGACCTGAGTTCAGATCCGGCCTCAGACACTTAATACACACACAAACAAAAACCTAGCCGTGTGACCTTGGGCAAGTTACTTAACCCCAATTGCCCTCCAAAAACAAATAAATAAATAAATAAAATAAAAATAAAAATAAAAAAATCCAGTTACCAAAATATTTTTAGAAACAAGTTCTTGGGCCCCAGATTCCATGGTCTAGGGTCTCTTAAGACATTGGCAGCTTCTTCTACATGTTTCCCCTTGGTCTAGATTTACCCATGTCAGTTAATTTCCTTTTGTCAAACTGTGTTCAAAGGGACCTGTTTTATAACTGAGACTCAGAGTAAGCCTGGCTGTCCTAACCCCTCTGACAATCTGAAATCGCTTAAACAATGGACCTATTCTCAAGTGATGCTGCTGGACACAGGAATTCTGAATCCCTTTCTCTTCAGCTGATTTCCTGCTTAGCTACCAGTCCTTGTAAAGAAGTATCAATCCCCTACAGCAGCATAAGAGATACTGGTACCAGTGGTATGGTTTTATGGGAGTGTCTCTGCTATTATTGACTCTGCTGCTTTTTGTTTCCCTCTTTTCTCCTCTTTTCCCTTCTGGCCTCCAGGAATGAAGGGAACAACAAGTTTTCCAACCCTGGGCCTGTGGCATTCTGGGGTGATCAGGAGCAGAGAAAGGCTAAGCATTGGTGACAAGCCCAATGATACATATTGCTACAGCACTGTTAACAACACCAGCACTGTGCTCCAGGGAGTGACCTTTGGTGGAATTCCAACTGTCTTGCTCATAGATGTCAGCTGCTTTTTGGTGAGATGCTCCCATTTCTCTTTGGTTTGGGGAGGGAACACTAGATGGATCAAACTAAGTAGAGGCCCCTGTCTTTAAGGAGTGTATAGGGATAGAAAGAGGGAGACTGGTGGGGAAGGGGAGAGTTTATACCTGAGCAGCATGGACTGGAACTGGGACTTAAAAGAAGACTGGCTTGGGGTTAACAGGATGAGTTGGGTCCTAGAAGGAGAGAGAAACAGGTAAGGAGTGGGGCCAGATGGTGGGCAGTTTTGAAGACAATTTATACATGTGTGTTTCTGTCTATCTATCTGACTGTCTCTGTCTTATAATGGGAATATCAGAGTGGCCTGTAAGGTGGTGGGCAAAGGAAATTCCCAAGCTGTAGCACGTGAGCACTGCAAAAAAGCTGTATGAACATAGCTTCTCATTTGAGTCTTTCCAAGAACATCCTGTGTTGCTTATGGTATATTTCAGTCAACGAGTATGTGCCTTTAAGATCAGTCAGCCAATCCACAAGCCATGAATATTAAGCTTCTTCTATGTACCAGTCCCTGTGATAAAAAGACAAACGTGAAAGCATCTTTTCCCTTAAAGAGTTCACGTTCTCAAGGGGGAAACAACATGTACACTTTTGAGTATATGCAAAATCGATACAAGTGTAGCTTGATAAGGAGGAACATATCTCCAAGAAGATGAAAGAGCTTCTCCCAGAGGGAGGTGGAGATAGCGAGAATAGATCAATTTCTATTAGAAAAAAACAGGGTTGTAGAGGTCCAACAATAAGTCATAGAAGAGAATGATGGGCAGATGACCTAGTTCAGTCTCTGTACTTTAGAGAAAGGAGAAGGGAGTGCATTCCTGGCGAGGGGACAGCCCATGCTAAAACAAGGAGATAGGAGATGGAATGTGAGGAACACCAAAAAGACCAGTTTGGATGGACCGTAGAATGCATGGAGGAGAGTAATACATGACTAACTTTTAAGAGTAAGGTAGAATCAAGGTTGTGATGGGCTTTAAATGCCAAATAGAAGAACTTATATTTGCTCCTAGAAGTAATAAGGAACTACTGGAGATCGTTGATCTGGGGAGTGACATGGTCAGATCTATGCCTAAGATACATCACTTTGGCAACTGTTTAGAGGATGGATTGGAAATAAAATAAAATTCATGTTTGCTTTTTTGCAAAAATCCCCAGTGATAACTCAGATCCATTGGAATCAGGCCAGGCCCTATTACTTCTCTCTAAAAGCATAAAACTTGAGTAATTAAAGAATATTGATCTTAGTCAAGGGAAAATGAGCAGGTTCTTTGCTGTTAATACCAATATATATGTTGTTTGGTTTCAGTCACATCTGATTCTTTGTGAACTCATTTGAGGTTTTTTTGGCAAAGATACTGGAATAGTTTGCCATTTCCATCTCCAGCTTATTTTACAGATAAAGAAACTGAGTCAAACAGGGTTAAGTGACCTGCCTTGGTCCACCCAGCTAGTAAGTATCTGAGTCTGGATTTGAACTCAGGTCTTCCTGACTCTGGGCCCAGTGTTCTATCCACTGTGCCACATAGCTGTCATATATGTGTGTATGTGTGTATATACTGTGTATATGTATATGTATACACATATACATGCAATATAGATACACATAAACAAGTGTGTATACATCTCTGTGTATGTGCATATCAATGAAAGAACTTGGTCTCCAAGGCTGCTACATAAATGTGATTTTGCTTCCTAGGGTCACTTTTTAATCTTTCTGCTTTGATATTAATAGAAGTTGTGCAGTGGGAATGTTGCAGTTAGATAGTACCAAGGTCAGGGAAAACAGCTCCTGCTGAAGCCTCTATTGCAAGAGGGTCTGTCCTCCTACTAGGATACAGCTGAGTAGGATACTGAGAAATGACCAGCTTTCCAAGCCCATGGAGGGGAATCACCATTGCGGAGGTACACAGGGTGCTTTGTAGTTAGTAAGGTTGGGATGGTGTTGTGCTCATCCCCAAGAAATCTCTATTTTTAATTAGAAAAAAATCTGTGATGCATCTGTCTTTTCTCTTCCCCATGGCCCTTTTTTCTTTCTTGCTCCTAGTTTTTAATAGTTGTGTTTTCCATAATTCGAAGAAGATTTTGGGACTATGGCCGAATCGCACTGGTGTCAGAAACAGACAGGTAAAAATAAGAGTCCTTGGCATGAGAGTAGATGAAACCTACCTCAGCATAATGGGAGCAGAACTGTTCCTTGGGTACTTCAGACTGGGCCATTATCCAGACCCTTTACTTTTTAGGGGATGGGGGAGAGGGGGTAGGGCTGGAGTAGAGGAGGGACTTCTGGGCAGTTTCCAAAGGAGGGAGCACATGGTGGAGAAAGAGGTAGCTCTTCCAGCTGGCATGTCTACCAGAGCAGAGATAGTCATTCTTTCCCCCACAAGGGTTGCAGTGAGGATTGAATGAGATAATTTATATAAAAAGCTTTGCAAAGCATGAAGCCAATATAAGTGTGTGTTATTATAATGCAAGCAACCCATAGGATGGTCACCAAGGCTAATCTGCTCCCCCTTCCTCATTCTGCCCCTAGGCATTCTATTTTTTACTTTTTCTTTTTATTTCATAGTCACCCTAGATCTTCACTTTAACTTAATTAACTTGACAAACATGTTGAGGGTGGTTCAGAGGTGTGATTGGCTCTTGGCCCAGGAAGTGAGTGTAGGTTTATAATATAATCCTTGCTCAGTCAGTGCAGTGACTGACATGTAAATGACCTTTTGTGCTTCCTGTTGGAAACAACCTTCCTCCGTCCTATCCCTTGCTGCCCATCTCAGGAAAGAGCTATGCCTGGCCTCCTAACCAGGGTTCTTGGCACCCAGATCAAAATGTGCAAAGGAAATAAAGTTGCTATAGCTTCCTGTGTGTCTCAACATTGAGGAAAATGTGGAAAGATGAGGGTTTCTTTGCTCAATCTGCTTATTTCAAGTGTAGTTCTTTTGCAGTTAATGAACTCCAAGTCAAAAAATCCATCCATGAATTTCAAGCTACAGCTGTCTTCAGTCCCAGTGAAAGCCCAATGGGTGTAACTCAGCTGCTTGGGCATGCTTTGAATTTATTGAAAAACAACATGATTGTAGTGGGAGACAAGCTCTTTGTCTCCCTTAATATCATACTGTGCTCTGAAGACCAATTGTACATTTTATGTCAAAGGGAGAGAAGTGATGGCAAATTAGAGATCCAAATACCTGGAACTTCCCAGTCTAGGCAGATACTATACATCCCTGGGTAGTGTATCTGCTGCTGCAGTGGCATGTTAATGGGGAAGACTGGGGAGTAGACCCTGGAATCCTTTGTCCCTTGCCTGGGGCCCATGGGCAGCTTCCACTGAGAATTTCTCCCTACTGTGCCTTCTCTTCCCACCAGCCTAAGCTGGTGCAGAAATGTGGCCCCTGTGGGTAGAGGGACACCTGTGAACTGCCCCAGTCCTGGGGAACACCAGAGCTATCTTTGCCCTGTGCCAATTTATGAAAACTGCATGTGATAACTTTGGGAACAAAAACCATGATAATTTGCTTAGGTTTCCTTGAAGGAATATTAGGCTATTTGCTTTTTGAGGTTAGGAAGAAAAAAAAAGCAAGCCTCAACAAAAGTTTTTGTGAGGTAGTCTATTGGCGAGGGCGCTGAACTTGGATTCAGATGACAAAAGATGGTGAAGGAATCCTGATTCCAACACTCAGTACCCCAGTGAAGCTGAACAAGTCACAACTTCCTTCTCAATTTTCATTTCCTTATTGCATATTTGTTGTTAGGAAAGTGCTTTATCAGCAAGTCCTAGGCCCACATTTTAGTGAATGTGGGAACTTCCTCCATGGAAACACACCAGACAGCCCAGAATTTATGGTCTTAGAGACTTGACTTAGGCTCAGAGGATTAAATGACTTGCCCAAGGTCACCCATTTCAGTTTCAGAGTTTCAGAGGCAGGCCTTAAACCCAAAACCTCTGACTCTAGGTCTAGCACTTCTAACCACTACACCAAGGATTCTTAACTTTTTGCGTGTGAGGTAAAGCCTATGACCCCTCTGGTCAAACCTTATGAGAATGCCTTTAAGTGCATAAAATTATGTACATATAATTATGTACATATATACACGTGTATGTATATATATGTGTTTTATATATATATATACATACATTCAATATACATAACATATATGATTACAAAGTAAATTATATTGATATAGTTTCAAAATATAAAAAATAACAACAACCAAATTTGTGATATAGTTCAGGCTTCCCTGATATCCATCTATAAACTTTTTGGGGGGAAGAAGGGGAGTCTATAGATCCCAGGTTAAGAACCCCTACTCTACACCAAACTGCAATATAATGCTTTGTAATCTGTAAAGCAGAGGTGTCAGCTTGTGCCTGCAAAACTCCCAGAGTGTAGATTAAAGTGTAATTGGGAAATGTCTAGTAAATAAAAATAACACAGAACATAGTTAATGCTAATTTGTGGTTTTCTAAGTCAATATGCATCCCCTAGGGATCCCTTTACTACTGCTGTAAATTACCTATACATATGTGGCAAATGTATTGTCCCAGTTGAATTTTCCACCTAACAATGTTCCTGCAGAAAGTTGGACCTGGGAAGTATTGACAGATGACACACAGGGCCTGTTTATGGTAGACCACTTTCTGTTGAAGTTAAGGACATACTCAGGTCACAATTTATGTGTACCTACAGTCTGCTAACATCCCAGAGCCACATAGTTCTTATTCTCAGCGATTACAGGTTTCTAAAAATCTTTTGCATTTTTGAAACGGTTATGGTGTCCTCAGGTATTACATTATTTGCATTGGTTTTTGTTCTGTTAATTAGAGGCTTATAAAAGGCAAGTAGAGTAATTTTAGACAAGCTCATAGTACCTTTTAAATTTCTGTAGCTGAAACTTAGCAACAAGGAAAAGTAGAAAACTGAGTTTCCTTTCCAGCTGAATCAATAATTCTCCAAGTGGTATTAAAGGAAGCAAATGTAGTTGATTTCTCCTTTAAAGGAATTGGGGTAACCTAGGATGGGGAATGGAATTCCAGCCTGGAAAGGTGGGATAATGTGGGCAGTGTGCCTCAAGCATGATTACACACTTACATATCTTTCTCTCCTTGTGTATACCAGAGAGTCCAGATACCAGAGGCTGTCTTCCTCTTCCTCAGGGCATCACGATTTTGAATCTGATCTGGTTAGTATTTTAAAGGACAGAGCAGCATGGGCTGTGGGTTCTGAGAGTTCACAATAGAAATTCAGGAGCAGGACTACTTCCAGTATTTAGCTTAGTCATTAACTACACCACAAGAGGGCAGGCAGGTTTAGGGGAAAGACGCCTGGATCCAGAGAATTGGATTGAGCCCCTGACTCCTGTACTCAGAAGTGTGTGATCCTGCACAAATTGTTTAACCTCTCTGAGAATCAGCCTCCTTAGCTGTAAAATTATGATAATACTTCTACCTGCCTTGAGGGGTTGTTGCGAAGAAAGAGCTTTGTAAATGTCAAAATGCTACTTAAATGCGAGTTGTTTTGTTGATATTAATAATAATAACAGCAATAACTAGAATGTCATAGATTTGAAGCTGGAAGGGACCTCAGAGGCCATCTAGTCCAACCCTCTGATTTTATAGAGAAGGAAACGGGTTCAGAGAGGTTGTGACTTTTCCCAAGATCACATAGGCAATGCTATAATGTGCTTGTTTTTGCCCATGTTCATCTAAAGAATACAGTAGAGGGGCGGCTAGGTGGTGCAGTGAGTAGAGCGTCGGCCCTGGAGTCAGAAGGACCTGAGTTCAGATCCAGCCTCAGTCACTTAACGCACACACAAACAAAAACCTAGCCGTGTGACCTTGGGCAAGTTACTTAACCCCAATTGCCCTCCAAAAGGCAAAAAAAAAAAAAAGAATACAGTAGATACTATTTGGAAAGGTGGGTTAGAATAAGATTGGGGATACTTAAAGAATTCATGTGAATGAGACAGAGATAATAGGCGAGACTGAAATCAGTAATCCTTTAAACCTCGTGTCAGCCAGTAGTCTGAAGGGGGCCACTTGGCAGGCTGAAGGTGTAGTATTGTAAGAGGGGAAGGAAATGTAAGGGAGAAGAACAAGAGAATAGGACAGAAGGGAAAACAGGAGGAGAGGGAGGGGGAGGGAAAATAAGATAGCAAAGGAAAGAAAAGAAAGAGGTCCCCATAGATGATTAACAGTAGTATTACTGACCTACTTCGGAGCTAAGGGAGTATTAAGCCCTAGGGAATTTTAAGTTTAAAAACAATTTTGATTGCTTCTAAAATCTACAAACAAATTATAACTTCCTCCCCTTAGACTTCATTCTAAAAGTTTGCCCCAGAACTGCTATTTTCTATCCCCTATACTTCTGGCACAGGCACCATCAATTGTTTTCCAAATGTTCTGCTGACAGACTCTGCATTGATGTCTCCAAATCAGCTCTGAGATGTCATCATCTCTTAATTTAAGTATTTGGACTGTGTCCTCTTGAGCTTTAAAAATATTTTTTTTCCAAAATTATTGAGACTTGAAAGAAATGTTTTCTCCAGTGTTCCACACACATGGTGCACGGCTGTGGTGGTTGGGTTTTTTTTTTTTAACAAGGAGCATATGGAGACTGTCTTAAGGGGGACAGAGGGGCAGCCTGCAAAATTGAGGACAGATAAACTGCTTTCAACATAATAGGAGATTAAATTGTTGTCTGATTTCAAAGATTATGAAAACAGCTGTCTCCTCAAAGCAACAGATGTTTAGAAGCTAATCAAATTGTTCTTTATTTCCAGGGGTGTTGTTCATGGCTAACTGCTGTTTTCCGAATGCAGTAAGTATGTGATGGAGAGAGCAGTCACTTGGATCCTTTGTTACAGCTCATTTATTTGGGTGGTAGGAATATTAGGGAGGAAAGAGCTGAGCTGCATTGGGGTATAGAATGATCCTGTTTTTATAGGGTGTGGTGTGCTTTTTTATTGCATCATAAACATTATCTTGGGGTTGAAGCATAAGTTTCATCCCAGGTGCCCTTCTGGTTTGGAAATGGAAGTGCCCAAAAGGAAGGGAACCCACAAAAACAGAGCATAAGTTGCTGAAGAATAGAGGGACCTTATGCTTTGCATGTTGGGAATGTGAGGTGGTCACAAAGAGTTCAACTGAGTATGCATTGGGACATGACAGAGACAAAAGGGTAGCTGTGGGTGCCCCTTTTCCCCGCTTTTTTTTTCTCAGTTACCTAAAATGTAAATTCTGGCACTGGTTGGAGCCCATAGCTTTGTATATTCTTTCTTTCTAGATAGGATTGTCTAGATAGGTATGTCACTGACCTTTTTCCACTTGGACCAGGTCACTCTTCAAAAACAGGGGAATAGAAATCTGTTTTCGCCCTCATTTCTAAGCTAGCTCCATGAAAAACTAACCATCGATAAAAACTGCAACTAAGAGTTCTTTATTAGTTGCAAATCACTAACATTAAGTCTAGTTAATATTGAAAGGAGTTTGGTATTTTTCTGTTTCTCTCCTTAAAGGTAAAGGGAGCTCTGGGACAAGAATGTTTCTATTAAAACCGATGAAGGAAATAGTTGATTTTTAAAAAATTATTCATTCCTTCATGTCACCCCTTACTGTGTGCAAGGCATAATAGTAAGAACTCTGGTTTAGAAGTAAAAACCATGCAGCTAGATGGAGAGAGCCTTATTTGAGGTCTGGTGCATAATACTGTTGATTCAGCTCTTCAAGACTGTGACATTCACTTCCATTCACCATTGTGGTATGGTAGCTTTGTAGTTATTAAGTCATTTCAGTCTTGTCCAATTCTTTGTGACCCCATTTGGAATTTTTTTGGCAAAGAACTAGAGTGGTTTGCTATTTCCTTATCCAGCTCATTTTACAGATGAGGAAACTGAGGCAAACAAGGTAAAGTGACTTGCTCAGGTTTACGCAGCTAATAAATGCCTGAGGCCAGATTTGAACTCAGGGAGATGAGTCTTTTTGACCCTAGGTCCTGTACTCTATCCACTGTGCCACCTAGCTGCCCTTAATTCTTAACAATTATCCAAAAATGGAAGTGGGCTGCCTTGGGAGGTAGTAGGTTTCCCTACTCATCAGTGGTCTTCAAACAGAAAATGGATGACCATTTTGGTATGTTATAGCATAACAAGGATTGGGAAGGGGTGGTAAACTAGATAGTTGCTGAGGATCTTTCCAAATTAGACATTTTGTGATTCTATAGGAAGAGAATAAAGATAGGATTACCTATTAGAGGTTATTGGTGAATAGTAATTAGGGTCTGTAATATAGTGGGATTAGAGGTGGGGGTTGGGGCAAGGGAACACAGAAATGAAAAATATTGAATAGCTAGAATCAACAGGATTTGATTATTGATTGGGCATGAGAGGTGAAGAAGAGAGAAGATTCAAAGACGATCCCAGAATTCTGAACCTTTTGAGACTACATGAACAGTGGCACCCCTGACAGAAGTAACAGAGTCAGAAGAAGTGGGTTTAGAGAGAAAGAGAATAAGCTTAGTTTGTGGGACATGTTCGATGTGAGGTGTTTGTGGGATATCCATGTGGAGATATCTCATACTCTGTTGGAGATAGAAGTCTCAAGCTCAGAAGAGAGATCAGGTTTGGAGACAGTTTGGGGAGTCAGCTGCATAGTTAAAGATATGGAATTGAATGAGGTTACCATTGAATGAGTAAATGAAAAAACCATTTATGAAGTGTTTACTATATGCAAACTCTGTGCTAGCCACAGGAGATAAAAATAGAAAGGAAAAAAGGTCTCTGCTCTTACAGAATTCATATTCTAATGGGGGAGACAACACATGTAGAAGGTTTCGACTTCAGGTCAAATGGAAAGGTCCCATGGTCCTTAGGATGCAATAGCAAAGGAGATGGCAATGCATCCATGTCATTTTCACTGATAAAATCATGCCAGTTTCTGCTGTTGGCCCATTTGACAGTGCCAAGAACTTTCTTTTCTAAGTCCATAGCAGTTGTACCCACAGTACCAGCAGAAGAAGTTGCCAGGCTGCATCTCTTGGGAAGAAATAGTGAGAGAGTAATGTGGGATTTTTGAACTTCAGTGAGAGCCCAGCTAATGGTATGAGATCATCCATTTGGAGTAAAATCAGCTCTGTTGTGTGACCTTCTCAGCTTAAGAAGCAAAAATAGAGAAATAAGATGCTGAGGATGGTGCTCAGGGATGAAATGAACAAAATAAGAATGACAGAAGGTCAGGGGCAAGGCATTCTGGAACAGTGGCTGGTAAAGCATGAAAGTGGAAGGGCATCAAGCTGGGTGTGGAAACAGATAAAGCCAGAGTGGGAGGATGCGTTGGGAGAGCAGAGATGGGTCTGGTAGTCGTGATAAGGATGGAAAATAGGTTTTATTTTTATTATTTTTTATTTGAAAAATAGGTTTTAGTGTGAGGAAATGAGAGAGGTGGGAGAGCTGGAGTCTGTGGTTAGAGAAGAGAATTTTGGAAGTTGGGGAACTTCAATGATTCTGAGGAATGGTAAAGCCTAAACCTTGCTGGGGTGGGGGCAGAGTGGGGTGGGGGGGACTGCTGCCTGGAGGCCACATGTGACCTTCTAGGTCCTCGGGTATGATCTTTTGATTGGGTCCAAGTTTTACAGAACAAATCCTTTTATTAAGGAGCTTTGTTCTATGAAGTTTATATTCAGTCAAAGGGTGGCATCTGAGGATCTAGAGGGCCAAATGCGACCTTGAGACCCCAGGTTCCCCACCCGTGGAAGGTATAGCCATGCCCATATGCAGCTGAAGAAGGGTGGAGAAGGTGGTGGAGTTGAAGGATTGTGTGGTCAGCTCTTAAAGGGGCTGAATCCTGAAGCCCTTCAGGATGATGGCAGGAGATGGGGCGGAAAAGGAAACCATGAGCAAGATACTAAAATAATGGGGGAGGTCAGGAAAGGGACCCAGAGGGGAGTAGACCAAAGGGTGGCGTGTATTGCCTGACCTTCAGGAGAGATGGGGTTTAGGGAAATGGTGTGAAGTAGTAGAGAAGGAATCACAGAGCCTACCCATCCCTCTTCTTGTCCTGAGGCTAAGAAAAGATACTCAATACTATCTCCATGGGTGCTCTCAGGAGAGACCTGGATTTGACTTAAATCCAGGAGGGGGGATGTGGTTAAAAAGTTTGAAGGTTTAATGGGGCTGTCATTCCTCTGCTGGACACATTGATTTCTGGCTTCCTGAGAAGTGGTCGGTCTCTAAGGGCTTCATTGTCAGGTAGCATTGAACAAAGGGTGGCTCATCTCCTTCCTCCAGGGCACAAAGGGTAACTGTCATGATATCATCGCTTTATAACTGGAAGGGACCCCAGAGGCCATCTAGTCCAATTCTTCATTTTAGAAATGAGGAAACAGGTTCAGAAAGGCTGTGACTTGCCCCACGTCACACAGTCAATAAGTATGAGGTAAGATTCAAACCCAGGTCTTCCTGACTGTTTAATCCTTTCCACACCATGGCATAGCTCTCATATCTTTAATCCCAAAGCCCTTCCTATCCCTAGACTTCCCTAATGTAGAACAGTAAAAGAAAAAAAAAAGCCTATCACTTTATTCCTCTGGTCTTTAGGCCCCAGTAGGGAGAGGCCAGGGCACAGGGAACAGCCTTTAGGATTAGAGTTGGGCTTCCCTAGCACCTTTTCTCTCCCATTTATGATTTCCCTTGGGGTAAACAGAGATGGAGAAAGGGGAATGCAGTAAGGGATGTCATCCAGAAACCTCTTTGGGCATCAGGCTAACTGTTTAGTTGCCCAACATAATTTTTTTTGGAGGGGGGAAGGCAGGGCAATTGGGGTTAATGACTTGCCCAAGGTCACACGGCTAGTAAGTATTAAGTATCTGAGATCTGATTTGAACTCCGGTCCTCCTGACTCCAGGGCCAGTGCTTTGTTCACTAAGCCACCTAGCAGCCCACCAATATAATGTTGATTGAGGTTTCTAAAACCTATCTTGTTAGCCTCTTTGCTTGCCCAATAAAATGTAAGCTCCTTGAGGACAGGGACTGCTTCATTTTTGTCTTTGTATTGCTAGCGCATAGGGATAAGTGCTTTGTGGCACTTAGCTCAGTGCCTGGCACATAGTAGACATTTAATAAATATTTATTGATTGATTCACATAGGCAGAGAGATCTTTGGGATGTACACACACACATACACGCACACACATGCACACACTTTTACACACTTAGGTAGTTGCATGAAGTGCTATCAACACAAACCAGTGTAACAGTAAGATTCTGGAGGAATTTCTGGCCCAAGCTACTCAACTGAAACTGTGTGTTTGTTCATGTCTGTGTCTGCCCAGAGATGAACATATCCAGGAGTGGTGTGGAGATGATGCCATACACTACCTGTCCTTCCAACGCCATATCATCTTCCTGTTGGTGGTGATCAGCTTCCTCTCTCTGTGTGTCATCCTGCCTGTCAATCTCTCAGGCGATTTACTGGGTAAGAACTTTCCCTACCCACCTTTCTGATTGGAGAAGGGAGAGGCCAGAGCCGGAACCTCCTTTGGAGCTCATTGACAAAGATCCAGAATGGATCTCTAGGGATTAAGGGCTGAATTCCGGTATGAGAAAGTCTGAATGCCAGAGATCTAGCCAACATCACACAGCTATGTTATGTAACAAACCTGAAATTTGGACGTAGGTCCTTTGTTTCTGAATTCAGTGCTTCTTTCACAATACAAGTCTCTTCAGTCAAGTTCAACATTCTGTGACTTTTTTCCCCCTCAAGTATTACACAAGGGTTCTCATTTTCAAATGCCAAAATTAATCTTCTTCCATGATAGAGATTCTCAAGTCTAGTTTTGTGATGCCCTAAGATGTTTCTAATTATCCTAAGGGTTGTAATTAAGTTATCCAGAACTAAAATTTAATTTTTGTGACTCATAAAAATGCATGCATACTGAATATTAAAAGGAAAAAATCCAGGATGGAGTGTGCCAAAGTGAACCCTGGATAAAACGTTCTAATTTCCTGAGAAATGAGAATCACTGGTTTTTAAACTAGACAACATTTTATTTCAACCGCTTACACAGAGTTCTAAAAACACCAGCTGACTTTCCCTATCAGTCTTCTTCATGACTGTCTCAGGACAGTGTGTTTATGTTTTATCTGCAGATAAAGATCCTTACAATTTTGGGAGAACGACAATAGCAAATCTGCAGACTGGGTGAGTGTCAGAGTTGGGGAATGTATGAATCTGGCAGAGGCTGGGCTACCAATCTTTGCTTTGATGTGTGTTTCTTCACAGGGAGGAGACTGGGGAGCCTGGGATAGGCCACAACATGTTCAGAAGCCAAGAGGAGTGGGTTTAGGGTGGAAGATAAAGCTCAGTTTTGGACAAGTTGACTTTGAAATGCTCGTTAGATATACTGTTGCAGATAACCTATAGGCAGTGGGAGATGTAGGGCACCAGCCCAAAATCAAGTACAGGGCTGAAGATACAGTTTTGAGGGTCAGATGGTAGCTGAAAATATGAAATTGACTGAAGGGAGCGAGCATAGAGAAGGGTGTCTCAAAGTCCCTCCTTTCCTTTAAGATCCAAATCAAGTATCATTTTCTGTATGAAAACTTTCCTATTCCCCCCTCCCAGTATCCTCCCTTCCAAATTAACTTGTATTTAATGAATTTGTACTGATTTGTATTTATTCACTTTAAACTTATGCTGTGTGTGTGTGTGTGTGTGTGTGTGTGTGTGTGTGTGTGTGTGTGTATCCATTAGAATGTAAATTCCTTGGGGGCAGAGACTATTTAATTTTTGTTTTAAAATCTTCGTCACTTGGCACAGTGTCTGGCACTTAGGTGTTTAATAAATACTTGTTGACGTATTGATAGAGATGAGAAGAGAGTCAAGTGCTAGTAGATTTGTGAACTCTCCCTGGCTATGAGAGTACAGCTGTGAATGTCACAGACTTAAAACCTATGTTTTGGAGGGGATGCTTACCAACGGAGGAGCCCCCGGTGCTCCAGAGATACAGATGTTTTACAGTTGACGAGGAGTAAGGGCAGGGAGGGAGCTTTCTGACATCTTCATGTCCCAGAGTATAGACCGTTGGCCTTATTCTGGGAACTTTTCTTTATCCCTCACATTTGAATCTCTACTCTGCCTTCCTCCTACCCCATCTCTTTCTGTAGAACCAGAGCTTTTCTAGCCCCTGCCCAATGACAGCAGCAGTGGGCCCAGAGCCAGAAGCTGCTGCAAAGCAGAGGAGTCAGTCAATCAACAGGCAATTTTACTAACTGCTAGGATTGCTAGGCTCTGTGCTGAGCATTGGGAGTACAAAGAAAGGCAAAAACACCATCCCTGCCTTGAAGGAGCTCACCTTCTTCTAATGGGGGAAGATACCCACAAATAACTATGTATGTTTAATATATACAGAGTAGAGGAAAGGTACTCTGAGAGGGGAAGTGGCTAGCAGCTAAAGGGACTAGGAAAGGTATCTTGTAGGAGGTGAGATTTGAACTGAAGAAAACCAGGAGTTGGAGATGAGAAGGAAAAAAAATGTAGGCATGGGGGATAGCCAGTAAAAACACCCAGTGGAGAAAGTGAGTGGGGATGAGAAAGAAGGCAGATGTTGTTAGATCATAAAATAGTCCAAGGAAATAAAATGTGATGACTGGAAAGGTAGATGGGGGGCAGGTGGTGAATGGCTTTAAAGGCCAAACAGCATTTTATGTTTGATCCTGAAGGTAATGGGGAGCCACTGGAGTAATGGTGAGAGGGATGGAAAGTGATGTGGTTAGGCCTACATTTTGAAAGGAAGATCGCTTTGAAGGCCATGTGAGTTGAGTGAGAACGAGGAATGTCACATCCAATCAAAACCAGTCCTGCTTTGTGACTGCAGTGAGAGGGTCACACGTCTTCTTTTGTATCCATTTCCTGTCCCTGGTCAAAAAAAGTGTATTTTGAATGCTCCAAATATTCCGAAATACCAGATGGAGAAGGAGAAAAAAAGAGGGAGGGGGAAATGAACGTTTTTATGCACAAAGTAAAACAAATAAAAAGAAGAGAATTGTATGTGAAATTCCTGGGTGCTCCCCTCGGTGCCTCCAAACCCAACTCCGAACCTTTTTTTCTCTCTTCTCAGAAATGACTTGCTCTGGCTACATACCATCTTTGCCGTCATCTACCTGCTGCTCACTGTTGGCTTCATGAGGCATCACACCCAGTCCATCAAGTACAAAGATGAAAACCTGGTCAGTGAACATAGCCAGAGCCTCTGCCCAGAAATGGGAAGGGTACAAAGAGGCAAGGTACCCTGGGAACTCCCCCAGTCCATCCTGATCTCTGCTGGAGGTCAAAGGGCCTTGGTGGAGTCCAAGGTTGCAGATTTGCTCCTGCACTTGTCCTGGGCTTTTCAAGTGTTTTTCTCAAGGTCTGAAGGACAAAACCATCAACAGAGGAGTTCTGACTGTTTTATTTTTCATTTTGTTGACTGGTTCTTTTCTGCTGAGATTTCTGGTATTTTATCCCCAAATCTCAAGTCATATTTAAAGCAAAACATTTTACAGATCCCTTTTGTCTTTATGTGACTTTTATTTCTGGAAAAGAAAAAAAAAACTCACAACCCTCTCTCTACTCCAGATTGAACTCCCCCATGTAATAAAGAAAAACAGCTAAGCAGAAACACTTGATACAGCAACTTTGTCTTACAATGTCTATTACATTCTGTCCTGGTGTTTCCTCACCCCTCTGCCATGAGGAAAGAGCTCTATTTCATTATCTGTTCTCCAGGATTATCATTGGTCTCTTCATTTACTCATACATTAGCTTCCTTTTAAAGATCTTTTTATTTATATCATTGTAGCCATTGGGAATTGGGTCTTCTTACTTCCTGAGTCATATCTTTAATTTTATTTTTAAATTTTAAATAATATTTCATTTTTTCCAATTACTTATAAAGATGATTTTTAACATTTGTTTTTTAAAAATTTTGAGTTCCAAATTTTCTCCCTCCTGTCACCTTCCCTTTTCCTGAGATGGTAAAAAATTTGAATAGGTTATATATGTGCAATCATGCAAAACATTTCCATATTCCATGTTGTGAGAGAAGACACAGGCCTAAAGCAACACACACAGACACAAATAATATGCTTCAGCTTACATTCAGATGAGTCATATCTTAAAGAAAAAAATCTTAATCTCTTCTCCAAGTAGAAATCAAGTAAGAAGTGTTATGCAGCATTTGCCTTCTTGCTGGTTCTCAAACATGTTTTCCCAGTTTTCTTCTTCTTATGGTCAGGCATGTTCCACATGGTTAAGGGCAATTCTGGTTCCCCTGGGTGAATAGTTCTGCGGTTAGCCAGGTCACAGATTTACTGTGTGGCCTTGAGCCGGCTGGTTCTCTTTTCTGGGTTCTCGTTTCTCAATCTTCCCACCTTGAAAATAAAGCCACCAGTATGGTTTCCTGTGCTATGTAGGCCTCTTAAGAAAGTGCTACATAAAGGAACCCCTCCTCTTCAAGGCAGCAGAAAGACCCAAAGCAAAAGCCAATAAACTGTCCACTGATTTCCCAGATGTTTTCTTTCTGGGACTTTGGAAAGAACAAAACAAGCTGTGCTGTTTTCTTTGAGTTTCTCTAAGCCCTTCAGGAGCAGCCATCAGAGGATCTAGAACCTGGTCTCCCTTCTGTTACTTACTGGGTGAGCACCACTGGGCAAGTCCTTTGGGCCTCAGTTTCCTCCTCTGTGAAATGGAGAGAATGGCACCTGCCTGGTCTGTCTACTTCCTAGGGTTGCTGTGAGGTTGGAATGAAATATTTACATATGAATACTCTGTAAACTGGAGAATGCTTTACAGGGGGGGAAAGAAACCCTGACATACATTAATTATTTATTATTTATTAAGGTTTGCAAAGGACTTTTTACACAAGACTTATTTGGGCATTGCAGCACCTGAAGGACACATCCTTAGAGGTGTTATTTAAAAACATAAGGCACTTCTGTTGTTTTTTTGCTCCTACAGGTGAGGCGCACTCTGTTTATTACCGGACTCCCCAAAAACACCAGGAAAGAGACATTAGAAAGCCACTTCAGGTAAGGAGGGCAATGATGGAGCTTCCTATGGGCCAAGTCCCCAACAAGAAGGAAAACTTCCTTATTGATTAGGTCAGCTTTGGAAATATCCCAGAGTTATACAGAAATCAGGCTCCAGGACCTGTCCTGGGATGGCCTCCATCAGGAGAACATTCGGTCATGGTCATTCTGGTTCTTTAGTAACTAATCCCCTTGGATGGGGGGAGGTGGGAATGAAAACGAGAACAACTTATATACCCATCTTAAACACTTCATTAATTCAAACCATCTCTTTTGAGACCTTGGAGCAGGGCTGGGCCAAAGTGTGTCTTTGTCCAGTCTATCAAGACAAGAAGCCGCCTGGCAGTGTGGTTAGAGTGCTGGGCTTAGGGTCAGGAAGACCTGAGTTCAAGCCCAGCTTTTGAGGAAGGGGAGGGAACAAGTGTTCATCAAGAGCCTACTATGTGCCAGGCACTGTGCTGAGTGCTTTACAGTGTTATCTCATTCGATCTTCACAACCACCCTGGGAGGTAGATGCTATCATTATCCCCATTTTACTGATGAGGAAACTGATCAGAGGGTTAAGTGACTTGCCCAAGGTCACACAGCTAACCAGTGCCAAGACTAGATTCGAAACTCAGGCCTTCCTGACATCAGGCCCAGCTCTCTACCACTTAGTTATGACATACATAGCCTCAGGTGACTTGCTAAAAACAACATAAGTACTAAGAGTAGGAATTATACCTGAAAAGCAGAAATTTAGATTTGTATGTTTGTATTGAGCTAGGAAGTTTCCTTTAATTTAATGGTGTGGATAATTCCTGTTAAATATCTTTCTTGAACAAAGTCATAAATTTATTTTGTGGGGTTTGGTTTTATCAACACACTATCTTACATGCCAAAAGAATCCAAATCCCCTACAGATTTTTGGGTACAAGCTAAGATTTTCCAAGGGAATTAGGGCATGTCCCAATGTCTATTCTTATTTTGTTTACATGCTCAGAAAACAAAAATTGGAAGTGACTGGACTAGAATGAATGAATGAATGAATGAAAAAGAATTTATCAGTCGTTCAGTCAATTAACATTTACACCTCGTATATGCCAGGCATTGGAGAGCAATGAAAGTCTCCCTTGAGGAGCTCACAATCTCATTGGGAAGACAACATTCAAATAACTATGTACAAACAAGTTATATATTGTACAGGATAAAAAGGAAATGATTAACAAAAGAAAGGCACTAAAATTAAGAGGAATTGGGAAAGGCTTCCTGTAGAAGATGGGATTTTAGCTGGAACTTAAAGGAAAACAGGGCAGGTAGGAGGCAGAGATGAGGAGGGAAAACAAGCCAGGAATAGGGGACAGCAAAGGCAAATGCCCAGAGTCTGGAGATGGAGTGTTTTGTTCTGGGAACTGCAAGGAAGACATTGTCCTTGGACCACAGAGCATGTTGCAGGGTGGGGGGCAAGGAAGGAGGGCAGTGATAGTACATGGTACCAAGGTGCAAAAAGACTGGAAATGTAGGGGCCAGTTTATAAATGGAGGATTTTATATTTGAGCCTGGAGGGGATAGGGAACCACTGGAGTTTATCAAGTAGTGGGGTGATATGGTCAAATCTGTGTTTAAGGAAGATTACTTTGATAGCTGAGTTGAGGATGGACTGGAGCAAAGACAGACTTGTGGCAGCAAGACCAACCAAGAAACACCAATAAAGTTTTTTTTTAAAAATGCATGAAAATATATAAAATTACAAAGTAAACCAATTATATTGAAATATAGTTATCCAAATCATTTTTTTTTTTAATTCACGGATCCCAGGTTAAGAACGCCTTTCTAGACTTTTAGGAGTTCTCCATAAGAACAACCCATGAGAAGTTCATTTTACCCATTGGTTACCATTTTATATGAATGATGATATTCTCTGAGTGAAAATTGCTTTTTTCTATAATGACTACTCTGTCCTTTTTTTCTCCTTTTTCCATGCTGCAGAGATGCCTATCCCACCTGTACTGTAGTAGAGGTCCAACTATGTTATGATGTCGCCAAGCTAATTTATCTGTGTAATGAAAGGTAAGTTAGGGGAATAGGCATGATGTCAAGGGGTCCTGTGAGAGTCGGAGAGAGGGAACCTTAGGGATTAAGCAAGACTATCGGGTCTCAGCTATAAAGTGAGTGAGACCTCTGCTTGAATAATAAAAAAATTTTAATTTTAAAAAAAATTTGTCAGTAGACTAAGTTTCTTAAGGGCAGGGACTATTATTTTTGTCTGTCTCCTCCCCTAGCACAGTGCCTTGCACATAGTTGGCATTTAATACATGTTTGAATTTAATTGAAATTTTGTCCCAGTGGCCAGAAGGACCACACTTATCCGATCATCGTTACTTGGCCACACCTTGGGAAACTTTGTGTTTTTTGTTTCTCTTGATTTTCCCTTCCCCATTTGCAGGAAAAAAGTTGAGAAAAGCCTGAACTATTATACCAACCTGCAGACAAAGACTGGTGAGCGCACATTCATCAACCCCAAGCCCTGCGGCCAGTTCTGTTTCTGTGAAATCCCGGGCTGTGAGAAGGTGAGGACATTGACCCTTTAGTTAGACAGTAGTAGGTACTGTTCCACCAACTGCTGGGTGCTGCCTCCTCTTTCTCTCAATCAGTTTACATGGGTTGAGTTCCTACATGACAGGTTATGTGGTACTATGAAGGTCCCATGGTTTTCTGGGTTTGGGCAGTGTCCCATCTCTCCCTACCATGTTGCTTTGGATCAAGTTGGTGTTTTCCCGGCAGGAAGATGCCATCATCTACTACACCCGGAAGAAAGACAGGCTGCTTCAAAGGTTATCTCAAGAGGAACACACGGTTCAGGATCACCCCTTGGGAATGGCCTTTGTCACTTTCCAGGAGCACTCCATGGCTACCTTGTGAGTTAGATACAGTTTGGAGATTGGGGTCTGAATCCTGTTTTCCCAAAAGCTCTCTGTTTCCTGTCTCTGTTCATATTTTGTTCATTTCCTACTTACCCAGGACCTTCATGGGTTAACTCTTAGATACCAAGAGGATGCTGTTAACTCACCATGACTAGGATATATGGCCTTCTCCTGTCATAGAATTGAGGGCCTACAACGAACCATCGTTGCTTTCCCAGCTACTTTCTTTTATAACCCATGGCATACATTTGTAAGATGGCTGACAGGTTAAGGGTATAGTCATTTATGACCGTAGAACAGGGATTGCTAATTGGTTCATGTAATGATTCACCCCTGGCCTTGTTCTCATCAGCACTAGGCTTTAACTAATTAAGTTGACAAACTTTGGTGTCACCTTAGAGAACCATCCTACTTTAGCTCAGGCCTTGTCCTTCTTGCCACATTTAAAAGGTCTTCCCTCCATTCCATTCCCACCCCTGTTGATATCAGTGTTAGAAACAGTGATCCTTTCTTCAACTTTTGAATTCCCCAATTTTCCCTGAAGTCAAAAGACAGGAGTAACACTGAATCTGGGAATAATGTAAGCTTTTGTCCCAGGTTTCCCAAACTCAGTTATATCCATCTGTGACCCACTCACTAAAACATTGAATGTGGGAATGTCTGAGAGGCAACATTGATCCACTGGAGGCAAAGTCTGACTGGTATCCCTGGTCTTAAGAAGACATCACACGAAGACTCTCTTCCTCCTGTCATGGTACTTTGCTCATAAGTTATCTAGGAGAACTTTATTAAAGGTCCAGAGAGGACAAGAAGCACACATAGCCACAGAAAGACTCCATTAAGAAGGGAGTCACCGCACCCTTTGCCACCACTGGACCTGAAGGAGTCTTATATACCTCTCAGGAACAGTGATTAGTTCAGTATTCATCTTGTAGGTGGGCTAATCGTCATTTCCAGAAATAAGACTGTTTTATCAGTTTAGAAGCAAAGATAGGAATATGGAGGGCTTGAGGGGAACAAAGGCAAAAGCAAATGTCATTTTTTCAACTTAACTAAACAGAAGTAATTTTCTAGGTTGGAGTTACTCATGTCAAAAGAGGAACAATGCAGGACACCTGTTTCTTTGCCTCTCTATACTTGGGAACAGCCTGGTCCTAAGGAAAATGTAGCCATCTGAAATCTTTTCCTCCCGTCTTCCCTATGCAGACCCTGAAGGCCAACTAACTCCCCTTCCACCCTAAGTCTCTGATATATCCTGGACCTTGGGAGAGTATCTCTTTCAGTATCCTCCCAGAGAAATATCATGCTATTCACTTGGGGGCTTCAGAGCCACAGGGATAACAGGAGGAGAATTAGCCTAAGATAGAAAAGCCCCTGTGATTGGAAGGAGGAATATTCTGAGGAAGTTTATTTGTGGGGAGAGAGGAGACAAAGTGGGACCTGAAGGTATCGCAATGGGCAGGAGCACTAGCCTACAAGACTGGAGGAAGCTCCATGATCTTGGACAGGAGAGACTTCAGGTATAGGAATGTCTCATAGGAAGGCAGAGGCCATCATCTCACTCCTCAAGCGTTTGCAGAATGTCTTCCAGTGAAGCCCAGTCTTTGCCATGGTAGGAATGAGCTCCTTCTGTGTGCTGGGTGTGTTCCAGTCTGTCTTTTATCTTGGTAGCATCCTCAAGGATTTCAATGCTTGCAAGGGCTGCAGATGCAAAAATGAGCCACAGCCATCATCCTACAGCAAAGAACTCTGCACCTCCAGCTGGACCGTTGCCTTTGCCTCCCATCCAGAGAACATTTGTTGGTGAGCTCCTCAGCCTGACTCCGAGGGGCCTGGATTTCGGGAGGGGTATTGGTGGAAAGGACTTGTATTTATTACAGTGATCTTTGTAACTGTTGTTCATAATTGTGTCTGGCACAAATCCCTTGGGACCATGGGATATGACCTTTCCATCCCACCATGATGATAGAATAGTAGTAATAACTCACATTTGTACAGAGCTTTAAAGTTTGCAAAGATCTTTGTCTGTTATCTCGTTATCACAATAAACTTGTGAGGTAGATACAACAGGCAGGCATCTATAAATTCCCATTTATAGATGAGGGAAGTGAGACTGAGTGATTTTTCCCAAAGCTAATGAGTATCAGAGATAGAATAGGAAACCTGGTCTATCCTGACTTCTAGGCCACCACTTCTAGCTACTGTACCATACTACCTAGTGTGTAGTATAGTGAAATTCTGCCTCGGTGTCTCACCAATCACTTTCTGACCTATCTCCCTAGTAATGCTATGACAGGTTAAATGGTGAAAGTTCAGACTATTAATGACTTAGCTCCTTGGGGTTCCTACATGTTAACCTAGTTGCCCTCTCCCCTGGGCCATGGGTTAGCAGCCCCTATACTCCATGGTAGGTCTAAGGCAGGAGTTCTCAATGTGGGATCTGTGGATAGATTTCAGAGAGTCATGAACTTGTATAATGAAAAAAATGACCTCTTTTCACTATGTTTAACTGAATTTTAGGATTGCCTTTAATTATTTTAAAATGTTATTCTAAGAAGAGAGTCATGGTTTTTACCATACTGCTGAAAGCATGTGATAAAAATGAAGATTAAAAATAACTTGGTCTAAGGCATAAGCTGGAAGAATCAGTCAACAGGCATTTGTTGAGCACCTACTGTGTGCCTGATACTGTACTAGGTGCTAGGAAGAGTAGGAAAAGAGAGAAAATGTAAGAGGAAGGAGGAAGAAAGGGGAGACAAATGTCAGGCGGGAGAAACACAAAGGTCTGAAGCAACACGTCAGTGGTGTAGGTTGCCTTACCTTGCCTTCCCTCCTCACACCGGAAGTGTTCTCTCTTTGGCTCTTTCACAACACAGCATAAGGAAAACTTGCTTAATTGCAGTGGGGCACCCTTCCTGTTAGTAGAAATTCCATCTTATAATTTTGGAAATTTTTCTTGTTACTAACCCAGTTGGCTCTCTATGAACATGGGTGATATCATTTCTCAGTTCAATTAAGCACCTACTATGTGCCAAACACCAAATAAAACCATCACTTTTCTCAAGGAGCTTACATGTTAATGGAGGAATATACATGTAAATATACATATACACGCATATATATATACACACAGATGCATGCATATAAATTATATCTATACATATATAAATACATACTCATGTGAAATGATATATAAATACACATACATAAATTATATTTACACATAAAATATAAACACATGTAAATCATACAATTAACATATATAAATTTTGCACACATAAAGTTATATGCATGTAAATTATATATGTATATACATATATAAATTATATGTAATTTGTAATAATGTAACATAAAAATATATAAATTATGTATGTGTGAACTATATACATGCATAAATTATATATAGTTATAATACTTGTATATGTAGATTAAGTACACGTGTATGTGCATGTGTATAACATGCATGTGCAGGTATACATATACACATATACATACATATACATATACATATATATACATATACATATACATATACATATACATATATATATATACATATACATATACATATACATATACATATACATATACATATACATATACAGCTGGAGAGCCCATCACACAACTAGTAAGTTGCAGAACAGAAACTACAGCCCACTTTTTCTCCTGGCTCCTGGCTCAGTACCCTTTCCACAGGCCCAGCTATGTCTCCAAGTTACAATTACAAAGTAAACATATATGTCATTCAGTGGGTAACCCAAGGAGGGTGAACTCGCCTCTTTTGTTTCCCCTCCAAGTCTACAGGGATCCAGTGGCTTGGCCTGCCTCCAGCTCAAAGCCAGAGCAGAGGTGGGTCTTATGTTAACTCCTGCATGTCTAAAAGTCAGGTCTTTGCATTGAATCTCTCAGTAAAAGTTCTCCACAGCTCTGGCCTTGGTTGTCTTTGAATTGGGCGACATTGCTACACTTGGGGCTACTTCTAGCTGGAAAGCTGGCGGGGGGTCGGGAAACATTGAAAATGAGCTTTTCTTCCCTTTCTGTCTTTCTTTCTCCCACAGGAAGAATCTTTCTATTCAGGGCCTTCAGTGGTGGTTCCAGTGGTCAGGCATCAATTTCATCCTCTCGGTGGTATTGTTCTTCCTGACTACTCCCTCAATCATTATCTCCACCATGGACAAATTCAATGTCACCAAACCCATTCATGCCCTAAATGTGAGTTCTGAGTCTCCACCTTGTTGGAGGTGGGAGGGTGGGAGTAGGGGGTGGAGATGAGAGGGAAGGGGAGAAAGAGGGAGAAATTGGTATGGTAATTGAAATAAGAAGACTAGAGACTGAAAGGGATGAAGGGGCCAGACATGTCTTGATGATTGTTTATGTAGTTTTAAGTCTTGAGTAAAAAAGATTAAAAATCCCTAAAAGTGTAATTCCTTAAAGTTAAGTAGCAGATAGCTAGATAATATGGTGGAGGGAATGCTGGAAGACCTAAGTGCAAATCCTTTCTCATTTGTTTAATTTTTTTTCTTTTTTTTTTGGAGGGGGGGAAGATAGGGCAATTGGGGTTAAGTGACTTGCCCAAGGTCACAGGGCTAGTTTTAGTGTTAAGTGTCTGAAGCCAGATGTGAACTCAGGTCCTCCCGACTCCAGGGCTGGTGCTCTGTTCACTGTGCCACCTAGCCTCCCCCTCTCATTCATTTATTAGCTGTGTGACCCTGAGCAAATCATTTAATCTTTCTGTGCCTCAGTTTCCTTATCTGTAAAATGAGAGGAGTTGGGCTTAATGGACTTTGAGGTCTCTTCCTACTCTAGAGCTATGATCCTATGAAAATAACTGACATTTATATTACACTTTAGCATCTGCGAAGCGTTTTACATGCAGTCTTTCATTTGAACCAAACATCATTACTGTTGGGTAGGCATATGAGTATTATTATCCCCATTTAACAGATGAAGAAACTGAGGTTCTATCAGGTTAAGTGCCTTGTCCTTAGTGGCAAAACTGGGGTTGGAAGAATCCACAGTACCTGATTTCCAGTTCAAGCTTCATCCCACTCTGTGTATGTAGTTAATTTTACTGCATCACGTTTCAACTTGAGGATCTAGTCATTGGTTTTCCTGGAACTGACTTGGCTGAGATATCCACTTTCCCATTCCTTTCCCCTTTACCCACATGTATCTGTGGTTTGCTTCTAGTTCATTCTGGTGTTTGGTTAATTGTCAGCTGTTCTTTTCAGACCCCTGCTTCTCCCCGGTCCCCTCCCCCAGGCATTGATGCCAGCAGGTCCTTTCCCCATAGGGATGGTGTCCTGTGGGCCGTGTTCTACCTACTTGCTGAGGTTGACTCTGTCTCTTATTCCCTAGGACCCAGTAATCAGCCAGTTCTTCCCAACCCTCCTCCTGTGGTCCTTCTCTGCACTGCTGCCTTCCATCGTCTACTACTCCACGCTGCTGGAGTCACACTGGACCAAGTGAGTGAGCAGGGCCCCCAGCCTGCCCCGCTTAGAGGGCTGGCTTTGGCCCATATGCACATGATAGAGACCCTGAAAAGGAGCATGGGAGGACATGGTGGAAATCTGGTGGATGCCAACCTTTTCTTTCTTTCAGGTCAGGAGAAAACAGAATAATGATGCTCAAGGTGTACATTTTCCTGATTTTCATGGTGCTGATCCTTCCCTCTCTGGGTCTTACCAGGTATGAAGCATCACTTTCCACTCTGAGATCCGTGTCTTTCTCCATAGAAATAGGGAATTTCATTGGCATTGACCTATGAGTGTTTTTATTGTTTTCATTTACATATTATCTACTTAGAGTCTAATCGTAGAAGTTTGGTTAGAATTAGGCATTAATTTATCCAAAGAGAGGTTCATTTCCTCACCTCTTTTTACTTGGATAATTAAAAGCAAAACCACCCTTTTGCCATGTCACTTGGGGAAGCGTGACCATGTGTGTCCTATTTAAAAGTCTCAGCAGAGAAAGTTGGCACAGTATGGTGGGAAAAGTCATTAGGAGAATCCCAGTTCCTTTTCTTCCTAGGAGAATAACCTTGGATGACCTAGGTCCCTTCTCCTTGATCAGCCTGAATAGCTGTAAAAAAAGGAGGAATTGCCCCTCTTGATAGACTTAGACTCAAGGTGTGGAATGAGTCCTACATTCACTTAAGAATTTGTTTTGTTTGATTTTGTCTATTATCAGAGATTTGTTTTTCTTTGTCCCTGGTAGGGAGGCAAGATCAGAAGAAGAGAGAAGCCAATAACAGGGTTACAAAAGGAAAGAAAAATTGGCTATTGAAACAGTTTTTTTATGTACAGAGGAAAACAGGAGGAAGTCTAGAAGACAAACAGGATATATTACATATATATATATGTGTGTGTATATATATATATATATATATGTTTGTCTGTAGACAAACAGGGGAGCTTTGAAAGTATAAGGTTGAATTTATTATATTTAAAAGGAAAAGCCAACTGTACATAATCAAGACTGGCAGTTCCATGTACAGTGTTCTTTTTCCATTCCAGAGTGTGTGTTGTGTGTGTTGTGTGTGTGTGTGTGTGTGTCTGCCTGTCTGTCTGTGTGTGTCTATCTTCTGTCTGTCTGTCTGTGGCTGTGGATAGTGAAAATAATCTCATGGGATCTATTTCTATTCCAGTCTAGATTTTTTCTTCCGGTGGCTATTTGACAAAGCTTCCTCTGAGACCTCAGTCAGATTGGAGTAAGTGCTACACAGAGCATCTCACCACACACATTACCCTTGTTCTTTCACCCATCTGTCTGGCATACTCCCAGGGGCAAATACCCCACAGAGAAATGGGGGCTTGCCCAGGATGAAGGGGGAAGCTGATGCAGGAGCTTTCAGGTTGAAATCTGTGCTTCAGGAAAAGATATCTTTCCTCTTTTCCCCCCTTTTCCAATACCCCCCCCAAAACCCAACAAAAAACAAAACAAGGCCTTGGGCTTTGCTGGCCCATATTGGGATTTTAGTTACCCTTGGGGTGGGTGCCTGTGGAGCCTTCCTTGTCAGCATGTTTGTGAGCTGACCCATTTTTTACTGTGCTTATGGAAATGTTATTAATTTTCTGAGGATAAAACTCAATTAGCCAGAGCTTTATTCATCCTCTGGAACTTATTTACAGCAAACCCATCCACTTGGGAGAGCGGGCACACTCAGGAAGGGAAGCAGGAGAATAATTAAACCATAATACTGACCTGGCTGTCCTTGCAGGATCTGTTTGTCTGAATAGCTCAGACATGTGCTGTAAGCACACGCATACACCCACACCCACACACCTACTATCCTTTCCAAGGACTCCTGCCCTGCCTGCCTCCTTGTGTTCTTAGCATAATGGCATAGTTCACTTGCTTATCCCTCCAGCTCCCCCAAAAGATAATTCCCCAAAGGGAGAGGCTGAGCCCTCCCGCCCTTTCTATCTTATTGGGACCTTCCCTTGCCCCCAGTCTCCTGCCCAGGGCTCTATCCTTGGCCCTGACCTGGGCTTTCCCTTAGGTGTGTCTTCCTGCCTGACCAAGGAGCCTTCTTTGTGAACTACGTCATTGCCTCAGCCTTTATTGGTAACGGCATGGAGCTCTTGCGGCTGCCTGGGCTCATTCTCTACACCATCCGCATGATCATGGCCAAGACAGCTGCAGACCGGAGGAACCTCAAACAGGTGCTGGAAGGCTGTCTGCTGTCTTATCAATGGGCTCAGGGCCCTCTCCTCTCTTGTCTTCTGCCTTTCATTGGTCATTTAACAACAACCATGTGGACACTCTGGGAGGAGTGAGAGAGATAGAGTAGACTGACCCAGTCCTTAAAGAATTCAAGGCAGAGTACTTGAAACAGTACACTATATACCCTGGGATGTAATCACTTGCTTTCAGTGCACTAGGAAGTCAGTGGTGGAGTGGGGAAGAGAAATACATTTGGAATCATTTGGAACATTTGGGTTTGCTATTTATTATCTTTTTTTTTTTTTTTTTTTTAGGAATCAGGGTTAAGTGACTTGCCCAGGGTCACACAGCTAGTAAGGGTCAAGTATCTGAGGCTGTATTTGAACTCAGGCCCTCCTGCCTCCTCACTGCCCCTATTTGTCATCTGCCTATCTATTATCTATATGACTGGACAAGTCATTTATCTTTGGGGGGACCTCATTTTCCTCTTCTATAAAACAAGGGAGTTGGACTTAGATCAGAAGTTCTTAACTAGGGGCTTAGTTCTTAACCTCAACCACAGTAGATAGAGCAGGGGACCCAGAATCTAGAAGACTTTAGAAGAGTTTAGATCCGGCCTCAGCCACTTATTAACTACATGACCCTAGGCTGGTTACTTAAGGATAGTAATACTACTTAACTCCCAAGATAGTCTTGAGGATAAAATGAAGGTTTATATAAGTGCTTTGTGAAGCTTAAAGCCCCATAGAAATGCTTTTTGTTCAGTTGTTTAAGTTGTGTCCAACTCTTTATGACCCCATTTGAGGATTTCTCGGCAGCGATACTGCAAAGGTACAGAGATCTTCAGCTTATTTTACAGATGAGGAAAGTGAGGCAAACAGGGTGAAGTGACTTGTCCAGGGTGACACAGCTCGTAAGAGTCTGAGGCCAAATTTGAACTCAGGTCTTCCTGACTCCGGGCCCAACAATCTATCCATTGTACCACCTAACTACCCATATAAATGCTAGCTATTATTATTAAAAACATTTGACAATTGCATTCCAGTATAATCAATTTCCTTTGTAATTCTACAAATTTCATTTTATGCATTTAAAAACATCTGACGGGGTGGCAAGGTGGCTCAGTGAGTAGAGCACTGGCCCTGAAGTTGCCACCTAGCCACCCCTGCGCATAAACTTTTAAGCTTAATTGACATTATTAACATTTTCTCCATGCTTTCTTAAGTCTAGACATTCAACAAAACAATAAACCAAGCCCTGATTTGTCACAGTTGCCAGTTTCCATCATATAAATGTTAAACTGAATATTTAACAGTTGGTTCTCCCTAAGCCAGTTCAAGCCAACACCAGCACACCCATCTGCATCCCAGTTTTCCTCTCTGCTATAGATAATAATATCTGTTCTCTACCCCGCAGAAATAGGGAAGATTATTGTAAGACAATTTGCGCCCTGTTGTTTAAAATATTAGGATGGAGAGGCAGCTAGGTTGGAGCACCAGCTGTGTGACCCTGGGCAAGTCATTTAACCCTGATTGCCAAGGAAGGAACGAAGGAAGGAAGGAAGAAATTAAGAAATTAGGGTGGAAGCAAGAGGAAGGAGAAGTGTCAGTAATGACTTTATTACTATACCTCTAGAGAGCCATCAGAATAAAGTCATGTTTGGATATCTGTTGTACCCATTATTGTGTTGTTCTTCATATGTAGGATAGCATCTTCAGGAAAGACTTCATGGCAAGAGGACAAACTGATTTTAAGGGATTGGAGAGGGGTGTATTTGGAGAAGGAGGGAAAGTTTTAGGAACTTTTGTTCATAAAATCATAGTTCTAGATCTGAAAGGGCCCTCAGAGATAATCCAGTCCAGCCCATTAGTTTTACAGAGGAGGAAACTGAGGCCCAGGTAGATTAAGTGACTTGCCCCAAGTCCCCTCAGCTAGCTAGCATCAAAGACAGGGTGTTTGTCTTCTCATTCTAAAATCCCTCCTTAGACAGTTTTCCTTTTTTTTTAACCACTCCTTGGTGCAGGATATGTAGTTGGGTTTTGAGGTGAGGCAGCCTGTAAGCTCACCTTCCCCAGTTCCCACCCTTCCTTCTCTAAAGCATTCCTTTTCTTCTGACCTCCAGCATCAGGCATTTGAGTATGAGTTTGGAGCCATGTATGCATGGATGCTCTGTGTTTTCACTGTCATCATGGCCTACAGTATTACCTGCCCCATAATTGTCCCTTTTGGTGAGTGCTTCCCCTTCCCCCGCCCCCTATCAGTATTTGAAATGCTGTACCAAAGAGAATTCTCAGTTCTGAGTTTGGAAAGGAGTTTGTCCCAGATAAGTGCCATTTGAGGGTACATCCCAGAGAGCGTATAGCAGCTCCCTTTTTCCAGTAACCATCAGAAATCACAGTCACTATTGCTGGAGTTGAAATGGGTGTGGGTTAGGTGGTTCATCCCTGTCCCTGACTGCCCCACCCTCCGGTGATTGAGTGTGGTAGACAGAAAGGGGCACCAGGGCATTTGGGATGGGACGGAATGACCTCGTAGCCACAGACCTGACCTCTCCTGCTTCTGCATCATGGTTTCCTGATCCTTGGGCTCTCTGCCCCCTTCCCGCAGGTCTTATCTACATCCTTCTTAAGCACATGGTAGATCGACACAACATCTACTTTGCCTATCTCCCTACCAAACTGGAAAAGAAGATTCATTTTGCTGCTGTGAACCAGGCCCTGGCTGCACCCATCCTCTGCCTCTTCTGGCTGTACTTTTTCTCCTTCCTGAGGTTAGGTGAGTAGCCCTTCCAGCCTGTGCAGGAAGGATGCTGATGTGGCACCTGGTATCCATACTCATCTATCCCAGCTGAAGTCAGTCTAGCCACTATGAGGTTGTGGAATTGTGGCTGGGTGGAGCAGGAGGAAGATCCTCAAAGACAAAGCAAGATCAGTCCTAGTGCTGTTGCTTGGTGTGTTGGCGATGTTGGGTCATTTCCTCATCTGTAGAATGGAAGGAATCTGACTAAGGTCCCTTCCAGCTCTGATTCTGTGACAGGATGGAGGCAAATAGATTCCAGGCTTGTCCTAAGCCTCCCTTCGGGAAGTTCATAGTCTTAGTACCTAGGATTTGGAGACTGTGGTGTCTATGTGAACCAGCCAAGCAGATCTCCGGCTGGGTTTAAGGCATCTTGTGGATCGTTTGGTCAGAAAACAATGAGATCTTCAGCAGTCAGCTTCCAAGCCATTCGGTACATAGAAGCAATCCTAGTGTGAAGGGCCCAACTTGTTGGCCTATGTCTCTACTGGACAAAGGGGTGTGTGCATATGTGCATATACTACTAAATATTAAGGAGATGTGTGTTTATATGTATGTGCATCTACACATACACATGTACATATGTATATACATGTACGTATAAATGTATATGTATGCATATACACACATATGAACCCCTTTCAGTTGTCTGAATTGATAAGGGGTTAGAGCCTACTTAAGAGTAGAAAGAGTTGGCAGATCTGCTTCTTTGGGGCAGAGCATGTGTCAGGAAAAGCTTCACATAGGTTTCTCCTCAAGGTGAGGGGAGCAGCCCAGGAGCCAGAGGGCCTCAGAGCTCACATCCTCTCCTTTGGCTTTGTTGGGAACATCTTGCCATTTGGAGAAGGGCTTCTTTCTTGAGGTCGGAGAGTGTGGAGCCTCCTTCCTCCTGCCCCTCCTGGGTCAGTCCCATTCTCCAGGGCTGGGGTTTGTTTTCTGTCCTCAGGTTTCCGGGCGCCCACAACCCTATTCACCCTGCTGGCGGTGCTGCTCACCATTGCTGTCTGCATAGGCTACACCTGCTTTGGCTGCTTCAAGCACCTCAGCCCCCTCAATTACAAGGTGAGATGATTCCAGTCATTTACCTTCCACACTATTTTTACTTAAAGCAGAGTAGGTGGGTAGGGATGACTTAGGGAAGAAGGGGTGGTGGGGTCAGATGGGGGGGCGGGGCTGAAAGAGGGCATGTGGGTAGTTTGGTATGATGTGAATCTCCCCTCCCTAGTTCCTACCAAAGCTTTCATTTTACAGATGAGGAAATTGAGGCCTGGGGGAAATGGGGGGTGGGGTGGGTAAAGGTCACACAGCTTAGAGACCACAGAGCTGGGATTCGAATGCAGATCCTTTAAAGCTCTAGTACTCCTTATGCCACCTCCTCCCTCCCCCCATTCTCCATCACCCCTCCCCCAGTCTTCTATCTGTACTTCAGATGAGCGTCTGGTGCCAGCTGGTGCTGTTATTCTGGGTGTTAATAGGCTGTTTGTTTGGAGGGTGTCAGTTCGGGACGATTGGTTTTGTTTATCGTTGCAATTTTTGTTGTCGTCTGTAGACAGATGAATCGGCAAACGACAAAGGAAATGAAACAGATGGACGCCTCCCTCCCAGAGCTGCTGTAAGTCACCACTTTTACTAGTAGTAATAGTAGTAGTCGTAGTAGGATTTGTCATTTGCTGCATCCCTCAGATTAATGTGGTCCTGGCACATGAGAATGCTCTGGGCCCTGGCTGAGCACAGGCCCTGAGCTGAGAATCCATCATTATGGAACAGACGCTTCCTGATTCTCTGATAAAGCAAGTTTCTAAGTTAATGCTCATCAGCAATCAGTCCCCATTTCTTACAGATGCTTTGTAGCCCAGAGAAGATAATGTGTTTTCCTGGGATATTCCAAAATGGTCACGTTGATGTTTTTTTTTTTTCTCCTCTCCCAGGCCTCTGTGCTCATTTGTCTTTTCTGCAGAGTTAAGACATGTAACCTTCTGGCTTGGGGAAAGAGAATCACAGAGTTCTATAGTTTTGTTCTCCTTAACTAGGATTTACTGAGTCCATACTATGTGTGGAGCCCTGTGCTTCCTATGTCATAGGGTCAGCGTTAGCCTTAGAGCTAGAGGGCACTGTAGCAGTCATCTGGTCCAAGTCCCTCATTTTAGAGCTGAAGAAACTAATGTCCAAACAAGCTCCATGACTTGCCCCAGAGATGGCTAGATGGCCCAGTGGATAGAGTGCTTGGGCCTAGAATCAGGAAGACGTGAGTTCAAATCCGGCCTCAGACACTAGCTATGTGACCCTGGACAACTTATTTAACCTCTGTTTGCCCTGGAGGCAACTAGATGTCTCAGTAAATAGGGTGCTGGGCCTGCAATCAGGAAGACCCGAGTTCAAACACTTACTAGCTGTGTCATCCTGGGCCCTTAATCCACTGGAGTGGGAAATGGCAAATCACTCAGTATCTTTGCCAAGAAAACCCTCTGGACAGATGGTCCATGAAGAGCTGGACACAACTGACAACACTGACTTGCCCCAGGTCACCCAGGTAGCAAATAACTCTAAACATGGGTAGGACTCATTGGAGAAATGACTTTGAAGCTCTTGGGTTCTCAGGGACATACCTGTCAAGGAGGGCAGAAAGGGAAGGTGAGGGAGACAAATTGTGAGTGTCAGTTCCTTGTTCCTTAGCCCAGGAGCCGGAGCCCTAGAAGGGCCGTGCTTGGGGTCAGTGTTTGAATGGGAAGAGCTGGGGGCAGAGCTTTAAACTTGCTCACAATCTGGTTTAAACCTTTTTACAGTTGGAAGTGTTCTGAACTGGGTGCTGGGAGTAAGTAGGCAGCTAAGGGATTCAGTGAATCAGGAAGACCTGAATTCAAATCTGGCCACGGATACTTACTAGCTGTGTGAAACTGGGCAAGTCACTTAACCTCTGTTTGCCTCAGTTTCCTCAAATGTAATACGAATATGATAACAGCTTCCACCTGGCAGGACCAAATGAGATAATATTTGTAAAGTGGTTAGTTCTGTGCCTGGCACATAGTGGTGCTTATTCACTCTTCATAATACAGGGGTGGGGAGTTGGACTGGGATAGGGTGCTGAGGTCTGGGACAGGTGTAGCCATGGAACCAAGGTTCCAACTCCTCTTTTTTGCCGACAGATGTATGTGCCCAGGGTCCTGAGCAGCTTGGCCTCCGAGAGGACTTCCTTGTCCCCACAGGATCAGCAGACATATGGTGCCGTCCAGAACATCAGTGGGACCCTCCCTGGACAGCACTCTCCAAAGTCTTTAGCCTTTGCTCCTTCCTTGGATGACTGAAATAAGCCTAACCCAGGATGAGCATGAATGGGGTGCAGCCCTCCATTTGGCTCTGGGGAGAAGGAGAAGCTAGATAGACACAGATTTCTCCTTTTCTTTTGGCCCATGTTAAGCTCCACTTTACTGGGACAGGACAAGCCCAATGGCTCACAAAGTCAGGAGCCTATCTGAGAGGGTAATTAAGGCTCCTGGTCCAAACTGCTCAATGAACATCTACTAGATGGCCAGTAGGTGGGGCAACCCCAGCTTTCTGGATTTCCCAATAGCCCCTTTTAAAAGGTTTTCCCCTCCAGCTCTGTTCCCTGGCAATGCTGCCTCTGTGGTGCCAGCATATATAGCTCATGTCTTCAGTGATGTACTTTAAGGGTTTGTGTTAGCATTGTAGCCCTGGACAAACAATCCAGGGAACTAGAGCAGGTTCTGGGAATGAGAGACTGGGACCAGACTAGCCTGGAGCAGGAAGTTGTCTCCTTCCTGAACCCTTGCACTAACATATATATCTAAATACACATATTCTAGTTGTATGCAAAGAGCCTTCAGAGGCAAAGGTTGCTGGGTAGGTTTCCAGGTAAGAAGAAGACTACTCTTAGTCCAGTCTTCCTCTGCACCATTGTTTTCCCACCTTCCAGGGAGTCCCAGTTTATTCTGTATAAGGCCCTATCCCTGCCCTAGTGCCCATGGTGATGAATGGGAAAGTGGTTTCAAAGCCCGTCTCTTGTTGAGTTCTTGGGTTGCATGCCGATGCCATCTACAACACCGTTGCTCCCTGCCTACAGCTGCTTTATTGCTTGTGTTGGTTCTTGAGCTTTTCGGATGTCAGTGACACTGCTAGCCAGGTCACCCAGGGCTTGTGTCATAATGGCACAAGGATGAAGACGATGGTCCCTAAATAAAGCATGAAACAGAGAGTGCACAAGTGGCCAGGCAGGTGAGGTTCTCTTTCTGACCTGCCCCTTTCCTCCTCTCCCTGCCCTGTGACTGGAGTGCAAGACCCGCTCCCCCCAATATACTCCTCCATCTTTGGCAGCTGTCCCAGTCCCTTTCATCCTGCCTGCCTCCCCAGCTAGGTAGTGGTTTACCTCAGTGTTACTGAAATGAATGCCTCCTCTGGAGTGAGAGGACTTCAGCTTGAACCCAGTCTCTGTCATTAATTACCTGTGTGACCCTGAGTAAAGTCACTCTCTGGGCCTCAGTTTCCATATCTGTAAAAAAGGATTTGGAACAAGATAACCTCTAGGACCCCTTCCAATTCTAACTCTGTAAATTTCATGACTGCTTGGGTGAATGAAGGGCGTCTTGCATCTTTTCCCATCCCTGGTCACCCTGACAACCTTCCATCCTCCATCCGCTGCTTGCATCAGGGGCCTTTCTTGGCTCCAAATGAATCTTGCCCCTTGCCACTACACAAGTCCATCCAGTGTTGGGTTAGGCCTTGGTTCCAGGCTCACCTTAGGCCTCTGTCATCTGACCTTGCTCCAGGGGCTATTAAACCCTGGGCTTGTCTCTGCTACCTGGCCAGATATGTGCTTTCCCTCAGGCCAATGGGAAAGCTCTTCCTGGGCTTTTGTGGCTATGTGGCTAATTAAGTGAGGAATCCATCCACCAATCAATATTTATTAAGAGCCTATTGGGTGCTGGGGATACAAAGTCCAAAAGGAAACAATTGTTTTTAGTATTTTGCTCCTAGCTTCTTTCTGTGGGTCTCTTGGTGCAAGAGCCCTCATTTAAGAATGCCAGCCATGGCTGGAGGCTGATTCTCCAACAACACACCCCACCCACCCAACCCCCACTACTCTTGAGCAAAAGTACCAATGACAGGCTGCTTTTTCACTTTCTTTTTAGAAGGGGCTCTGGCCCTACTTTGGGAAACCAGGTGGACAGTGTTACTGTCTTGGAAGAGCTAAGAAGAGATAGGCAGTGATTTTCCAGCCCTGGGCCTCTCCCAGTCTAGGAATGCTGGTCAGGCAAGGGCTACTACTGTCAACATCCTGTGATGGTCTCCTCCCTTGGAGCTAGGATTGGCCAAAGAAGGGAAAGGACATGGTGTTGAGATGTCAGACACAGCATCATCTAAACCTGCCAGTAGCAGGAAAGGTAGCAGACAGAATCAGAAGACCTTGTTTTGAATCCTGGCTCTAATTTTTGCTAGATGTGTGATGTTAGGCAAGTCATTTAGCTTAGTTCTGGGCTTCAGCCTCCTCATCTATAAAAGGAAAAGGTTAGACTCTATGGCCTCCAACATCTCTTACAACTCTAAATCGATAAATTGTGATCCTGTCAGGGCTGAGCTTGTTCTAAAAGGTTCCTCCAGGAGGGTGGAGTTGAGACTTGGGCAAGAAGGCATTCTTCCCACTGCCCTGCAGGTGGTGCCAGTGGAATATTTAAAGCTGGAAGGGACTTGAGACATCTAGTCTTGTGGTCTCCAAACTTGACTGGGACCACACAACTCTATTAGTGAAAGATTTTTGAGCATATGCCCACATTATGTTTATACAGTTAACACATTACAAAAAGCATGAATAATTATGTATATTGTCAAACTTATGCAAAAACCTATAAAGAGGAGATGGAAATAATATCTGGTCCAAGAGTCAATGGGGTGTCACTGGAGTGGGCGCCACAGTTAAAGCTGTGATTTAGGAAAGTCATACTGGCAGGTGTATAGGGATGGATTTGAGAGGGGAGAGACTCTTGCAAAAGTCCAGGCAGGTGAAGAAGGCCAGAACTGTAGTGGTAGTAGTGTGAGGGCGGGGAAAGGGGATAGAAGTGGGAGATTTGGTGGAGGCAGAGATAACTTGATTTGGCAACTGTCTAGATAGGAGAGGTGAGGGAGAATCAGTACCTACGAAGAGTTGGGGGATTGGAAAGATAATGATGCTCTAAATAGTGATAGGGAGGTTTGGAAGGCAGTGGGTTTAAGGAGAAAGGTCATGTACTGAACTTTATGAGATGACTACCCTGAGTTCCTCTCTTCTCCCTAAAAGCAAAAAGTCAGGAGGTCCTTATAGTTTCCTGCCCTATAGGAGAGAGCCCACCCTTCAAGAGGGTGCCCATTATAAGTACTAGTTGATCTGGGAAGGTCATGTTGTGGTCAGAGCAAAGAGCTGTGGTTGTTCATATGGAGACAAATCCCATGACTGCTTATCTTGAGGATGGTAGAATATGGAATCTCACTGTGACCCCCTACTCTGAAGACCAATGATTTAGCCCAGCCCCCTCACTTTACAGATGAGAGAATGGAAGCTCATTTGAGTTGTGATTTTCCCAGGGTCACACAGTTTCTAAGTAATAGAGCTGGTATTCAAACTTTGGACTCTTTCTATTACACACATGCACACAGCCACGTCAGCATTCTAGCAGGCCTGCCTCCCTACATTAGAGAAGAAGGAGCTGACTCCTGGTGGCCAGGGTCAAGAATGTCTATTAGCCTGGCAGCAGACAGGCTGAAGAATGTCTCTGCTGATTTCTTTTCACTCTCTTCGCTGTTTGGCTCCCAGAGGTCAAAATCATCTTTGAACTATGTACCTTTCTTTCTCTTGCATTACCCAGAGTGACAGAGTACTGGTATCTGTCCACCTAGGGAGATAAGCAGAAGATGACCCACAAGATTCTTGGGCAGAAAATTCGGTTTGTCCTCATACCTCACTCACACCATTTTCCTCTCCCTTTCCCCCTCTTTCCCTTCCTCTTGGCAGCCCAGAGGCTGTGGCAGATGGGAGTCTATGGCCAGATGCCTTCTTCCTCCCCACCCTTTGGCTCCCCTTAGTTTGCTTCCAGATGAAGGGAGAATGGGGTGAACCTGAGGACAGTAACCTGGCCCCACGCCTCAGCAGCAGGCCTGACAGCTGCTATCAACAGCTCTGTAAATCAATCCCTCTTGTGGGGCCAAGATTAACCCCTAGGGGTTGGGGACAGCCACTCAAGTTGCTTGCCTCTAGTCTGTAGGAGGCAGGCAATGAACATAATATAACGGGATTTGAGAATCCTCAAGATCCCTCCCACTTTTGTGATCCTAGTGAGAAAATAGAGGTTCAGGTCAAATGACTTGGGGGGAGGGGTCACACAGATAATGATAGAACCTGTCCTTCCTCTCAGCTCCCCCCACAGCTGAGGACTATGGAGCTCAGACCAATGGTTTTAAAACAGGAATGAGTCAGCCAACGGGGTGATGGGAAGATGGGAATGGGGCATCATTTTACGGGACCAATGAAGGCAAGAGGATGGGAGTCAGTTTCTCAGCTTGAAATAAGGGCAAACAAAAAAGGAGCCAGACCCAAGTATTGGAGCCCCTAAGACCTGTCTCTCCTGGCCATGTCTCTTCCTATGAAGATGAGGTGACTGGATGAGATCTAGAACTAGATCCTATGAATCAGAGGGTTTGGTGGGGTTGTAGGCAATGAAGGAAGTGTGGAAAGTAGTATCTTGCTTCAGGATTGGAATGAACTTTCCCAGATTTTCAGCCCATCATACATACCCCATTTTCTCCAACCATCCTCCTCTCCCCACCCCAAGTCTCCCTATGTCCAAGACTCAACAGCTCTTATGAAGCAAAAAAGTTTATTATCAAAAGCCATTTTCCTTTTTACAGGCCCATCCAACCCAAACGTACCACCTTAAGACCCAAGAAAAGCATTGAGACTTGTAAGGAACATAGAATTTGTGTATTGGGCTGTACCCAGTATACACAGAGAGGGTAGAGACAGTGATTTATTCATGGTGGGATGTCCAGGATGAGCAAATCCCTTCTACCAATGTAGAGCTGCACCATTTGCAGCCTACAGAAGGAAGGGAAGCAGAATCACTCATTTAGAAGTAAACAAGCAACCAATAAAAGCCCCGATGGCAAGGGGCAAGGGAACCAGTACCACCCCTTCAAATAAAGACCCCAGCACCCTAGAAACCAATTCTGAGTAGCTGAAACACAGAAGTTTTACAGGATTTGGTACAGGCCACAAGGATGAGATTAGATTTCCCCAGCTTAGTGGACCAACCTTGGGATTCAAGGCAAGAAGAGCTGGCATACTCCCTTTCATCATCATCTCCAAGAGACTGGTTGTAGATTTACATCAAAACTATGATTTGGGGCAGGGGGTATTGAAGAGGAGCCTGGGGTAGCCATCTAGGAGATGATGGGGGTGGGGAGAGTGGAAAGGGGAGGGGAGAGAAGTATCTCATTCTGAAATTCACTTCCCTTTTATTGACCCCATGAACTTTTGGATGTCTTCTGCAAGCAGCAGAGGCTCCTCAAAGGCAGCAAAATGGCCCCCTTGGGACATATGAGTATAGGAGCAGAGATAGGGGAATTTTTTCCGAGCCCAACTTTCTGGGCAGTGCACCAGCTCGAAAGGAAAGGCAGACAGACCAGCAGGCACAAATACCTTCATCCTACAAAACAAGAGATATCAGCTGAGGGGGGCAGGGAGGTAGGTCACATAGCTTTACCCCCATCCCTATCCCCCAAGGAGGGTCTGAATCATCATTCTTAGGAAAACAGTTCATTAATTCCTGGGGCTCACTGGGGTGAGTCAAGGAAAATTCAGGTTAAAGACAAGATTTCAAATGGAAGGATTTTAGCCACTTTTCCCTAGCACTAACTAGGTAAGTGTTCTCTCCAGTCTAGTAAGTACCATACAAGAGAGGATAGGGCTGGGCAGGCACAGAGAGGATGGTAAGGATTAGAATGATGGAGAGATTCAGTCCCAAATCCTGCAAGAAGGAAGCAACATCCCCACCTATCCAATTTTCCTTAAGCCCCAAGACTCACTTTGAATGCTTTTGTACACCTATGCCTTGGCCCAAATTCTCCTTGTAGAATCTCTGTGAGGGGACGATGCTGCGGGTCACCCAGTAGATCATGATATTGGTCAGCAGATCATCCAAAGTAAATTTCCTGTACAGAGCAAAGAAAAAGTCCCAGATAGGATCAGGCCTTAGAGAGACATCAGGATTCAGAGTCTCTTTCAGGGCTTGGAGTATCATGTGCAGGGAAGAGAGTATAAGTAAACATAAGTAAATACAAAGTAAATATAAGCAAATACAAAATATTCACAAATACAGTTACGTGGGCGGGCAGACTGCTAACAACTAGGGAGGTTGGAATAGTCCTGGTATAGGAAGTGGCCCCTGAACTGAACCCCAAAGGAAGTCAGGGACTCTACAAGGCAGTCAGCGTTTATTAACTACTACATGCCAAGCACTGGAGAGAGAAAGGTTGGCAAAAGCCAGTCCCTGCCCTCAAGGAGCTCACAGTCTAAGGGGGTAGATACTATGTAAACAACTATGTGCAAACACAAAGAGAATGAAGAAAGGCTTCCTGTAGAAGGTGGGATTTTAGTTGAGACTTGAAGGAAGCCAGGAGATGGGAAATAAGGAGGAAGAACATTCCAGGAATGGGAAAAAGCCAGTGAAAATGTCCAGTGTCTGGAGACAGAATGTCTTGTGTGAGGAAGAAAGAACATTCCAGGAATGGGAAAAAGCCAGTGAAAATGCCCAGTGTCTGGAGACAGAATGTCTTGTGTGAGGAAGAACAAGGAGGCCCGTGTCACTGGATCTCAGCATACGTGGGCATGTGTAAGGTGTAAGAAGTCTAGAAAGGTAAGAGGGGACCAGGTTGTGAAGGACATTGAATGCCAAATGGAGAGTCTTATACATGATCCCGGAGTGGATAGGGAGCTGCTGAATAGGGGAGTGGCATGGTTAGTATTTTGGGGAAGTTCTTTTGAAAAACTGACTTGATGGCTGAGTGAATGATGGACTGGAGAAGAGAGCAGTGAAGCAGGGAGACCCACCAGCAGCCTACTGTAACAGTCTAGGCATAAGTTCGCAAGAACCTGCATCAGGGTGGTGCCAATGTTAGAGAGAAGGGGACATATATGAGAGATGTTTCAAAAGCAAAATAGATGGGACTTAGCAACAGATTGGATATGGGGGTGAGGGCATAAGGAGTCCAGGATGACAGCTCAGTTGTGAGTCTGGGTGACTGAGAGAGTGCCAGTAATAGAAAAGTTCATTAGGAGGTGAGGTTTTGGGGTAGAGGTAGTGAATTCCATTTTGGCCACACTGAGTTTAAAAAGTCTATGGGACATCCAGCTTGAGATGTCTAATGGGTGATTAAAAATGACAGTCTGGAGGTTAGGACCAGATAAGTAGCTCTGAGAATCATTAGCATAGAGAAAATGGAAAACATGGAAGCTGGTGAGATCACCAGTGAAGTAATATAAAGAAAAAATAAAAGAGGGTACAGGACAGAGTCCTGGGGGGCACCCACCTTTAGTAAGCTTGACCTGAAAGAAGATCCATCAAAGGAGGCTGAGAAGGACCAGTCAGACAGGTAGGAAGGAGGAGAATCAGGAGAGAGTAGTATCACAGAAACCTAGAGAGAGGAGGTGTCAAGGAGAAAAGGGTGACAGGTTAAGTATGAGAGGCCACAAATAAGTCAGAAAGGATGAAGATTGAGGAAAGCGCATTCGATCTGGCAATGGAGAGATCCCTGGGGATTCTGGAGGAGGGCAGTTTTGGTTGAATGAGGAGACTGGAAGCCAGACTGTAGGAAGAAAACAAGAGGAAAGGAAGTAGAGACAATGATTATGGGAAGAAGAGACACGGGATACTAGCTAGTGAGAATGGATTTATCAAGTGAGGGCTTTTTGAGGGTGGGGAAGACATGGACATGCTTGGAGGAAGCCTCCAGAAGGCAAGGAGACATTAAGCATAAAAGAGAGACTGGAGAGGATGGAGGAGATGGGATGGAATGAGATCACTTGTACAAATAGAGGGGTTTGCCTTGGTAAGGAGTAAGACCACCTCTTCACGTGAGACAAGAGTGAAGGAGGAGATAGTTGCAGAAGTCTATGGGTGATGTGAAATGATGGAGGAAGGGAAGGAGAGGGAAAGGAAAGGAAAAAATTTTATTAAATACCTATTATATGCCAGGCATTGTGCTAGGTACAGTATTATTTAATTTGATCCTCACAATTTGGCAAGTAGGCATTATTATTATCTCCATTTTAGAGCTGAGGAAACTGAGGCAGGCAGATGGTAAGTGATCTGCCCAAGGTCACAAAATTTGTAAGTATCTAAGGCCAGGTTTGGTCTTGGGTCTTCCTAACTCTAGGCCCTGTGCTCTATCCACTGTGCCACCTAGTGAACTCTTTGGAGAATGGTATCCATTTTTTTCAATGAAAAATGAGGCAAGGTGAGAGCTAGATGATGGTGGGGGTAAAGGAAAGAACCATGGGAAGGCTTGAGGAGGGATGAAAAGATCTGGCAAAAGGTGTACTGAGTAGGACAGTGAATTAATTAGGCAGGTGTGAAAGGATTGCCTTGTAGCAAGGGCTACAAGTAGTGAGGGCCCAGTTCAGGTACATAACATAAATCTGTAGTGAACCCAATCATCATTTTGTGATTTTTTTTTTAGTAGTGAAGGCAGCAGATGGTAAGAATATTTCAAGGTTGAGGTTTGGCAAGACAAGACTATCAATATGAAAAGAGGGCAAGAGACTCAAGAGAAAAGGACAGTGTAGAGTTTAATTGCTTCACCAAAGTTTCAAGATGGCGAGGGGGTGACAACTTGGGAAAGAATTGAGGAAATGAAGGACTGGAGGTCACAGCAAGGATGAAGAACAGGTTTGAGGGTGCAAGGCAGAGGGAGAAATAGAATGACAATCAAGTAAGGGAATTTCAGAGTTTATGAACTTGAAGTGGTACATTTGTGGGAAATGGCAAGATTAAAGGTATCTCTGTGGCTGAGGTGGGGTACAGGAGTAGGTCATGTGATGTGAGTAAGTTGAGGAACTGTGAGTTGAAGGTGTGTGAGAGAATATAAATATGTATGTTGAAGTCCTCTAGTATGAAGGCAAGAGTTGAGAAGAACAGAAACTCACTGAACTCATTAAGGAAAGGAGAATGTCCTGGAGGTTGATACATGATAGCTACCAGAATTGTGATTATGTAGTAGATATGGGTTGAGTCAACCTCAAAGGAGAGGTGACTAAATGATGGTGAGAAAGGGAGAACATGGCAATGAAGAGCAAGGACCATTCAAACTTCCCTCCTGTGACCAATGAGTCAGGAGGAAATGGGTAAAAATGCAGCCAAAGCTGGAAAGGCAGAGATGTGAGAAAAGTGCTACCCACTACCCCCTGAACAAACCTCGGGGATGCCTTTCCAATCCAACTTTCCACCAAGCCTTGGGGGAAATCATTGGGACAACAACTATGTACTTATTCACTAATCCTGATAGCCTGCATGATTAAACCTGAGGCAAGAACTAAGCTCCATGTCAGTCATCAATAAGGTACATACAAGTGAAAAATAGTCCCCAGTGGGAAATACCAGCATGGGCACACATGCTCAGCCCATGATCAGAACCTTCCCTCCCTCTAGCTACTACCCGGCTAACACCCAGCCAATACCCAGCCATGCATGAGCTCGTGTGCTGCCTGAGCATGAGGGTCCAGAAGCCTCAGCCATTGGCTGAGCAATATCTTCAATTCAATTCAAAATACTCATTTAAAGTGTCTGCAGTATACACAGAGGTTCTAGTCACTGAGGAAGACAAAATTTATACAAGATACATGACTAAGACTCATGTCAATATTAAACATTTAAACAAGATAACTGGAGAATAAGGTCTGGAGTTGGAGTTAATGGAACATGGCCAAGCTTGTCAAGTAAGGGAGTCCCTGCTCTTTGGAGACCTGTCTTCTCAGAAATAGAAATGAACAATGTCATCCATGTATTCTAGCCTGCTCATCCACCCAGACTAAGATCCCACCCACAAGAGAGACCAGCCAAATTCCCACTCTGTCTCTTTGTTGAATGAAAGAATCATAGGTTCAAGGGGCGGCTAGGTAGCTCAGTGAATTGAGCACTGGCCCTAGAGTCAGGAGGACCTGAGTTCAAATCCGGCCTCAGACACTTGACACAAAAAACTAGCCATGTGACCTTGAGCAGGTCAACCCCAATAGCCCTCCAGAAAGCAAAAAAAAAAATCATAAATTCATAGATTTAGAGCTGGAAGGGACTTCAGAGATCATTGATTCTACCTCTGTCATTTTACAGAAGGGGAAACTGAGGCACTTAAATTACTTGCCCAGGGCCACCAAGGCTCATAGGTATCTGAGGTGGGATTTGAACCTAAGTCTTCCTGTCTCCAAGTCAAGCAATATATCAGCTATGCCTTGCTGCCCCTTTCCCTTTACTTTAAATGTACGGCCCTCTTTCCTCCACAGGGCCCTGAACACATTGCCTGCTGCCCAGTGTGACTATCCATCCACACATGGATCCATCCATCCACACATGGATCCATCCATGTGTTTTGGGTAAAAAAAATATTAACTCTGCATCTCAGCTTCTACATGCATAAAAAAGGGGATCATTTCTAAAGGGCCTTTCCTACCTCAAAGGGTTAGGATTTGTGAGTATGGCCAAAACAGAGGACTCATTTCCAGCCCTTCAAACCTAAGCAGCCAGAGATAAAGATAAGTATGATGTGTGAAGAAGTGGAGGCAAGATTTCTGCTTGTCTAGGTTTCTCCAGTTCTGGAATGGCTGGCGCCTAAACTGGTACTCACTTCTCCAGGCCTCCATCCTCCAGGTATCGATACTCCGGATTGGTCCATGTGGAGAACTTCTCTAGGATGTAGGCAGCCAGTCCCACGGGGCAGTTATTCAGTGCACAGCCTAGTACGGGGAAAAAAAAGTGAGGCTCCCTTTGGCAAGTCAATTCACTCATATAGGCCTCAATTTCATTAAGAGAGAAATAATGTAAATGATCATTTCTGCCTTGTCTGCCTGACGAAGTTAGAATGGAACTTGAGAGTCCTCTCTGCTTGCATCCCTCCCGTGGTGGGGAGCTCATGACCTCATAAAGCAGCTTAAGAATATCTTTCCTACACTTGGCAGAAATCTGTCTTCCTGTAACTTCCACTCATTGGTCTGAGTTTTCCATTCTGGGGCCATGGATTTTAGAAATTCAGCCCTTCTTCTATGTGACATCCCTTTACACAGGGTTACAGGACTGAGAACCAGAAATGTCCCAGGAGGTCATCTAGTTCAGCCCTTTCATTTTATAATGACCTCCTTTTCCTGGACCTTTGAACACTCACAGAACACTCTTCATCCCTCAGTAATCCTTACTTCAGTAACCTTACCTTCAAGGCTCACCCAAATGCTATCTCCTACATGACACCTATCCTGATTCTCCTGCATTTTAGCAAATTTTTCCCCCCTCCCCCACAAAAGTTTGCTTTATTTACTTTGCAAGTATTTTGTATGTACTTTCTGTGTACAAGTTGTTTTCTCCCAGAAGAATATAAGCTCCCTGAGGGCAAAGTCTACTTTCTTTTCTATTTTTTGTCTCCTAGAACAGTATTTGGCATATCCTCAGGGCCTAGTACAGTATCTGGTACTTAATAGATGCTTAGCAAACTGAATTGGATTGAATTAGATGAAGTCTCAGAACTGAGTAGAAAGGCTGAGGCCAGCCTAAGGACTCCTATATTACTTTAAAGGTTGGGTTGGTTTTTGTTTGTTTGTTTTGCTATCTGCTAATCCTGGGCCTCTGGAAAATCCCCTCCATGAGCAGGGCAGTGGGGTGACTTCTTACTTACCTACAGTATCAGGTTTGGTGGCCTGGATGTGCATGTAGCCAGATTCTCTAAATATCGAATGGAGGATTTTCTTGGCAGGGTACAACAGCTCCAAATCCCTCTCCCGGAAGCCAAAAAGCCATGGGAACCACCGTCCCAGGAGAAGAGAGCCAAAGATGTACAAGTTTGAAGAATCAATGAAGCACATATTCAAATGGATACCTTTCACCCGTCTAGGAATCCAGAGAAAGGGGCTTTAGGTCAGGTCAGCTGGCCATGAAGGAGGAAGTGGGGGCCAGAAAGGAAGGCAAAGAGAATGGAGAGAAATAAGGCTGAAGGACAAAGTCCAGGAGAAAGGAAAAAGGTGGGGTCATGGAACACAAAGAGAAAGAAGAGGATCCAGACACCACATTCAACTTCTGGCTATTCTAGGATCAATGTCTATTGGGTTTCACCCCAATACCTTTAGAAGGTCATTGAGTTAGAGGGATGCTGGGTCATTCTACCTAGGGTCTATCCCAAATTTCAGTAGCCAGAGCACTCCACCCAAGAGCCTGGTCCCTAGTTATCTCCCTTTCCCTCTCCTCAACTCTGTCATGGGACTTGGCTTAGGGCACACATCATTGGTTTGGACCTCAGTTCACCTTTTTTTTAGAATAGGGATAACCTATGTCTCTGATGAGGAACAGTGGCTGCATATGGAGGATAAGAAAGGAGTCAGGAAGACCTGGGCCAAAATCCTACCCCAAAAGACTCAGTCTTCTTGCTAAAAGGTCCTTGGCATTAAATGGCAGCAGGCATTTATGGATGCCATCACCCTCATTCCAAAACACTGCTAGGTACTAGGGAGCTCACGTACTGTGGCAGGGGGAGATCCAGAGCAAGAGCCAAAATCTATATCTGGTACCAGCCAGGAGCAGGGTACCTGTGATGGGGCGGAAACTGGGATAAAACGGCCACACTAGAACCCTTTGGGGGAGGAGGACGCTTCTGTTGCTATGAGTGGCCCTGTTCCTGCAGAGAAGACCAGCATCTTCACCATAACCACCTGTATATTCACACAACACACAAGAGCATTGCACTCACGAGGGCTCCATCTGGGCTATGTTGGTGCAGATCAGAGACCCCCAGTCACCACCCTGGACAAAGAATTCTTGGAAGCCCAGGCGGCTCATCAGCTTACAGTAGATCTGAGCAGCAGCCACACTGTCGAAACCTGGAAAAGGGTGGGGTGGACAGAAGCAGAAAAATCACGCTCTGAGAGTAGACATTTTCTGGTTCCTCAGTCCCACGAGCCAGTTATCAGGCCCTTTGTTATCCCCTGATTAGCAGAACCAGGGGGTCCAAGAGTGGAGCTCTATACCAATGGAGAGAACTCTTACCCACCCCCACCACCCAAGAGACCTCAGGATTCTGACTCCTTCACCCCTGTAATCTACACTTGGGAGAAAGAAAGTTTGGCAGCCTGGTACTTTGAAGCCTATGTCTCCCTCTCCTCTCCAGAAGCCAAGGACCACTTGAGAATGTCAGGAGTGAGGAGAGAACAGATCACCCTCTCCCTCAGTTTACCCTCACCAGCCAACTACACCTATCACTGCCACCTCTTCTGTCCACCTGCACCTCTATGATGCTGGTGCTAGTGGTAATGGTAAGAACTTAGGCTAGGGGAAGGTTCTGGGGTTCTGCAGGAACATGGTGGCGGCAGAACCATTAAAGGCAGGCAGGGAACTGATTGATATCAGGAAGCACAACGGCTGCCTAGTCCTCAGGGCCTTCTAACATACTGACAAAGATGGAAATCCCCCCAAAATATGAATCTAGCCAGAGAAAGAGAGATGAAGGAAGCCTGAGGGGAAACATGAATATATGTTTCTAGCATCTAGAATAGTGCCTTAAATATAGCAGGCACTTAAAAATTATTTAATTTTAATAATAACTGAATTTAATTCAATAAATTGAATTAAATGTGAATGAATTTATATGTGTATAAATATATGTGTGTATTATGCACATAATGGCGAGGGTACTGATGTAGGCCTCTGTATGGGCATGTACCCATGAAAAGCCCTTGGGCACTCAAGTCTGTAGGAAAATATCTTGCTCACAAATGGCTTTAAGTTTGTTAAGATAGAATAGTCTAGGGGTAGCTAGGTGGCACAGTATACAGAACACTGGCCTACAGTCAGGAAGACCTGAGTTCAAATCTGGCCTCAGAAACTTACTAGTTATGTTACCCTGGGCAAGTCACTTAACCCTGACTGTTATCTTCCATCCCCACCAAAAAAAAGATAGAATAGACTGATTCAATGTTCTGCCCTCCCCTGCTGCTCACTAGCCTCTCTAAAGGGGGAAGTATAAAAATGTGATTGTGAGCTTTGAGAGTCTAACCCTGCCTGTTCTTTGGGATCCTCCCTCCCTGTAGCCAGTGCTTCTCAATCTTCACACAATATCTCTTATCCCTCCCCTCTTCCACCTTATTCCTTGATTATATTATTTCTGCTTCTTCAAAACTCACTCTTTCCACTCTCTCTTTGTGGTCCTTCCTCTCCCAGTAGCATCTTCTGGTTCTAAAGACAGTAAGCCCTATCCTGGATCCCCTGGGAGGAGTACATTTATGGGAGAATTTAGTCAGGACTGGATACTGAATGGGGATGTTGCCCATGGATGGGGCTTGCTACTAATGCCTACAGACCAGCATTCATACCTTGTTTGTGAGGTGCTTCAGAGAAGCCATAGCCAGGAATAGAAGGGCAGATGACTTCAAAGACCTGGTTATAATTCAGGCCATGGCTCTCAGGGTCAGTCAGGAGGGGTATGATCTTGTAAAATTCGTAGAAGGAGCCAGGCCAACCATGAATCATTAGCAATGGTTTTACTTTGTGGCCTGCTGGTGGTTTTGTGGGCTTCACATGGATAAAGTGGATGTCAATCCCTGGAAGGAAATATAGCGAGGTCAGGTCCAAGGTCAAACAAATTTACTTGAGTAAGGTCCTGAACTGTGCATTACAGCCTGCCACAACCCATACCATGCTCTCAGGAAGATAAGCATCTTGGTCACATGCTTATCACTTAGTGCCCTGTATTTTTTCTCACAGGTTCACATGTTCTCATCTTGTCTCCTCAGTGGGTTTTTAAACTCTCTTAAAGACAGGGCCTTTATTCTATTTCTATATCTTCCTAGTATTCATCATCGTGCTGGGCACATGATTCTATAAACATTTATTGAATAATGAATGTTAGTCCTAGGGAAGGAGACCAGCACTACATGGATGTAGGGTGTGAGGTGAGGTAGTTCCTGGCAGTAGGGAAGGCCAGAGGGTAGATTACTAGAGATGGGGAGGTGGCTCCCTTCAGTTATCTCCACAAAAATAAACTGAGGAGGACCAATATTATTCTCCACTTTCAAAAATTATGTTAGGACAGGGAATCTGCAGGGACAGGGTGGCAGAGAAGTCAGTTACCCCAGGAATCAGGCCACACGTATGCAGGAACAGATGGACCCCCAGGTGCTATGGAACAAATAGTAACCTGGGCTTCCAAGGGAGCCCTGTAAAGGATCATTTCTAGGAAACTTCAGCCTTTTTTATGATTTCTAGGGTTAGGGTGTAAGAAAAAGCTTTCCAACAAGAGGATTGTCATTTAACACTGGAATAATGAAAGAAGCAGGCCACAAATCTCCCACTCTGAGATAGCTGAACTTGGCTGGACTTGTTAAAGGGCGGGGGATAGATGAGATGCCCTCTTAATGTTATCCTGAAGATTTTATGAATCTCCAGGTCCAAGGGATCCTTCAGTTTAAAAGCATAGAAGCATGGCTAGGGGACACAGTTGAGTCTGAGATGAACACATCCTGACTCCACCACAAAACTATGGGAAGGTTAAAGTGGAGCAGTGTATTTTGGAAAAGTACCTTCAATCTTAGTTTTGAAATGAGGGTATTTGTTGAGAATCTCCACCTGCTTCTTCCAATCAAACTGGTTCCTCCAATAGGAAACCACCTTCTTTAGGCAATTAGAGTTGAACCCATAATGGAAGCGGGTGTCCTCCAGGGATGGTGTGAATCGAGCCAAATCAATCCTCTGGTATAAGTCCTGGGAGGGAGAAGGAGCAGGAACATAAAATGACAGAGGGGTAGGACACTGCTGAAAAGCCCTATCCCCTGGAGACATAACACAAATATGTAAAAAACAAATCAGGTAGTTGTTTCTTTGTCTCTAAAAATAAAAAGGATTGACTATGTGACCTCAGAGGGCTCTTCGAGATCTAAGTTTCTGTGTGTGCAACATTATAGTTCAATAGTGACAGAACAAAGTTAAAGCAAGAACATATACTGTTGAGCATAAACTCACAATATGATACCGAATTAGGAAAACTATTTTTCTAGTATTTTTAAAACGTTTTATTTATGCCCTTTCTTCCCTTTTTCTGGCAAGTTTAACCACTAACTTACTTATCCTTTCCACTCCCACATTCAATAGAAGCCCTCTCTATGCCTTCTGCTTTCACTCTTGCAACGGAATCCTCAGTTGGAATGACCTTATTATCTCTATGAAGATGATTCTCAGATCTATTTATCCAGTCCTAACCTCTTTCTTGTCCTCCAGTTTTGCATCTTCAACTGCCTAGTGGACATCTCAAATTGTATGTCTTATGTCTTATAGACATCTTTAAAAATTTATTACGATGAATGAAAATTCATCTTCTCTCCCTCCAACTTTCCCCAGATATTGAAAGAGAAAAAGAAAACCTTTGTAACAAATATGCACAAAGAAAAAAATTTCTGCATTGTCCATGTCATAAAAAAAGAGGTTTCAATCTTCAAAAAGGTCCATCATCTCTTTGTTAGGAGGCAGAGAGTAGGTTTCATCACTACTCCCATAGAAGGGTGGTTAATCATTGTGTTGATCAGAGTTTCCCTGATCCTTCTTTATAAAGAAAAAAAGCAATGAGAGAGAAGTGTGCTCAGCACCAGGGCTCTTGACTTGATACAGTCTGCCTCTACTCCCCTGCCCCTCTTCTCTTTCCATCAACTAGAACCTAATCACAAGTTCTTATTCCTTTCATTCTTTCCCTTTAAACCTCTCTTCACAATCTACCCTCCATGGTTAATTTGCTTTGCTTAAGACTAAATCCTCCCTTCTCTGGAAGCCACCTCTCCCTTTTCCGCCATTTCCCTGAATTCCACTGTATTTTCCCTCTTTTGACTAGTTCAGATGAAAGTGAGGTAGGTCACCCATTTTGCCAATCTCTTTCCCTCTGTAGAATCTTCTACCTATACAACCCAATTATGTAAGATAATTGCCCCCACCCTTGCTATCCTTTTGCTTCACAATGTATTCCTTTTCCTTTCCCTTCCCTTTCTTTTCTTCTCTTAGATCATCAAAACATAAAAATAAACAACTCATAGGCCCTCTGTCTTATTCGACTCCCTATATGATTCCTGATGATAAGATTCCAAGGAGTTACATGTATCATCTCCTCATATTGGAATGTAAACAGTTTATCTTTGTTTAGTATCATATGATGTTCACTCAGATTTACATTTTTGTGTTTCTCTTGACTTTATGTCTATATTCCAAACTTTCTATACGACTTCAAGCCTTTCATCAGGAATGCTTAAAATCCTGTATTTCATTAAAGTTCTGTTTTCCTTCTTGTTAGGATTATACTCAGTTTTGAACTCCTTGAAAGCAGGGACTGACTTTTGTCTTTCTTTGTATCCCTTGCTCTTAGCACAGTAACTGGCCCACAGTAGGTGTTTAGTTATTTGTTGACTGGCTAGATAAGTTATTTTTGGTTGTAAGCATATCTTCTGATTTCTGAAAGGTCACATCCTAAGTTTTCCATTCTTTATAATGGTGGCTGCTAAGTCCTATGTGATCCTGACTGTGACTCCTTGCTACTTGACTTTCTGGCCCTTGCAATATTTGTTTTCTTTGACCTGGAAGTTCTAGATTTTATCTATAATGTTCCTGGGAGTTTTCATTTTAGAATTTCTTTCAGAAGATTACTGGTGGGTTCTTTCTTTCTTTCTTTTTTTTTTTAAAGCAATTGGGGTTAAGTAACTTGCTCAAGGTTACATGGCTAGTCATTATGGCGGGTTCTTTCTAATTTCACTTGGCCCTCTGGTTCTAAGAGATCTTGGCAATATTCTTTCATGATTTCTTGAAATATGAAATAAGCTCTTTTGGGGGTCTTGACATTCAGGGTAGTTCAATGATTCTCAAATTCTCTCTCTTAGGTCTGTTTTCCAGGTCACTTGTTGTTGACATGAGATAACTTACACTTTCTTTTGTTTTTTTTTTCAGTCTTTTGAATTTGTTTTAATATTTCTTGTCTCAAGGACCCATTAACTTATATTTAGTCCATTCTCATTTTCAAGAAGTCTGTAGCTTTGGTAAGGCTTTGTATTGCTTATGCCATGATGTTAATTAATTCTCGTTCCAATTCTTTCTTCTATTGTTTGCAATTCTTTTCCATTTCCCCTTAAAGCTCTCATTTCTTTTCCAATTGTTTCTGCTGTCTTATTTCATTTATAAAATCATTAAAAAAAACTCTTGCTTTATCTTTTCCAGAAACTGTAGATGAACTTGTGCTCAAGCAGTGTTTTTCTTTGAGGCTTTGCTTATAGATGTTTTGAAGCCATTCTCTTCTACTGGGTTTGTGTCTTAAATATCCTTGTCACCAAAATAGCTCTTTAAGGTGGGAGTCTTTTTGTGTTTATTTGTTTGCTCATTCCCCCAGCCTTACTTCCTGACTCTGGAATTTGTGTTAGGCTTAGGTTCTGGGCACTTGTGTACGGAATGTCTGTTTGGTCCTGTTTTGTGTCTTATTGGGTCCTGTAGCTTTGTTTTTGTGAATGTTGGTTATTCCTGGATCTCAGGGTCAGCTCAGGCTAAGGATCTGCAAGCTTCCAGTGGGCCCAAAATGCTCTGATCCAGGGCAAAGTATGAGTGAAGCCCTCTTGGTCTGAGCTCTACAAGTTCTTGACCTGGGTTTTGGTCTGAACAACATAACTGTGGGCTTGCCCCTGGTTGGAGTTCTAGAAAACTATTGCTTGGATACACCCACCAAAATTCTGAAGGTTCAAAGTAAGAAAACTAGGTCTCCTTCAGTCTGGATTTCCTGCCCCAGCTTTTCTGCTGCAGGCTTCAGACTAGGCTAGGGTCAGAGTCATACAACTGCTTCTTGGTTCTGAATCTGTACACTAGATCTGCGACAGGGCCATATCCACTCCTCCTGATCTACATCTTGCCACTGGACCCAGATGGCTCCAGAGGAAACAGTGAGGCCGGTGATTTTGCCCAGCCCTGCCTCACTTAAATCCAATTTACATGCAAATAATGGCATCACCTTCCTGATGTCATGGACCTCTTCAGAAAAGAAGGACAAAAAACAACAAGATCTGTGCCTGGATAATGAGAGACAGCTAGGTAGAGGGGTGGATAGAGCATCAACCCTGGAGTCAGGATGATCTGAACTAAAATCTAGCCTTAGATACTTCCTAGTTGTATGACCCTGGGCAAATCACCTAACCCTGTTTGCCTCAGTTTCCTCATCTGTAAAATGGGGACACATTGGAGAAGGAAATGGCAAACCACTCAGTATCACTGCCAAGAACTTTGCAGAGTTGGACATAACTGAACAACAAGAGACAAGCCCTGGGTAATGAGAGACAGAGCTATCAGTTGACAGCTGTTCATGCTCCCTACACAAGGTCTGATCTCTCTGTGGTGGATGGAGGGCCTCTTCTTGTCCTACTGCACAGCTGTATGTGGGACCTCCCTACACAAGGTCTGATCTCTCTGTGGTGGATGGAGGGCCTCTTCTTGTCCTACTGCACAGCTGTGTGTGGGACCTCCCAAAGCCCATTGCAGCAATACTGCTCTATGGGGAAATAACTAAAACATCTCCCTTTAGGCTTCTCCTGGGTGTACCCTCTCCACCATCTTGGACCATGGTTATCGGCAAATGTGTGCCAATCTTGTTACACCTTATCTAGGCTGTAAGGTTCTTTGAAGGCAGAGACAACTGCATACCATTATAGATTGTTGAAATGGAGCTTCAAAGGCCATCTAGTCTACTATCTACCATCCTCATTTTAAAGATAAGAAAACTGAGGCCTAGGAAAGTAAATGACTTACCCAAGGTCTTAGGGGTAGTAAGCATCAGACAGGGGATATGAACCCAGATCATCTGAGCTAGTAACCTTTCCACTATACCATGATGCTCAACACCTTATTTGGGTGCATTAAGCGTGAACATGTGAATACTTTTTTTTTAAGGAGCCACTTAAAAAAAAGGTATCATATTCATTTGATTTCTGGACACCATTTGACCCCCCAACCACACACATATCCACTTCAGTGCCTCAATCAGTACAAAACACACTGCCAGAGTACAATTAATGGTGATGGTTAATTCCCATCACAACATCTGTACCCTCCTAACTATAGCCTAGGGGGTGGCAAAGCCCCACATGAGCTGGGAAATTCAAGGCCAGGACCAAATGTTCCCTGGACCAAAACTAGCAAGGTCTGTCCAGGGGCCAAGAGGTACATTTCTGGCCTGGCCCTGGAAGACTTACAGCCATCACAGCCTCCTCCCCTGGGCCCCTTACCCAGTGGGGTGGGGTACGCTCCTCAATAAGTTACTAACAGGCTCACAGTCTTTTTTACCTCTCTAGATCCTATCCCTTGTGGCCTGGTTTCTCAAGATTCTCACCATCTGTCTACTCTTTCTCTAGCTACTTGACCATACAGAAGAATAATCATACCTTAGACAACACCATCCCACCCCCTGCAGCCCCAAATTCAGTTGAATTTGCCAAACTTTCCAGCTTTTCCATTTGCAGCTCTGCAATCCGGCCACAGGGAACCCCCCTATTCCTGCTCTTTACCCTTTACCCTTTACCTTCTTACTTCCCTGTGTGTGGCCAGGATACATGAGGGAAGGATTAGGGAGGCAGGGACAGAGGGGAGAATTTATGTAGAAGAAGCCAGAGACTGATGAGAAGCCTCTGATACTTTAAGAGGGGAGTAGGTTAAAGAAACACTCCATTCTCTCTCACCTCTGAGAGCATTACCCCACCCTTTCCCCATCCTATCCTCCTCCCTCTCCCCACCCAAAGGCATGGCTACTGTGGTGTTAGAGGTAGGACAGGCAGTGTTCTACCCACTGCACCACACTGTCTCTTCCAACTGATCCTCTAAGATTACAAGTTGCAGAGGAAGTGTACATTGGTAGAGGTAAATCCTTACTCAGATCTTCCTGACTCCAGGCCCAGCACCCTAGTCACCACGCCCCCTGTCTCCTAGCTTAGTCTATCTCTTCTGTTTGGTTCCCTCCAGGAAGATGCCTTACTTACCTTGATCTCCTCTTCTGAGGTTTCCACCTTGAAGGGGTGGATACTTTCATCTTCACGTGTGTTGGACTTACTTCCTGGGCCCCACCATGCATCTTTCATTTCCAGTTTTTCATTATTCATCCTATTAATGATCCAGTAGATTAAACGGACCACAAACAGAAGGGCAAAGATCTGTAACAACCACATGTCTATAAGAGAAGACACACACAAGCCAAGTTAGTTAGCGTCCATCAGAAGGTCCATAGCAGAAGACCAGTCACTAGGGCTTAAATTTTCCAGTAGAGCAGCTCATCCTTCTTCTTACGGCCACACCAACCCTGTCTCCACCTCTGAAAACAGGGAACATTAGCTCTTCCACCTTGAAGGGTCAAGACTCAGACTTAGCAGTTTGTAAATGCATCTATCTGATGATGGCATGAATGAGTCAGTATGGTACAGTCAATCCCAGGTCCTTTGACTTCAATTCTAGTGCATCTCTATTCTAAGATGCTGCTATATTATGTGCTTCAAAGGCTGTTACTTTCATGTGATGATAAGATAGTTACCACACCTTAAACCACCAATTGAACATGCTGTACTTGGGTGGATATGGCAGGGAAAAGGGAATATTAACCCTCTTAGTTCAGGTTTAATGTTGGAATGAAATAAGGCACTCAAAGGGCAACAGAAGGTTTGCCTAGTGAGCCTTAGCAAAGACATGTTTATTCCCTCTTCTTCCTTTCCCCTTCCCTGATCATATTTACAGAAGACACAAAGCTGGAGAGAACTTCCAGTCTGGGAGAAAAAATCAGGCTCCAAAAAAGATCTCAGCAGTTTAGAACAATGACTGGAATCTGAGAAGATGAAATTTAATAGGGATGGATAGGAGCAAAGTCCTACACTTGGATTTTTTAAAAGATCAGCTTCACAAGGATAAGATGGGAAAGGTGTAAGTTGACAAGGAAAAAAAGCTGAGAATTTTTAGATTTTTAGGATGCAATGAGTTAATAATATGGCACAGCTGCTGAATGAGTTAATGATATCTTTTTTTCATATGTTAATTTGTTTTAATTTTTTCCAAAGCAATATTCAAAGGATCTGCTTTGTTTCATTCAAACCATACACGTTAAACATTTACAGACTAAAACAGGAAGTGACAATACACAAGGATTTACAACAAATATTTCAAAGAATAGTTTTTAAAAATTGTTTTTCAATTCATTGTATTCAAAGTTTAATACTGTCAAGTTTTGGGTGGATCTTTTTTGAATCATATGCCACTATCACTCCTTCTTTTAACACAAAAATGTTTAGATTTTCAACTAACAAAATCTTAAGCTGATTTAATCAAAGCATCAGTGCCCATTACAATGGGTTGCAATACCCTGAGTACTGGCTCTGGTCACACCTCAGGTGGAGTATTATGTTCAGTTTTTGGTGCTACAGTGTAAGAAGGAAATGTCCAGAAAGCTGGAGACTATGAAAAGGTGGCTGGCCAATCAATCAATGAATCAACATTTATTAACCGATTATCATGTATCAAACACTGTGCGAGTATTGGGGATACAAAAAAGGCAAAAGACAATCCCTCCCCTCAAGGAGCTTATAATTCAATCAAGGGATTGCAAAAAAAAAATTGCAAGCAAATATGTACAAATAAGTTATATATGAGATATATAAGAAAAAAGTTATCGGAGGAAAGAAACTAGAAGAAGCATTGACAAAGGTCAGATTTTAGTTGGAATTGGCATAGCAGATATAAAAGGGTGAATGGAAAAGAAGATCCAGGGTGAATTCTACTGGGGGTCTTTAAGTATTTGAAGGCATGGCCCAAGGAAGACGGTTTAGATTTATTCTGCTCAGCCCCAGAGGACAGAAGGTAGGCGCAGTGTGAGGGAAGTTCCAGAGAATCAGATTTAGGCCTGATGTAAGTAAAAACTTACAAAACGATCTCAATGTGGAATGGGTGCTATCTCGACGTTTACCATCATAAAGGGAGAGCTAGAAGGAACCTTAGACTAGTTATTTAATCTGGCCCCCACATTTTACAGGGGAGAAAGCGAGGCCCGTGAGAAGTAACATGACATGATTTGACTGAAATCACAGCACTAGTAAGTGGCAGAACCAGAATCTTTTTTTGAAATTAAATTTATTTATTTAGTTTTCATTTTCGACATTCACTTTTATAAGATTCTGAGTTCTAACTTTCTTTCTCCCTCTCTCTCTCTCTCTCTCTCTCTCTCTCTCTCTCTCTTCCCCCCTCTCCAATAGTATAGCCCACAATCTGATACAGGCCATACATGGGTAATCACATTAAACATATTTCCACATTAGTCATGTTGTAAAAGAAGAATCAGAAGAAAAAGGAAAAAATATGAGAAAAAAAGAAAAAGAGAGAAAATGGTCTGCTTCACTCTGTATTCAGACTCCATAGTTCCTTCCCTGGATGTGGATAGCATTTTCCATCATGAATCTTTTGGAATTGTCTTAGATCACTGTATTGCTGAGAAGAGCCAAGGCTATCAAAGGTGGTCATCACACAATGTAGCTGATACTGCATACAATGTTCTCCTGGCAGAACCAGAATCTGAACTCAAGGCCTGGGACAGCCAATTCAGCATTGGATTTCTCCTCACAAAAGGTTTAAGGGGGAGCCAGGCAGCCACTTTTTATTCTCCTTTGGGGGAGAGGGGGGGTTATATAGGGATAGGCAGATAGCCTTTGAGGTTCCTTACTAGCTCTGAAATGCTGTGATTTCAGGAAGATCAAAGACAGGAAGAAACCACAGGTAGCTCATACTGGCTCTCTCGGCTCCTCAAAGAGGGGGCCTAATGGACAGCAGGACAGCCTACCATTCATCACAAAGCCTGTGCCTGGGTGGGAGGACAAATGACTACAACATCCTGCTTTTCTCCACAAGTCTCAAACCATCCCGCCATCTTGGTACTGAGAGAAGAGGTATTGTGGTAGAGTGGAGAAGACACTGGATTTGGTGTCAGAAGTCAGAGTCATATCAGAGTCGGAAGCCCTAGATCCAAGCCCCATCTCTGCTGATTACCAGGTGCTGGAGGCAGCATGTCACTGACCACTGAAGGATGAGTGCATTAAATTAGGACTCAGAAGAGATCTGGGTCCTGCTTCAGACAGTTACTGTGGGACAAGGGGGTGTCACTCAACCTCTTTCAGCTGTCTCATCAATATAACAGGAAGGATAATACTTGTGATACCTAACTTCATAAGATCAAAGCATTAGAGCACAAGGGGACTTAGAGGTCATCCAGTCCAACCTCCTCATGTTTCATTTGAGGAAAACACAGCCCAGAGCTTGAGTGACTTCTCCAAGGTCACACAGTGGTTACTGAATTCTGCAAGAGTAAGTAACAACAGCTGACACAAATAATAATAGCATTTATATATCACTTTGTTATTACTGTTGTTCAGTTGTATTCAACTCTTTGTGACTCTATTTGGGATTTTCTCAGCAAAGTTACCTAGAGTGGTTTGCTATTTCCTTCTCCAGTTTATTTTACAGATGAGGAAACCGGGGTAAACAGGGTTAAGCGACTTGCCCAGGGTCACACAGCTAGTATTCGTCTTGAGGCCAAATTTGAACTCACAGAGATGAGTATTCCTGACTCCAGACCCACCACTATATCCACTATACCACCTAGCTGCCCTAGGGGTTTGTAAACCCTTATACATATATTGTCTCACTTTACACAGATTATTTCTTTGGGTCCTTATACCTACCCTGTAAGGTAAGGGGCTATTACTGTACCATTTTACAGATGGGTAAACTGAATTTCAAAGAAGTTTAAGTGATTTGCTTAGGGTGACACAGCTTTTAAGTGGGTTGGGAGGTGGGGGATAGGATGTGAAGCTCATTCTTCCTGACTCCAAGTCTAACCCTCTATGATGCTATCCCTTAAAGGGTAGTCAGAATCACCATCCTAGTTAATTTTTTTTTTTGCTTTTTTTTTTGGAGGTGGAAGGCAGACAATTGGGGGTTAAATGACCTGCCCAACCAAGGTCACGTGGCTAATTTTTTGTGTTAAGTGTCAGGCCGGATTTGAGCTCAGATCCTCCTGACTCCAGGGCTGGTGCTCTATTCACTGAGCCACCTAACTGCCCCTATCCTAGTTCATTTTCCCAACAGAAATCATCCACAAACTCTCCTACTTCCTTCTTTTCTCCCTTCCAGCATTACTTCACATGCAATGGGGTGGTCCTGGGGTGCTGGAAGGAGCATCAGATCAGTGCAATGCCCCAGAGAGATTCAGAGAACAGCCAACACCACTGAACATATGTGATTTCATAGGCTAGTTTCACTTAACTCCTTCCCCTCTCTCAGGACCTAGCAGTCAGCCCTCTACTAGAGCTAACTAATACTGTCTCTTCCTTCTGATGCCCAAAGAGTTCCAAGGAACTGTGAGAATAAAGAGAACAAGTGAAAAGCAAAAGGAATGACAGTTGCCTTTTTGAAAGTAAATACCCAAAGTAGTGTGGTTGCTACTCTAATAAGAAAGGATTTTAAGCCTTTTCAGTCAGGGCAAGTGCTTTAGATTTCCACCAAAGAAACAAAGCAAGGGAATTCTGAACTGGGCCTTGTTCTGCCCCCTTTCTTGAGAGGTTCCACCCACTGGGCTCAGCTCCAGAAGCTGCCTTTTGGGGTAGTCCTGGCTGAAGGGGCTTTCTTCATCTTTCCAAGGCTTTGACAATGACAACTGGGGAGGGACCCTCCAAGTCTTGTTTGTTAAGAAGGAAAAACAGTTACCAACAATTTCTCTTGTGCCACAGGGCCTGGGAACTGACTGGCCTCATTTAGCTTGCACTTTCTTAGACTGGGAGAAATCAGACCAACAGCAGTTACTGGAAAACACATCCAAATCCTTTCCCATTAAGCATATTTACATATCAAGTCTTTCAGTGTCCCAGATAAGGTTTATTGTTCAGTCATTTTAGTCCAGTCCCACTCTCTGTGACCCCATTTTGGGGTTTTCTTGGCAAAGATACTGGAATGGTTTGCCATTTCCTTCTCCAGCTCATTTTATATTTATAGATGAGGAAACTGAGGCAAACAGGGTTAAGTGACTTGCCCAAGGTCACACAACTAGAAAATGTCTGAAGCCAAATTCAAACTCAGGTCTTCCTGACTCTAGGCCTAGCCCTCTATCCACCTAGCTGCCCCCTGGATGAAGAAAAGGAGTTGATTTTCATTTTTATATTGGACAATCTTTAATCTTGTCACTTTAAAACAAGTAAAACCAAGGTTTCACATTTACTTCTTGGGAATGGAGCTGAAGGCACTTATGAAACTGTAGTAAAATCCCATATGAGAATGTTCACTATTACACTAACTAGGTTCAAAATAACACAACTCCATGGACTAAAAGACAAATGTCTATAATTCACCTGTTAATACAATCTTCTAATGGCCTCCAAAAGCCAAGTGTTCTAAAGAAGCTCATTTGTTCTTTCCATTAGGATTCCCCCACAAAATATAAATATTATATTGGTCTTGTCAACATATATCTCATAACTTTCCTAAGTAATGGATATTCTTGTTCTTAGGAGTCCAGGGAAAGGAATACTAAAGATTGGCAGTTGGAGGGAATGGGTTTGAATCCCATCTCTGATATTTAATAACTGTATAATCTTGACCACACCAAAAAATTCTCTGGGGTTCAGTTTCTTTATCAATAAAATGAGGGAGTTGGACTTAATGAGCTCTTATGGTCCCTTAGAGTGAATTTCACTAATCCAGATTATTTCATTCAAGACACTGTGGTTTTTTTTTTTTTTTCATTTAAGACACTGTCTTATTCAATAAAATTTTTGTTGATGATTAAAAAAAAAGATTCCCTCATAGATCTCTAACTAGGGTGTGGTAATTAGGGCTTTTTTCATGGCAGTGGAATTAAGAGGGCACAATAATTAAATAATGATTTTAGAAGACTGTACAAATTTTAAATTTGTGCCATTTACATTTGTGCAGCACATTTCAGTAGTGCAGAAATAAGGAATAGTTACATCTAGTTGGTAAAAAATAGCCAACATTGGAAAGCTGTACTTCAGATAAGCTCCTTCTGGATATATACCCATCCTGCTCTCTATCCCTAACTGCTCCCCTAAGAGCAAGCTCCCCAGAAGTGGCCTTGAGATTTCCCAGGGTCTTTCACCTATAGGGCTAGCATCAGAATCTTTACTCCAGTTCAACTAAATTTGTGACAATTACTTTTTGTACTCAAGCCTTCTGGAAAGGCGGTGTGGTGTAGTGATTAGAAAGATGGCCTTGGGGGCGGCTAGGTGGCACAGTGAATAGAGCACCAGCCCTGGAGTCAGGAGGATCTGAGCTCAAATCCGGCCTCAGACACTTAACACAAAAAACTAGCCATGTGACCTTGGGAAAGTCACTTAACCCCATTTGCCCTCCAAAAAGAAAAAAAAAAGCTGGCCTTGGGGCCAGAAAGGCATGGTTCAAGTCCTACTGACTCAAAGACCCTTGGTCAGTCACTTAATCTCTAAATTATTCGAGGCAAATCTCTAGGACTATAAATTACAGAGAAGGCACTAACCTGCATTGTAGAAAGAGTTTAATTCTCCTGAGAATTCCTTAAACCCCTGAAATCCCATGCCTGGTCCCTTCTTGAATTATTTTCTCGAGCCTGAGCCAGAAAGGTCTGGGTTCAAATCATGCCTCTGAGTCATCCTGTGAGACCCTGGACAAGTCACTTAATCTCTCAATGCTCTAGGCATTTCTTTAAGACAGTAGGTTTTCAAGAAGGGAACACTTGCTTTGATGATGGAAGTCCCTCACCAGGAACTCTCTACACAGATAAAATCACAGGTCAGTTCCAAAAAAAAAATCATTTTCACAAAGTTGGTCACAAATTACAAAGTCAATTTTTTTTAAAGCAATTGGGGTTAAGTAACTTGCTCAAGGTTACACGGCTAGTCATGATTTATGTGTGGGTGCTCATTTTCTGAGGCTGGTTTTGATCCCGGGTCATCCCAAGTCCAAGGCCAGCGCTCTTACTCATTGCACCACCTAGCCACCCCTACAAAGTCAATTTGAGGAGTCTTGCCCTGGAACTCTTGGTTCTGCATATGCTGCATACCAAAATTACTAGTTATGGCTCAGTTCTTTCTGGTATCTTCATCCCTCAGACTAAAATATACACTGGAGGGTGTATTCCAAGTTACATGACCAACAAGATGATGAATAAGACATTCTCCAATCTCCATGAGTTCTCAAACTTTTCCAAAATCAAGAATTATGCATAAAAGATAATGCAATTGCAACTATCTCCATAGCCTAAGACACTAAGAACCCTAACAAGGAAGCAACTAGATGCACTAACAGCAGAAAAGGCTAATTTCTATTCTACTTACTCAGCATTCTGTCCCCCACAAGTACACATATATGCTCTGGTAGCAGGGCACAACTCAGTCTGTCAGCTTATTCTCTGGGACAGCCCTCAGAATTCCCTTAACGTTACTGTAGTCTATGCTAGCTAACCACCTCCCCCACTTGCCCCCACTCTACCATTCCAAAGCAATAAAGAACAGAATTGAATGCTACTTCCCCCCATCTCCGACAGGTCCCTCAAACCTGTACTGTGGAGGAAGAGGTGCAAGAAAGAAGAAAATTTGCTCCATCTGGGATGGCTGCATCGAACTGCACTGTGCTATAGCAGTACCCAGCCAGCCAGAGGATGAAGTAAGCAAGGGAACTGTAACCAGCATGTGTGGGGCTCCACAAGAGCTGAAGGACAGAGGGCTGGCCTCCAGCTGAGGCCATTTGGGGCAGAGATTGAACAGAGTGAGAAATGAATTCTCCAGGGTCGGAAAAGACTGGAATAGATTTGAGGTTTAGTCTTCAGGGAAAATACCACCAAAGGAGGAATAAGAAAGTATGTGATAAGAAAATTTGAGGGGAAAAGACTGCAATTACCAAAGAATTCAAGAAGAAGAAAGTTCATTTTAAAATATTGAGCACAAACAGATAAACCAAGAGGGAAAATATTAATTACAGAGGGGCTACGGTCTCTAGATCATATAAATTATCCTAAACACTCTTGAATAAGACAAATAAAAAGGAATCAACACCTGAAGAAGCAGAGGATCCTGTAGCCAAGACAGCATGAAACCACAGTGGGATGTTCCCAAACAGTTTGCAAGAGAAGTAAGAATTATGAAAGCAGAGGTCTACACAGTAAAAACAAATGGCAAAATAGAAAAAGTTGAATCCACAAATGCAAATCTCACCAAAGAAACAAAAGAGAGAACTCATGACCAGGAATACAAATACAGAGAAAGAAAGAACAGGCTGGGCAAAGAGAAGAGAACAACATTAAAACAAAACATGATCTTTATACAGTTATCCTGTCACCATGATGGCAGGGCTACAGGATCAGTGCCCCCAAGATCTGGAAAATCCACATAAAATTGTTGAGTCCTCCTTTCATACCAGAGAAGAAGTCTAAATTATTATGAAATTAAATGACAAAATATGTTGATATCATAATCCTATAGGTATGTTTTATACATTTCTGAGTTTCTAAATTTTTCTGTGTCATCTGCTGGCCTTCGTGTATCATCTCTGGCTTCCACAAAACTCCCATCAAATTTCCATTTTATTTCTTATGCTGACCATGTCAAAATCATAACAGGACAAGTTCAGACGTAAAAGGGATAACTACAAGCAAAATGTACTGATCTTGAAGAGAAGATGGATAGACACAACTTAAAGTTCGTCCAGAAGGAACATGGTAGATCAAAAACCTTAACAGTAGAATGCAAATGCAAAAAAAAAAAATTATAGAAAACTGCCTAGAATTTCTGGGAAGAAGAAAGAGAAGAAGAGAAAATACAGTGCAGTTAAAAGAATATGCAAGTTGCCTTCAGAATAAATAAACCTCGGCTTGGGGAGGCTAGGTGGCACGGTGAGTAAGAGAACCTGCCCAAGAGTTTGGATGACCCAGATCACTTCCAGCCTCAGAAAATGAGCACCCACACATAAATAATGACTGGCCGTGTAACCTAGAGCAAGTTACTTAATCCCAGTTGCTTAAAAACAAACAAAAAAACAAACAAAAAAACAAGGCTCCACAACCCACAAAATGACACAGAGAAGCTAACCTCCCGCTGAGTCAGATGTTTTAGCCCCAGGGCAGCCAGACCAGCAGCTGGCTGGAGGGACTCTAGAATACCATCAGCTGTGGCTTTTCCAGAATTATCAACACAAAGATGCCTAGTGAGAGGTCAGGGAGAGGTCAGTGCTATATGGACTTTGGGGCTGGTTGGGAGACCATGTCGGCCTCTTTCCCTGGGGGCTAGAAGCCTCTGAGTAGCTGAGGTGCAGCGAGCACCATGTTGCAGCTTCAGTTCCTGGCCTGCAGACTGTAGGGGGATCCTGCGATCAGTCTGGGGGAAAGGGGTAAGCGGTCTTGCTCTAACCTTGGATCTGGATTTAGATCTGGGGTGGAGGTCTTGGGGTGTGTGACCAGCTTGCCAGAGTGTTTGGAGGCTTCAGAGAGTGCATCCAACTAATACCTCCAGCAGCTGAGAAAGCCTCAGCATTTGGGATGGAAGCTCCCCTGTCTTGTGGCAGAGTCCTACTGTGGCAACAAGCCCAAAAGTCAAGTAATTGAGTGGCAACATGCCTAGTCAAAGAAAACAAAATAAACAGAAAAATTCAACATTAGACTCCTATTTTGGGGGCAAAGAGGATCGAAGCATGGAACAGGAGGAGGACTGGGAGGTCAGAACTCCTGCACCAAAAGCTTCAAATGAAAACAAGAGCTGGTTACAGGCCATAGAGGACCTTAATAAGCAGATAAGAGAAGTGGAGGAAAAATTGGGAAGAGAAATGAGAAAGATGCAAGAAAAATGTGAAATGAGAGTTAACAGCCTGACTGAGGAAAATAACACCCTAAAAAATAGACTAATTCAAATGGCAAAAAAGGCTCAAAAAGGCAATGAGGAGAAGAATGCCTTAAAAAGCCAAATTTGCCAGATGGAAAAAGAATCTCAAAAGCTCACTGAAGAGAATCATTCCTTCAGAATTAGACTGAAGCAAATGGAATATAGTGACTTTATGAGAAATCAAATGCTATTAAGCAGATCCAAACAAATGAAAGAATAGAAGGCAATGTGAAATATCTCATGGGAAAAACCACTGACCTGGAAAATAGATCCAGGAGAGATAATTTAAAAATTATTGGACTACCTGAAAACCATGATCAAAGAAAGAATCTAGAAATCATCCTTCAAGAAATTCTCAAGGAAAATTGCCCTGATGTTTTAGAACCAGAGGGCAAAATAGAGGTTGAAAGAATCTACTGATCACCTCCTGAAAAAGATCCCAAAAAGAAAACTCCTAGGAATATTATAGCCAGATTCCGGTATTGCCAGATCAAGGAGAAAATACTACAAGCAGCCAGGAAGAAACAATTTGAATACTGTGGAAATGCAATCAGGATAGTGCAGGATCCGGCAGCTTCTACACTGAGGAACTGAAGGGCTTGGAATATGATATTCCAGAGGGCAAAGGACCTGGGATTAAAACCAAGAATCACCTACCCAGTAAAACTGAGTATCATGTTTCAGGGGAAAATATGGTCATTCAGTGGAATAGAGGACTTTCAAGCATTCTTGATGAAAAAATCACAGTTGAATAGAAAATTTAACATTCAGATACAAGAAGCAAGAGATGCCTGAGAAGCTAAACAGGGAAAAGAAATCATTATGAACTTATCAAAGTTGAACTATTTACATTCCTACATGGAAAAACGATAACTGTAACTGATGAAACTTTTCTCAGTATGAAAATAGTTGAAGGGTATATGGGCATATGAATACATATTTGAATGTGTATATATTTTTACAGGTATACATAGATAGAGGGCACAGGTCAAATTTAATAGGAAGGGATGATACTTAAAAGGTGAAATTAAGAAGTGAGAGAGGAATATAACAAGAGAATATGGGGAGAGACAGAATGGGGTAAACTATCTCATATAGAAGAGGCAAGTGAAAATGGTTATAAGGGAGGGGAAGAACAGGAAGGCAAAAAGGCAAAACCTTATTCTCACTGAATTTGGATCAGGGAGAGAATGACATACATACTAAATAGGATATCTCATCCTACAAGAGAGTAGGGGGGAAGGGGATGAGAGGGGAGATGATGGAAGGGAGGGTGGGAAGGAAGGCGGGGAGGGAAGTTGGAAGCACCCACTTTTGAAAAGGGACAGGATCAAAGTAGGGAATAGACCAAGTGGGAGGTACGATAGGAGGGAGGGAAATATAGTCAGTCTTTTACAATATATCTACTATGGTAATGTTTTGCATACCTACACATGTACAACCTATACTGAATTGCTTATCTTCCCAGTAATGGTGGGTGACAAGGGAGGAAGGGAATGAATCTGGAATTCAAAGTTTTAAAATCAAATGTTTAAAAGAAAAAAAATATATATATATATACTATTATTAATACTATTTTACATATAATTGGGAAATAAGACATACAGGCATTGGGGCACAGAGATTCACCTTGCCCTACTGAAAAAGTCGAAGGGGGTATGGGAGAAGATATGGGAGAGAGCAGATTGGATGAGGGGATACCCTGTGGGACTGCTATTCTGGGGGGGGGGGTAGGGAAAAAATTGTAACTCAAAATCTGGTGGAAATGAATGATGCAAACCAGAAGCTAATAAAGCATTTGGAAAAAAAACCAACCAAACAAACAAAAAAACCTTGGCTGTAACCTTCAATACATGTAGTGGTTGAATTTAACAATTCCAATGATAAGTGACAAATTTTGCAAGCAACTAGGAAAAGATCTTCAATTATAAAGGAAAGGAAATTCAACTAACAGAAAAATTCTGCACCCACCAAAAACTGTGGAAGAGTGGTACAGTGTGTTCCAAAGTGCAAGAGAGCTCTATACCCAAGGTGACATACCCTGCAACCTAAGCTTAATTAACAATAAAAAAAGATGGATGTCTAATACAAATGAAGCATTTGAAGCCTTCCATTAAGAAAACCACCATGAAGAGATTAGACAACAGAAAGACAAGAAAGGTAAACTACAGTAACCAAGGAAGATAGAAGTAATGAAATAAATTACCCCAGGGAGAAAAATATTAAAAGATAAAGGCACCGATGGAGTTGAAGGAGGAAAGGAAGAGGTATTTTACTTTACTTAATTGAAAGGGGAAAAAAGAGGGGAAGAAGTAAATAACTAAGTAAAAGTGAGTAAAAAGAAAACACAGAACTAGTAAGTTAAGTAAAACTCCAGAAAGGAAAAGGGGTGATAAACAAGACTGGAAGGCAGGGGGAGGCATATGTTTGGTTTTAGGATGAGGAGAGAGAGCCTGTGGGAATAGAACTGCCTTATAGTAGATTAAGCAAAAGTAACTGAAGAAATAAAGTCCTGTTTTTAGAGAAAAAAAAGAACAAAAAAATCTTCATTCAGAAAACACAACTGACATTAGAGACAAATGAAGGAAAATAAACTCTCATAACTTTCAATGTGAATGGATTAAACAAATAAAAAATAATTAAAAGTGACAAATTGGATATGAAAACAAAACCCATCATCTGTTGCTTATTAGAAACACACCTAAATGTGTGGGCTGGAACAAATCTAAATGAGGGGCTGGAACAAAGTTTACTGTTTATTAGGTGAATCCAAAAAAGCAGGAGTCACAATCATTCTATCAGAAAAAGCAAAAATAAAAATTCACAATATAGAGATAAATGAGGAAACTATATTATGCTGAAAGGAACCACAGACAACAAAACAATATCAAACTTTTCAGCTCCAAATGTCTTACCTTAGTATTTCCTTTCTTTAGTTAAGGAAAAATTACATAATTTGAATTATGTAATTACATAACATGGGCAGTAATACAATAATAGCAGAAAACTTTAATGACCCTTTCTTAGTTTTTGGACAAATCTTAAAGAAAGATACACAGGATATCTGTGAAGAAGGATAATATGAAATTGAACAAATTGCTTGAGAAACTAGAGTTAAGAGACTTATGGCATTTTCTAAATAGTACTACTAAATGTGTGTGCATGTGTGTGTGTGTGTGTGTGTGTGTGTGTGTGTGTGTGTGTGTGTGTGTCTGTGTGTCTGTGTATTTCTCAGCATCACACTGAAATTTTTACAAAAATTGGCCAGGGATTAGGGCAAACATACAGCAAATAAACATAAAAAGGAAGAAACAGCAAACATCATTTACAGACAGTAATGCATATAAATAGTAATCAGTTCAGAGAACACAAATAAAAGATATGAACCAAATGAAGATTAACAATGAAATCCTAAATAATGGTAGATAAAAGAATAAACTAAGAAACAAAAATCGTATCAAAGAAAATTATAACAATGAAATAAAATTTCTGAGATGAAGATAAAGAAGTCCTGCAGTAAGTGGGGAATTATATACCTAAAAACATACATTAACACAACAGAAAAGAAGAAGATTACTAAACTAAATATGTATATGAAAATTAGAAATCCAACAGATAAATCTACAATAAGCACAAAAGAAGATGTTACAAATTATAAGAGAAACAGATAAAGTAGAATACTCACTGTACCCACTAAAACCTTGGTTCCCTTTCTCTTCTAGGGAGTTGACATGCTTTATGAAGTAAAAAAATTTGTGTTTAAAGTTCAAGCTAGTCCTCTCAAGATTAGACAAAGGGCACTGTTAATATGCTTAGTCATCATGTATCAACAACTGGGATCCCAGGGATGGTCAATTATTTTCTACCATTACACTCAGTACTTTTCACATTGTGGGGTTCTGAGGGTGAACTTTTTCCTGGGCTGGGCTTCAACACCAGAGAGGAATGAGGAGACTTTTTTAAAATTTGTTTTTAGTTTTCAACATTCACTTTTATAAGATTTTGATTTCCAACTATTTCCTCCTCCTTCCCCAGCACCCTCCCCAAGATAGCATTTAATCTGGTATAGGCTATACATGTACAATCATATTAAACATTCTACATTAGTCATGTGAAAAAAACGCCACAAGAAAGTGAAAATAAACAAACAAACAAAATAATACACTTTGATCTGCATTCAGATTCCATGGTTCTTTCTCTGGAAGTGGGTAGCATTTTCCATCATGAATCTTTTGGAATTGTCTTAGATCACTGTATTGCTGAGAAGAGGTAAATCTATCAAAGCTGGTCGTCACACAATGTTGCTGTTATTGCATACAATGTTCTCCTGGTTCTGCTCATTTCACTAAGCATCAATTTATGTAAGTCCTTCCAGGTTTTTCTGAAATCTGCCTGCTAACCATTTCTTATAGAAAAATAGTATTCCACTACATTCATATATCATAACTTGTTCAACCATTCCCTGATGGGCATCCCCTTAATCTCCAATTCTTTGCCACCACAAAAAGAACTGCTATGAACATTTTTGTACATGTGGGTCCTTTCCCCTTTTTTTTATTATCAATGAGGAGACTTTAGAGAGAATACTGAAGTAAGCAAAGGAAATGAGGAAAGAATTAGAAAATAGAACCTATGCGGAAAAATAGGAGGCATTGAAATAAATCTGCTAGGGAAAAGAAGCCAGAAGGAATAACCTAATAATCAATCAATAAATCAGTCAACAAGCATTTATTAACCACTTACTATGTACCAGGTCCTAGGGGTACAAAGACATAAAAGAAACAGGCTCAGGGCGGCTAGGTGGCGCAGTGAGTAGACAGCTGGCCCTGGAGTCAGAAGGACCTGAGTTTGGATCCGGCCTCAGACACTTAACGCACACACAAACAAAAAAAAAGCCTAGCTGTGTGATCTTGGGCAAGTTATTTAACCCCAATTGCCCTCCAAAAAAAAGGCAAAAAAAAAAAAGAAACAGGCTCTAGCCTCAAGAAGCTTACATTCTTGGGGTGGGGGAGACATTTATAACTAATGATTCAACTCATCTCAAATGGCATTCTTTCTTATTGGTCTTTCTATATTTCCTTGTATTTACCATAGGATCAAAAATTAAGAGCTGGAAAAGACCTTAGGACTTATCTAGTCCTCCTCTTTATTTTATAGATAAAGAACTTGAAGGTCTGAGAAGTTATGTGTCCAAGGTCACACAGGCATCAGCAGAGTAAAGATTCAAATCTGGGTTCACCAATGCCAAAACTGGAAAAAAATTTTTTTTCATCCCTACACCATGCCACTTTTCATTTATATTTATCTTATTTCTAATATCACCATAATATTTCAACATTATATTAAATTATACTATAATTCACTCAGCTATGTTAGACTATGGGATTTTTTCAGCTTTTGTTTTTAATTTCGTTGCCATTACAAAAAAATATAGCAAGTAAGAGCACCAACTTTGGAATCAGAAACTGGGTTCAGATCTCACCTTTGATACATTACCTATGTGAGCTTGGACAAATCACTTAACCTACTTGAATGTCAATTTCCTCATCTATAAAGTAGAGATAGACTAGATGGCGAACTTGGAATTCTCTCAATGAAAGAATGTTCTTGCCTTACATTGGGACTTAACATATCATTTACTTAAAATTTAGCAGGTGGTTTCCAGAAGGAGCTTCTTCAAAGTTTGAGACCCCTGATTTTGTTTTATCTCCAATTAGACCACTCCCCATCGTTCCAGAGATGCTTCCTTAAAAGGCTGCTGAAATACTACTGGGAAGCTTAGTGTCCAAGACAGAGACTAGCTCTTTGTTGAGTAAGGAGTTTATCACTTTCATGTCAAAACAAAGGACCTCTAATCCTACCAGGGGGGTGTGATTCCTTCAGGGTTCAAGTGGAAACCCAACCTTTCAGTAAGTCAGAGTTGTACTGCTGACCCCTTAGAGTTCAAGGGTTTCCCTAGTCTTCCATCAAAAGTTCAGGAAGAATGAACAGTCTTTCTCAAGACAAGTGCTGATCCCTTTACACAGATATCTAAACCACTCTCCAAAAGAACTTTTCCAGTCCTCTGAAACAGGAGATCTTTTGGTACAGTGGCAAGACAGCTAGATCTGGAATTGGTGGATGAGAGTTTAAATCCATGTTCCTCTATTAATGACACATCTGATCATGGGCAAGTCACTTAGCCTCTGTGGGTCTTCTTCCTCATCTGTAAGGTGAGAAAGCGGCCTCTAAAGCTCTTTCCAGCTCTAGTCCAAAATACCTCAGCTTTTGATACACAGGCTTTCAAGCCAACTCTTTGATCAGTTCAGCAAAAAGCCTACATATTACTATCGTGACTGGTATACAGCATGAAATGTAAAAGATTTTTCTCAAAGAAAAAGATCTCAAATTTTATTTCACTCCTCTTTTATACATTTTATAATAGGAAACCACAGCCCATTTTTCCTAATCCCAATCTTGACTAGTTTTCATTCTTTCCCAGTTTGGTCATCATAAAAATGAGGTGGCCTCTCTATGACCTCTTGTTCTTCCAAGATTATATTTAGGCCAGGCCTCATTTGTTCTTTCAAAATCATTCTTCAAGGATCACATGCCTTTAGTACTATTTTTACAGTTGGTTTAAATACACATTTAGTCAGTAAAATTTCTAAATACAAGCTGTTAATGATAATGTGAAAAGTCAGTCAAGCTCCCTATGAATCAGATAAAATAAAATCAAGGCAACCTCAAGATACCATTTTAAGTCTACCAGAATGGCAAAAAAAAAACAAACCAAAACAAAAAAAAACATCAAAGGATGGCCAAATCTCGGCTAGGTGGCGCAGTGAATAGAGCGCTGGCCCTGGAATCAGAAGGACCTGAGTTCGGAGCCGGCCTCCGACACCTAAACCGCACAAACAAAAACCTAGCCGTGTAACCTTGGGCAAGTTACTTAACCCCAATTGCCCTAAAGGGGCGGCTAGGTGGCGCAGTGAGTAAGAGTGCCGGCCTCGGAGTTGGGATGACCCGAGATCAGATCCGGCCTCAGAAAATGAGCACCCACGCATAAATAATGACTAGCCGTGTAACCTTGAGCAAGTTACTTAACCCCAATTGCTTTAAAAAAAAAAAAAAAAAGGATGGCCAAATCTGATGGAGAATGGGGCCTCACAACCATAAATTCTCTAACCCAATGCTGATGGGACTTTAGATTGGTGCAAACATCTTGGAAAGTATATAACTGATCCCACCTCTTAATCTAGTGATTCCACTGATAGAACTTTACCCTCAAAAAAATGTCATTAAAAAGAAAAAAATGACTGTATGTGCAAAAATGTAGCTGGACAAAATATTCATAGGAAAATGAAGTGGAACTGGAGGTTGAGAACCTCTAGAACCTCTAGTCTATCTCCTTCACTTTACAGATGAGGAAACGGACACTCAAGTAGGTTAAGTGATTTGTCCAAACTCACACAGGTAACTATCAAAGGTGAGATGTGACTCTAAAACTGGTGCTCTTTCACTTGTTTTATTTATTTGTAATGGCAACAAAATAAAAAAAACTGAACAAAACTGGAAACAACCTGTTTGACATAGCTGAATGCATTATGGTATAATTTAATACAATGTTGGAGTATTATAAATATAAATATAAATGAGAATTAACATGGTGTAGCAAAGAAAAAAAATTGCCAGATTTGGCAGTGTTGAATACAGATTTGAAGCTTCATTTGAATCGTCTGCCCATGCCTGTATGACCTTGGACAAGTCACTTCTTAGACGTCTACTTCAAGTTCCTGATCTATAAAATAAGGTGTAGGATTAGATAACTCCTAAGGTCTTTTCCAGCTCTTCAGTTTTGATCCTATGGTAAACACAAAGAAATGTAGAAAGACTGATATGAAGGAATGCAATATGAGATGAGTTGAATCATTAGTCATAAATGTCTCTCCCCCAAAGAATGTAAGCTTCTTGAGGACAGGGTTTCTTTGTATCCCTAGGACCTGGTACATAGTAAGTGGTTAATAAGAGCTTGTTGACTAATTTAATGATTGATTATTAGGTTATTCCCTCTGACGTCTTTTCTTTAGCAGATTTATTTCAATGCCTCCTACTTTTCCATGTAGGTTCTATTTTCTAATTCTTTCCTCATTTCCTTTGTTTACTTCAGGATTCTCCCTAAAGTCTCCTCATTCCTCTCTGGTGTTGAAGCCCAGTCCAGCATATAGTTCACTCTCAGAAGCCCACAATGTGAGAAGTATTGAGTGTAATGGTAAAATGACTAACTTCAACCTGTCTTCCATCTTCCTGTACACCATTCCTAGTATCCCAGTTCTTGATGCATGATGACTAAATATGTTATCTGTGCCATGTCTGATCCTGAGAGCACTGACTTGAACTTTAAACACAAACCTTTTTGATCTCATAGAGCAAACTATTGATTTGGTCATGGACTACTCCACTGTGTTGACTTAGGAAAGAAATGCAAATATAAGTGAATGATAAGGAATGTCTTATCTAACTGAAGAAGGTGAAAGAGAAGAGGTAGTGTTTCATGGCACTCATTTTAGAATCAGGTCTTCAGCTATTAAGAATAATATGTTTTCTGTTTAATAGGAATGTATATGTAGAGCCTATATCAGATTGCAAGCTGTGTTGGGGAGGAGAGAGGGAGAAAATTGAAAACTTATGGAAGTGAATGTTGAAAACTAAAAATAAATTAACTTAAATAAAAGAATAATAGATTTTCTTCCCTAGTCCCATTCAATAATTGAATGTGTGCAGATCAATTCCTAGGTGTAGACCATATTCCTATGCACCATTTCTAGGATCCCAGTTCTTGATGCATGATGACTAAACATGTTATCTGTGCCCAGTGTCTGATCTTGAGAGGACTGACTTGAACTTTAAGCACAAACCCTTTTGACCTCATAGAGCAAACTATTGGATTTGGTCATGGACTACTCCACTGTGCTGACTTAGGAAAGAAACACAAAATCAATGAATGATAAGGAATGTCTTACCTAACTGAAGAAGGTGAAAGAGAAGGGGTAGTGTTTCATGCTACTCATGCTAGAATCAGGCCTTTAAGCATTAAGAATAATATGCTTTCTTCCCCAGTTCAACAACTGAATATGTATAGATCACTATGTTAGGCCTGGGAAACATTCAGTTAAGATGAAATCTGGTTCCTGCCTAATGGAATTTTCATGTCCTATATCACGAGGAAATGAAAAACTATAATCAAAATAATAGATGAGAAAGATTAAAAAACCTCACATACTCTTCCAGGTCTCATATGAAGAAGCTTTATAAAAGAAAAAGCACTTCAGTTGGGCTTTAAAAGATGAGAGGTAATCTGACAGGCAAATAGAGAAGGTCATTCCATACATAGGAACATCAGGGACAAAGGCACACCAAGAATTAGACTGTGCTGCATGTACTCAAGGGAACACTGGTCTGGAAAACAGAAAACATAGAGACAGATAGGAGGTATAGTAGATTGAGCACTGGGCTTGGAATCAAGAAGAACTGAGTTCAAATCCAGCCCCAGATACTTGTGTGACCCTGGGCAAGTCATGTAACCTGTCTGCCTCAGTTTCTCCATTTATAAAATGGGGATGATAATAATAGCACCTACCTCCCAGACTTGTTGTGAAGGTCTGTAATGGAAATGCAAATTTAAAGATCTTCCCTGCCCCTAGCTTAAGTGCACCTGGAGCCTGTGGTGGGAGGCTTGTTTTTCAGGAAAGCCCACACCTTGATACTTTGTGATTGGGCAGTGGATCAAGGAGGTTGTTACAATCTTTGAGCCAGGAGAAGGCTATATAAACTCTGATGAGAGGCTTTGCTTTGGGGCTCACTTTGAGAAGTGTTGTGTGATTTGACCAGATGAGACTCTGGGAAGCCGTTGTTGAGAGCCCCCCGGCTTTGAAAACCCGGATGTTGATGCTTCCCTCTCTGGTAACTGTGATTTGGTATGGATGTAATGGTTGGACAGTTTGGAAGCCTGTCTGTTTGATCTGTAAGTGCTGTAACTCTGAAGTTCGGGGTGCTGACCTTTACCCCTGAACTAGGTAATACATGTTTGATTAAAGTAAGCTTGTTAACCCATTTTGAGTTGCTTTCCTTTTGAGAAGCAGATCTAAGAACCTATATTGGCAGCTACCCTGGGGATATTGGGGTGCTTGCTGCTGCAAGGTCAGATGAGACAATATTTTTAAAGTACATCTTAAACCTTAAAGCACTACAAAATATGAGCTATTATTAGAAATGCAGTTATATAATATGAGATAAAGTGGAAAGGAAGAGCTGTACCAGACTGTAGAAAGTCTTGAATTACAGACCAAGGATTATGAATTCCAAATATGTCACTGAAACCATCCCCTTCTGTCTCCCCCAGGAGTTTTGAATAACATTCCTCCCCTGATTTTCAACCCTTCCAATCTGACTTCTTTCCTGGTACCTCAGAACATACCTAGATCTCCCTCATCCTTAAAAAATCTTCCCCAGACTCTACCACCCCTCAAGCTAATGTCTTGCATTTCTACTCTTTTTCTCAAACTCCTAGAAAAAGCTGTCTGTACTCATTGTCTCTACTCCCTCACTTCCCACTCACTTCTCAACCCCTGACAGTATGGCTTCTATTCCTACTACTTGACTGAAACTGCTCTCTCCAAGATCACCAATGATACCTCTAGCAGCCTTTTCTTGGTGTTCATCTTTCTTGACTTTGAAGTATTTGACACCTTCTTTTAGCTACTCTCTTCTCCCCATATCCAATCAATGGTCAAATCCTGTCATTTTCTCACCTCGAACACTGTCATCACCTTTGTGCAGACCTTCATCACTTCAGGCCTGGATACTGCAATAGCCTGCTGGTTGGTCTCCCCACCTCAAGTCTCTCCCCACTCTAAACCATCTTCTGCTCAGCTGTCAAACTGATTTTCCTAAAATGCAGGTCTCTTCACTTCTACATCACTTCCCATACCACCCCAACCCTGTGGTGCTACAGCAAGTTTCTCTGATAAAGGTCTCATATCTTAAATATATAGAGTACTGAGCCAAATTTATAAAAATAAGAACCACTGCCCAATTGATAAATGGTCAAGGGACATGAATTGGTAGTTTTCAGAAGAAGAAATCAAAGCAATTGATAATCATATGAAAAAATGCTCTAAGTCACTAATAATTAGAGAAATGCACACTGATCAGATTGGCTAACATGACAGAAAAGGAAAATGACAAATGCTAGAGGGGATGTGGAAAAATAGGGACATGATACACTGTTGGTGGACTTGTGAACTGGTCCAACCATTCTGGAGAATATCCCTAAGGCATAAAAAAAACTGTGCATACCCTTTGTCCAGCAATATCACTACCAGGTCTATATCCCAAAGAGATTAAAGAAAAAGATAAAAAACCAATTTGTACAAAATATTATTGTAGCTTTTTCTTTAGTCGAAAAAGTAGGAAATTGAGAGCAAATCCATCAGTTGGAGAATGACTGAACAAGTTGTGTTGTATAAGTGTGACAGAATACTATTGTGCTATAAGAAATGATGAGCAGGATGGTTTCAGAAAAATTGGGAGTTATATGAAATGATGCAGAGTGAATTGAACAGAACCAGGAAAATACTGAACACAGTAACAGCAATATTGTAAAGATGATCAACTGTGAAAGACTTAGCTACTCTGATCAATACAATGATCTATGACAATTCCAAAGGACTCATGATGAAAAATGCTATCCATCTCCAGAGAAAGAACTGATGAACTGAGTGCAGATTGAAGCATATTTTTTTCATTTTATTTTTCCTGCTTTTTTTTTCACAACATGGCTAATACAGAAATATATTTTATGTGACTTCACAGGCATAATAGGTATTATATTACTTGCCTTCTCAATGGTTAGGGGAGGCACTGGAGGAAGAGAATTTGGAACTGAAAATTTAAAAATAATGTTAAAAAAAAGGAATAAATCTGATATTTGTATAGATTCTCTAATAAATTTTTTTAAAGCAATTGGGGTTAAGTAACGTGCTCAAGGTTACATGGCTAGTCATTATTTATGTGTGGGTGCTCATTTTCTGAGGCCGGTTTTGATCTTGGGTCATCCCAACTCCAAGGCCGGCGCTCTTACTCACTGCGCCACCTAGCCGCCCCTTCTAATAAAATTTTTAAAGTAAACTCCAGTGTTTCCCTATTGTTTCAATGTTCAAATATAAAAGTCCTCTATTTGACTTTCAAAGTCCTTTATAAGCTGATTCATTCTTGCTTTTTTAGTCTTCTTATACCTTACTTCCCTCTCTGTGTACTCTGCAATTCAGTGACACTAGCCTGTATTATTCTTTGCACAGAATACTTCATCTCTTGACTCTGGGCATTTTCACTGGCTGTCTCTCTTGCCTGGAATGCCCTTCCTCATCTCCTGGTTTCCTTAGGTTCTTTTAAGTCTCAGCTAAAGTCCCACCTTCTGCAAGAAGCATTGCCCAGTCCTCCTTAATCTTAGGGCCTTCACTCTGAGATTAGCCCCAGTTTATCCCGTATCTATCATCTTTGATCATAGTTGTTTGTCTGTTCTCTCCCCTATTAAAATGTGAGCTCCGTGAGAGCAAGGGCTGGATTTTTTGTTTTGAGGAAGTTATTTTGGGGTTGGGTTCAAATTTTTTGTATTTTGCCTTTCTTTGTATCCCCAGTGATTAGGACAATGCCTGGTGCATTGTAGGTGCTGGTGGATATTAAAGAAACTTGAAAAAAAGCAAAGGGCAAAAGCCTCCTTTGTCAACTTCTCTGTTAGTTCATTTGGTTCCATCTTGTTAAATACCAAGGTATTTATAAAAGATTTTATTCTTCATTTTGTAAACTTACTTGATAATTTAGCTTCATTGGTCACAGAGGGTTTTTTGTTTTTCTTTTTGTTTTTTTGCTTTTGGAGGCAGTCAGTGTTAAGTGACTTGCCCAGGATTACATAGCTACTAAGTGTCTGAGGCTGGACCTGAACTCAGGGCCTTCTGACTCCCAGGCCAGGGCTCTATTTTCTGCACCACCTAATTGCCTTGATGTTACAGAATTTTATCATCAAATTTTAAACCACATCCATTCCTTTCTTGAATTCTATCCCTATTACATATCTACTTCAAATTCTAGGACCCTGGAGATGTGGGTTTGAATCCTGGTTCCAATATTTAATAGTTTTGTAGTCCTAAACAAGTCATTTCATCTCTCACTGCTTGGCTTCCTCATCTGTACAGCAGGGATTTTAATGCCCATTCAAATTGCTTAAATTGTAATGTTTAAAGTATCATTAATATTAATCATAAACAATTTAATTTTCCTTATCAAATATTTTATTCCAAAGACATTTGGAGTTTATTGTTCTCTCGATCCTTAAACTCCTAACTCCAAGGACTAACACATCCCATTCTCATACTCTCTTTATTGCAACAGGTGCAAGGTCAAAGGAACATAGTTGGGGCCATGCCATCCAGATAATCCTCAGGGCTTTTTCCTGCCCTTGGGTCACAGAACAGAAAGGTTTTTTCCTCTCTTTTTAATTTTTGTTTATATCATTCATTTCCATAAGATTGAGTTACAAATTTCTCCCCATTTTTCCCCTACCCACCACCCCCAAACAGCGATTCCACTGAATATCCCCTCCCCCAATTTGCTCTCTCCCATATCTTCCCCTATCCCCCCTCCAACTTTCCAGTAGGGCATGGAGGATCTCTATGCCCCAGTGCCTGTATATCTTATTTCCCAGTTACATATAAAATAATAATAATAACAATAATAATAATAATATATGTTTTTAAACATTTGATTTTAAAACTTTGAATTCCAGATTCTTTCCCTTCCTCCTTCATCACCCACCCATACTGGGAAGACAAGCAATTCAGTATAGGTTGTACATGTGTAGCTATGCAAAACATTTCCATAGTGGATATATTGTGAAAGACTGACTATATTTCCCTCCATCCTATCCCATCCCCCACTTGCTGAACAGGTTTTTAAAGAAAGCTCCAAACTAATATGGCTAAAGCAGAAATATGTCTTGCATGACTTCATATGTATAATGGGATTTGAATTTCTTGCCTTCTCAATGAGTGGGGAAAGGAGAAAACTTGTAATTCAAAATAAAAATAAAAGGAAAAAATAAATCTCCAAGCTGCAACCAGCAAAAAACAGTTGGGAGAATTAAATAGCCCTCCTACAGAGATCAGTATGACCTTCTGCAAAGTCATATGAGAAGAAGGGGCAATCTGATCCTCAGCCCTAGTGCAAGGGATGAAAAATTACTTTTGATAGGGATACCATGACCACAGGACTTGGAGGGAGGAGGCCTAGGGGTGGTTATGCCACTTAGTGGCATCAGAAAACCAAGAAGTGAGGTGATATGAAGGGATAGCAAAACAAGTCCATCCCTATCAGAACCCTGCAGGGGGAAGGAAGTAAGATGTAAGAAGATTAGAAAGGTAGGAAGGGTCCAAGTTATAAAAGGCTTTAAAAGTCCTTTTTATATTTGATCCTGGAGGCAAGACAGAGGGGCTGGAGTTGACTGACTGGGGTGGAAGGTGGTGTGGCCAGACCTGAACTTTAGGAAGATGGATTTGACAGACAAGCAGAGGTTATATTGGAGTTGGGAGAGACAAGGCAGGGGGACCAAAGAGGAGGCTATTGCAATAGCCAAGGAGGGAGGTGAAGAGGGCCTTCCCCTCCAGATCCACACATCAAACATTCTAAAGAAAAACTCTGAAAGACAGTAACTCTAATCTGTTGATGATGTGTATTCAGAATAGTGATGATAATTTTTTAGCTCAATTCCCTGTTCCAAGGAAGGGGTGGCCAGCAATGGTCGTGGGATTATGATACTCTATGAATTCTTTCCCTTCTACCTACAAATATGCTTGTGTCTTTAAAGAAAACTTTTTAAAATTAAAAGCTCTCACATGACCCTATTGCCCATGATTAGATACTTACCAGTCCCTCTCCTTCTGCTTTCTAGCAAACTCCTCTGGCCTGTGATCTCTACCCTCCACATACCAGATTCCCTTTTCAACCTTCTGCCATCAGGCTCCTGTCTTCATCACTCCATTGATCACCAATATCTCCCTTTGCTAAATCCAATGTTTGTTCCCAGGGCTCTTTCCTCCTGTGGTATTTGAAAGCACTGACTACCTGCTCCTTCTTAAAATGCCCCCCTTATGCCAAGAAAACAATGGACACAAGGACTACAACCAAGGACTGGAACAATAAAGAGCAAAGATTGCAAAATTACAAAGAATGAGATTGTCTTCTAGTTCTCGCCTCTTTTACTGGCTCCCCTTCCTTCCCCTTGTAGCCTCCCATCCAGTAACTGTGGACACATGCCCTTGATCTTCTGTTCCTCTAGGTACATATTTCTCCAGCAATCTCAAGTACTCCCACAGTTTGAACTACTTCCTTCTATAGTTCTAGCCCTGACACACATTCCAGGACCTGCATTTTCCTACCTCCTAAGAGGACATTTCTATCTACTTGGAGGTCTGTCTAGCCTGATCCTGAAGATCCCAATGAAACACATTATCTTTCCCCTTATACAGATTCTCTTCCCCAGCTACTGTATTTCTCTGCCATCTATACCCCCATTCCTTCAGCAGTACCTGGTAATTACATAGTCCAATTTATTCCCCTGAGATTAAACCTGAAAATTTTAACCAGATACCAGCAAAGAGAGTTCTCATACTTTGGATGTTTTTTTGCTTTGTGAATTAAAAAAATGTATTTCCTTTATTCTGAACTTAATAAATACCAAATAAAATGAGCACTGGCATAAACAATGTAGAACATAAAAAAATACTGTACATGAAACTAAGAATCTCAATTACAGGTGCCTTGCTTTTCCTCTTAAGTGTAGTAAGTTCAACATATAACTTTTAAAGTTGTCCTTGTCTGTTTTTCCTTCTTTTTTCTTCTGTGCATTAAAAAAATACTTTAAGGATTCTCTTTTCCTTTTTTTAGGGGCAACCTTATTGCTAACCCCCTCTCCTACCCACCTTCCTACCTGCAAAGTGGGAAAAAGAAAAAAAAAGAAAAAAAAACCTTGTAACATATATGCATAGTCAAGCAAAACAAGCAGCACATTGGCTTTGTTAAAAAATGTAGATGTCATTTTCCCCCTTGAATCAATCACCTCTCTGTCAGGAGGTGGGTAGCAGGCTTCAGTCCTATAGGGTTCACTGAACTGAGCAGAGTTACTATCTTTCACATTTTTTTTTCTTAATGTTGCTTTTGTCTACATTTTTCTACTGTTTCAGCTTGCTTCACTCTGTGATAGTGCATACAAGTCTTCTCAGGTTTCTCTAAAACCATCCCTTCTGTCATTTCCATTACATTCATATGTCATAATTTATTCAATCATTCCCCAGTTGATGCACACCTCCATAGTTTCTAATTCTTTGCTATAGGAACTGCAATATTTTTGTAAATCTGGGTTGGTTTTTTTTTTTCATTTTGATTTCTTTGATGCATACTTGTCCTAGGGATCTTCTTCAAAGCTCTCTATATCCTTCTTTGCTTACGAAGCCCAGAACTGGTTCCAGCTGTCTGCAGGAAATACACTCTCAGGAGGTGAATTTCTATTTTTAAATATCCCAGAAAGGGAGATTTTCACATGGTCCCTTACTCTCTAGTGACATGAAAACTTCAAGTATCTTTTAGGAAATTTTTTCCTGAGAGGGAATACAGAAGAGCTGACATCACCCTGTTCATTTAAAGTCCTATCATATTATCAGTTATTATTAGGTATTTCATATACAGCTCATGGACTTGCAAGCAAGAACTTATTTCAAGAAAAAGCTAAAATCTTGCTGGGAGGGAAAGGGAAAAGGAGAGACACTGGAAGGCTGTCTGTCTGCCCAGCAGCTGAATCACATCCTAGTAACAACTTGTTAGCTACTGGGCTAAATCATGCAAATTATGCATCTAAATCATGGATACTTAAAAGGTTACAAATACAATAAATTTTAAAATAGTGGAATAGTTTGGTTATAGTTAAATAGTGCCATAGTTTAAATCCTTGCCCTTTAAATAAAATTTTGTAAGTTATTCTCTTATCTGAACTTCAATGGTGATAAGGCAATGAGGAGCCTCTTGTAATAAGATTTTAAAGCTTTCTATGATGCCCAGAGTGATTATTTAAGTGATGCTAGGAATATCCTCTCTCCTCACTTCCACCTATTTGCTCAAACCAAATGGAGATCAATACAAGATATCTGTAATGCATTTAGCAGAATGTCTGGCACATAGTAGGTGCTTAATAAATGCTTATTCCCCTCTCTTCTCCTTTGTGTAGCACTCCTTGTGGAGTTACTTTCCCAACCCATATTCATACTGATGGGCCAGGATCCATTGGACCACTAACTATTACTCCATTAGGATCCTAGGGTTAAACCTGAAAGGACTGGGTTTCTGATATTATTACTAGTGAGTCCCCACTGGTAGGCTCTTTGTAAATAATAAGTTGACTCTATTTGCTTTTAGAAAAGGGATTTATGAGAAACAGGACTTCCACATGGCTCTGGCTTCCACCTCCTCCAATTCATGTAAAAAATGACTCAATAAACTTTGGAACTACAGAACCCACAAAATGACAGAAAGAAGCTAACCTTCTGCTGAAGACAGTCCAGCATGCCAGCAGGAAGGGGCCAACAAAGCCTCTGGGAGCTGATACCAGCTATGCGAGAGCCTGAGGTTTTAGCCTCAGGGAGGCCACAACCAGCTGCTGGCTGGAGGGACTTCAGATTATCAGCAGCTGTGGAAGTTTCCAGAATTATCAACACATATATGCTGAGGACAAAGTGAGAGGTTAGTGCAGTGTGGACTTTGGGATCCAGTAGTTCGGGAGTGTGGTCCGGCCTTTACCCCCTGTAGGGAGAAGCCGCTGAGGCACCATGGCCCTGCAGCCGCTGCCACATGGCAGCTTCAGATCTCCTGGCTTGCAGATTTTAGGGGGACCAAGCAACCAGTCTGAGGGGTAATCGCTTTTGCTTTAACTTGCTTGGATCTAGATCACTGTCTAGGGTGGAGGTCTGGGGTGCGTGACCATCTTGCCAGAGCGTGTTGAGGCTTCAGAAAGGGCACCCAACTAATAGCTCCTGCAGCTGAGAAAACCCCAGCAATTTGGGACAAAGCTCCCCTGTCTGGTAGAAGAGTCCCACTGTGGCAAAAAGCTCAAAAGTCAAGTAATTAAGTGGCAACATGAGCAAGCAAAGGAAGCAAAGCAAGCAGAGCAACCCAACTTTACAAACCTATTTTGGGGACAAAAAGGATCAAAGCATGGAACAGGAGGAAGACAATGAAATCAGAACTCCTGCATCAAAAGCTTCCAATAAAAATACAAGCTGGTTACAGGCCATAGAGGACCTTAAGAAGGATTTTGAAAACCAAATAAGATAAGTGGAGGAAAAATTGGGAAGAGAAATGAGAAAAATGCAAGAAAATTATGAAATGAGAGTCAACAACCTGACTGAAGAAAATAACACCCTAAAAAACAGACTAACTCAAATGGCAAAAGAGGCTCAAAAAGGCAATGAGGAGAAGAATGCCTTAAAAAGCCAAATTTGCCAGATGGAAACAGAATCTCAAAAGCTCACTGAAGAAAATCATTCCTTCAGAATTAGACTGGAGTAAATGGAAGCTAGTGACTTTATGAGAAATCAAGATACTATTAAACAGATCCAAACAAATGAAAAAATAAAAGGCAATGTCAAATATCGCATTGGAAAAACCACTGACCTGGAAAATAGATCCAGGAGAGATCATTTAAAAATTATTGGACTACCTGAAAGCCATGATCAAAAAAAAAAGAACCTAGAAATCATCCTTCAAGAAATTCTCAAAGAAAATTGCCCTGATGTTTTAGAAACAGAGGGCAAAATAGAAGTTGAAAGAATCCACTGATCACCTCCTGAAAAAGGTCCCAAAAAGAAAACTCCTAGGAATATTAGGTTCCTAGGTTCCAAAATTCCCAGATCAAAGAGAAAATGTTACAAGCAGCCAGGAAGAAACAATTTTAATATTGTGGAAACACAATGAGGATAACACAGGATCTGGCAGCTTCTACACTGAGGGAAAAAAGGGCTAGAATATGATATTCTAGAGGTCAAAGGAGCTGGGATTAAAACCAAGAATCACCTACCCAGCAAAACTGAGTATCATGTTCCAGGGGAAAATATGGTCATTCAGTGGAATAGAGGACTTTCAAGCATTCTTGATAAAAAAAAAAACAGAGTTGAATAGAAAATTTGACATTCAGATACAAGAAGCAAGAGAATAATGAGAAGGTAAACAGAGAAAATAAATCATAAGGAACTTATCAAAGTTGAACTATTTAAATTCTTACATGGAAAAATGATAATTGTAACTTATGAAACTTTTCTCAGTATGAGAATAGTTGAAGGGAATAGAAATGTATATATACATATGTCTATATAGGCATATGAATACATATGTGAGTGTATATCTGTGTATAGGTATACATAGATATACACAGGACCAATTTAATAGGAAGGGATGATACTTAAAAGGTGAAATTAAGAGGTGAGAGAGGGATACAATAAGAGGAGATGGGGAGAGACAGAATGGGGTATACTATCTCATATAGAAGAGGCAAGGGAAAACGGTCACAATGGAGGGGAATAACAGGAAGGCAAAAGAGAATGGGTCAACTTTGCTCTCACTGAATTTGTCTTAGGGAGGGAATGACATACACACTAAATAGGATATCTCACCCTACAGGAGAGTAGGGGCGAAGGGGATGAGAGGGGGGATGCTAGAAGAGAAGGCAGGCTGGGGCGGGGGAGGGAAGTTGGAAGCACCTACTTTTGAAAAGGGACAGGATTAAAGTAGAGAATAGAACAAGAGGGAGGTGGGATAGGACGGAGGGAAATATAATCAGTCTTCTACAATATATCTACTATGGTAATGTTTTGCATTAGCTACACATGTACAACCTATATTGAATTGCTTATCTTCCCAGTAAGGATGGGTGACAAGGGAGGAAGGGAATGAATGTGGAATTCAAAGATTTAAAATCAAATGTTTAAAATACACACCATTATTATATTATTTTACATATAACTGGGAAATAAGATATACAGGCACTGAGGCACAGAGATCCACCATGCCCTACTGAAAAATCAGAGGGGGAATGGGGGAAGATATGGGAGAGAGCAGATGGGAGGAGGGGATATCCTGTGGGATCGCTATTTTGAGGTGGTGGGTAGGGGAAAAAAGGGGAGAAAATCTTTAACTCAAGATCTTGCAGAAATGAATGATGTAAACTAGAAGTTAATAAAGCATTTGATAAAGGAAAAAAAAGAAAAGGGATTTACTGAGATGGTATAGTAAGAACAACTGGTACAAAACATCACCCTTTCAGTTCTAAGATACACTCTCCAACAAACATACCCAGTAGTGATGAGGTACATATATAGAAAACACATATTTAAAAAAATAAAACATAACTCTTGGATAGTAGAAGTCCTTTTCTCCCTTTTTAAAGTCCTCATAAAATTCCCCTTAGGTATAGCTCTCTACTGAGCTCTGAGGTCTAGTCCCTCTGGTCACACTCCTTAAAGTTACTTCCTTCCTTGGAAGACTACTTGTATATCTGTGTGTCCTTGTCTGGTATTTATCCTTAGTGTGTCCTCTGGATGCATTCTCTGCTATTGGTCCAGTATCTCTGATAAAATGATCCTTGCCACTGAGGGAAAAGAGAGAAAAAGGGAGAGAAAGTCTCCTCCCTCACGCAATAGTGATACCCTTGGAAAGGGCCCAGTTAGAATCTTCCAAATTGAAAGCCTCCACCACTGGACTGTTCCATAGCTTGATAGAACTGCTGAAATTTCTTCTGCTATTTAAAGTCCCCAAGTGTGTGGTTAGCTTGTTTGGTTATCCAATCACACTATTTCCTTTTTGACCCAACTAAAAAGGGACCTGATGAGTACAAGTTGTGTTTCCATATAGAATATAAACTACTCGAAAGCAAGAGCAGTTGCATTTATGTCTTGGTATTTTTAATACATAGCATACTACCTAGGTATTTAATAAATGAGTTCAATTATTAGATCATCCCTCCATCCTTTCTTCTTTGGACAGAATTATTTCAATTCTTTTAACCTTTCCACATAGTTTTATTCTCTAATTCTTCTGACATTTTCATTGTTTACCTCAAAATTCTAAATTCTCACTCCTTTCAGGTTTTGAGACCCAACCCAGGATGAGGTCACTCCAGGAAGCTTGGAGTATGAGAAGTACATATAGTACAATGGTAACATAATGTAATTCTATCTATGCACTATACTTTTATATACCATTCATGGGATCCCTGTTACTGATACATGCTGATCAGGCATGTTATCAGAACACTGCGTTTTCAGGAGTACTGGACTAAAGCTTAAGTATATATTTTTAAAAATCTCATAGACTAGACTATAGGTTTGACCATCTGCCACTGAAATATGCTGACTTACAACAGAAATATAGAGCTGTTGAATGCTAAGCTATTTTTCATCTAACTGAAGGATTTTAAAAAGAAGGGTTATTGTTTCACACTAGTCACGCTAGAATCTAGCTTAAGTCATTAAGCATAATACACCCTACATCTCTCACCATATAGCAAATAAGCACCAAATGGATATATGACTTAGACACAAAGAAGGTCAGCATAATAAACTAAAGGAGCAAGAAAAAAATTATCTATCAGATGTATGGATAAATGAGTTCATGACCAAATAAGAGATAGAAAGGATCCCAGAAGGTAAAATAAGCAATTTTATTTACATAAAATTTAACAGGTTTTTGTACAAACAACACAAATACAGCTAAAATTAGAAGAGAAGCTGGAAACTGAGGGAAAATCTTTACAGCAAATTTCTCTGATAAAGGTCTTATTTCTAAGATACATAGGAAACTGGTTCAAATTTATGACTAATGTCCATTTCCTCACTCATAGTCAAAGGATATGAACAGGGTAGTTTTCAAAGGAAAGTATACAAGCTATCAGAGTCAGATCAAAAATGTTCTAAATCATTAATACTTACAGAAATTCAGATTAAAAACAACTTTGAGATTCTACTTCACACTCATCTGATTGGCAAAGTGGACAAAAAGAAGAAAATGACAAATGCTTAAAGAGTTGTAGAAAAACAGATACATTAATGTAGTACTGGTCCAGCTGCTATGAAAAGTATTTCGGAGCTATATCCCAAAAGCTATAAAACTGGGCAGAAGTCCCATTACTAGGTCTACGCCCCACAGATCAGAGAAAGAGAAAAAGAACTATATATACAAAAATATTTATAATAACTTTTGTGGTAGTAAAGAAGTGGAAATTGAAGAGGTGTCCATCAATTGGTGAATGGCTAAATAAGTTCTATAAATGTGATGGAATACTATGGTGGTGTAAGAAATGAAGAAGATCATTTCAGAGAAACCTCAGAACACCTGTATGAACTACTGAAGAGTGAAATAAGCAAAACCAGGAAAATAACATATACAATAACAACAATATTATAAAAACTGAGTGCTGGGGTTACAGAAAGGCTTATCACTGGCTAAGAGATGAATTATTTCAGTCATGGCAACTCATGACTTTGAAAGAGTTGGGAACTAGCAACACAGTAAACAATTCCAGAGAACTCAAGATGACTCTATACAGAAAGAGAAAGACTCGCGCGCGCAGATTGAGCATATACTTTCTCTGGACATGGCCAATAAGGGAATTTATTTTGCTTGACTATACACGTTTGTAACTGAGGTTTTGTTTTTCTTGTTTTCTTAATGGGGGAAGAATGAAATGGGAGGGAGAGAAAGTAGAACTTCATTTTTAAAGAATGAATTTTAAAAAAAGAAAAATATACTTTGCCCCCTTCTAATTCAACTCAGTATGACAAATATTTATTAATGTGTACAGATCACTGTGCTAGGCTTTAGTGAAATTTGGTTCTTATTTAATGGAACTTTCAGTTAAGTAGAAGAATATGACATACATACATATGACTATAAACCAAAACAATATATAACAAATAACAATCACAATATATCATCAATATATATTATCAACAACAATCCATCCACAAGCATATATTATGCACCTACTGTGCTGGGGTTATAGAGGCTTCTCACCAATAAACTAGCTATTGAGAGATGAATTCTTTGGCCATGACATCTTATGAAGTAAAGAAAAATACAAAATGTTGCTCGATGCTATGTGTCCCCACTTCTATTTCTACACTGGAAATGTGGTGGTAGTGAGGTAGGAAAGGGGACAGAGAATGTTTTTTAGACCAACTATAAAAACTAATTTTGTAGGACTCTAAGTGTGCAATCATTGTCCAATGACCACTGAATGGGATGGACACGGAAAATTACATGCTCCTGGCGGAACTGAATCATGTTAATACTGATATTCTCACTGTAAATGAAACAGAAGATATAAGGAAGCTGAAGTTAAATGGAAGGATGGCTCACAAGTTCTCTCTAAAAACACACACAAAAAAGGAGTTAATCTCATCACACCTCCAAAGTAAACAAGAAATATCATTGTATGAGACCTTTGGTCATCTGGTATTGCAAAGCTCATGATAAGCATTTGTAAAAAACAAAAAATGAACAACCATGAAAGTAATTGCAGCTTATTTGGTAACAACTGTGCAGAGGACAAAAAGGTAGAGGAATCTATTAAGAATTCAATGAAAACTTCAAAATTAATTCTACATATGTCTTAATACTCAGTGACACCAGTATAAACACGAGCATAGGATTTGACAAGAAACAATATGCTGGAAGAAATAGATAAGGAATTTGATGCAAAAGAAAGTAGTAAATATATGTGTGTGTGTGTGTGTGTGTGTGTGTGTAAAAGCATGCTTCTCTAGATGTACATATGCATATATATTCATGTCTATATTATCATGACAGCTTTCTTCAAAATATATTTTTTAATGTTTTTCTCCAGGCTGTACTCTTGACTCATCTCTATAGGTCTTTTGACCCCGTTGACCATCTCTTCCTCGCAGACACTCTCTCCTCTCTGAATTTTCATGATATTGCTCTCTTCTGATTCTCCATCTAACTGCCTGTTCCTTCTCAGTACTCAATCTCCTTTGCTGGATCATCTATGAGCCATTTCCTATCCCTGGGTATACTCAACTCTGGCCTAGAGTTTCTACATTCTCAGGGATCTCATTAGCTCCCATAGGTTCAATGATCATTTCTGTAAAAATCTACCTATGTAGCCCTCACTTTCACCTGAGCCTTAGTAGTATATCATTAACTGCTCCCTGACTGTCTCTCCCTGCCTGTCCCATAGGTACTTCAAGTGCCATCTTATTAATCCTTCTTTCAAAAAATCATATTCATACTCTTCTCTCCACTCTTTCTGACCCTCATTATGCCTCCCTTGGGCTCTTGTAACAGACTCTTAACTGGTCTCCCTGGCTCCAATCTCTCCCCTGTCCATCTGTCATACAGTCCTGCTTTTGTATCCTCCATAGCAAGGAGCACACATAAGGTCTTCAATAATCCATAGTTAAAGCTAGAAATCTGAAACATATGTTGACTAAAAGAGCCAAAAAATCTAGGGTTCAGTTTCTGCTTCTCCATCCAACTGATGGGACATCAGTTTCTCCAACCATGGGAAAGAAGCAAAACTCTGCACCAATTAATGCTACCTACCCCCCTCTTAAGGAGCTTTCTAAAAGTTACTTTTCTCTAATAAAGCCCCAAAAACAGAAGAATGGTGGCAAGCCCAGGTTATTCCACTTGCTCTGGGGTTGCAGAATGTGATGCAATAAGAGGAAGGTGCAGGTTGAATGAGAACATGAGAACACCCTGAATGCAATATTCATCTGATCTTTTCCTCATGATGATTCAGACACGAATTAGAGTGAGAACCTTATGGTCTTAAAGGAAGAAAAACTGCACATGGGCTGTGAGGAGTAGAGGGGAGATGGGAAACAAACACAGGCAGTGGGTTTTCTATACAGATGCTAGAATGGAGAAAGAGGTGAAACCAGGGAAGTTTGGCCTGAGCTTCCCAAAGTCCAGGGATGGGGGTGGAGCAGTAGTGTCAGCCCAGGGAGGAAGAAGAAGGAGTGAGGCCTGAAATCTGTCTTCTACTACTCTGGTTTTGAACGTCCAGTGAGAAAGAGAAGACAGATGGTCTTTGCTTTCATTCTTAGGTGGATCTGCCAAGGCAAACAGACTGCGAACATTTCCCGCCCGCCAACTCTTCAGTTAGTAATAACTGAAGCTGGCGGTGGCAGTCTCCTGGGACTTCCAGGCAGTGCCCCCACCCCCCTCCCCAAATGTCACATCCATACCCATCACAACAGAAGGGATAGCTCACACTAGCAGGAAGGGGAACAAGCTCCCTGAGAAAAACTTCCTCTGGCATTTATTCACAGCTCTGAAGGCCTGACTAACAGCTATCCTGCCAGCTGACCTCCAGAACAGTCAGCTAAGCATGTTAGCGTGTTGAGGGGAGAGGGCAGGGTGTAAGGGTGGGAAAGGGGGCTCTGAGCTTGGTCACAGGCATTCCCATGTTGTGCTAAGGTCAAGGATCATGCCAATCTTTGGGGAAGAAGGTAGAATTAGGGTCCTAAAAAGAGAATGAAGACAAATGTCTTTTCATGGGAGCAAAAGGGACATCAGGATCGCCAGAGTAATTTTTAGGTGAGAATGAGAGGGAGTGAAAGGGTCAGAAAAGTACAAGTTGGACCTTTCTTCTTGGTCAGCATTGAGGCTGGTCAGCTCCCCTATGGAAAGGCTGAGGGAAAGCATTCTAGGACAGTGGAAGCATGAGGGGGGGGGGAGATAAAAGTCTATGGATGAGAGGTGTCTGGCCTAGGCCACACACAGCCTGCAACGCTCCTGAATACAGCCAAAATGGGATTACAATGTAATTGTGAAACATTTAACAAAATAAAAATACAACATAGACAATGTTAATTTGTGGTTTTCTAAGTCAATATTTTTGTAATTCTGAGATGTGGTCTGACCAGGGCAGAGACCTGGAATTGTCACCACCTTTGTTCTGGACACTACATATCTTTTAATGTAGCCTAAAACCATATTAGCTTTCTTGAATTCCATGTCATGTTATTAATTCATGATGACTTTATAGCTCACTAAAACCCCCAGATCTTTTCCCAGGAAATATCATCTATCCACATCTCTCTAATCCTATACTTGTGCAATTGATCCCTTTTATCAACTTCCTAAGACTATAAAATACAGATAAACTACTGATCTATCAATGAAGGCAGTTTCCTAGGCATCTAGTCCTGGAGTCATGAAGACCTCAGTTCGAATATTGCCATGGATATTTAATAGCTAGGTAGCCATTTAACTTCTGCTTGCTCAGTTTCTTCAACTTTAAAATGGGGATAATAATAGTGCCTATCTCTCAAAGTTGCTGTGAGGTTCAAATATTTGTAAAGAGAATATAAAGCCCTTAACAAAGCACCTGGCACATGACAGGGACAATATAAATGCTAGCTATTAAGTAATGTATTAGTTTACTTTATTCATATTAATGTAGATCATATAAAATTACATTTACTATTTATTGAAAAATTAAACCACTTCTTGAAACCCAACAAGATCTTTTTGAACCCAGATTCTATCATTGAGCATATTAGCTCTCCTTCTCTGCTTTGATCTGCAAATCTGCACATTTGATAAGCATACTACCTATCCCTTCATGCCCCCAAGTCACTGCCTACCTAGAATATCAACCTGGGAAAATCATGCAGCTTTCACAGATTTTAATCATTCTAGTATCTACATTTATCATAAATTCCTTTGGGAACATCTCCCTCCTTAGATTTTTACACTGGTAAACACAAGTGCTCTTTTATAGGGGAAGGGCTATACTGGGGGATTTTCCCATTCCTTGACATTTCATTTGTGACTCTTATGGTTCTGTCTTCTCTCCTTTGCTGTGAAGAAATGGGTACCTTAATTTCCTGTTGATTCTGAGTTCCTGAACATTTGAATTTTGTTTGTTTTTAATTCTTATAACTGCTGAGAAAATAGTCTGTTCATAATAAGAAAAAAAAGCTGTACCTTCCTCAGCCTAAATATAGAATTTCAATACTTAAGACAAGCTATCCCTGGTGAAGAATAAAATCCACCAGCAAGCAAAGAAAGGCTCAGATTTCAGGGGAAAATGTCCATAGGCTTTATAATCTACTTGGTTTGATTTTTCTCCCTAATACCTCCCCCCGACCATGAACTCATTCTATCTCTTATTATATACTTTACAATCCCTTGTTTCTTTTATTTTCCATCCCTCCCCCATTACTCAAGATCCCTGTCAACCTGCACCACTGGTTTCACTTTGTGACAAGTCCTTTAAAGCTGTGTCACAAACAGCACAGTTAACTTAGAAGAGCACCATTTCCCATGGAATTTGCTGGCATAATTTAAGACTCATTTGACCAAAACAGAAATGGATAGTGTTGAGAAAGGCCCCTGGGAATGTTTACTTTCTAATGGGGCAATAATATCACCAGATTTTTTCTGGGTTTTTTTTTGTTTGCTTAGCTTTTGCTTGTGGTAAACTTTTATTTTGTCATTATGCAACTTCAAGTATTGGCCTACCATGTCCCTAAGCATCAATGAAAATATCTGGGAGTAATTCAGACAGTAAGGGCTCTTTACCCCTTTATGCTGGAATAAAAATTTCTCTAAGGAAGGCAAGGTGGAACACTAAATGAGGTTGCACACTTCTTTAAGCACCAGGTGATTTTCAGCCTAACCCTTTTCATCTTCTCCTTCACCCCCATCAGGACATCCTCTCTAGCAAGAGACACAAGGTATTCCAGGGTCTCAATCTCTCCTTCCATCTAGATGTAGTTCCCCTTCCCCTCTCCCTCAACCGAATTTGTCTTTAAAGGCTGATTTGAGGGTATGAAATGTGTTGTTTATCCTAGGTGTCAGAATTCCCAGCGATTGCTTGTTCTTGCCGGAATGCTTTACAAGTCAGACATATTGTCAGGGAAGTTTGATAGGTTTTGCCAAAGACATGAATAAACAAGTCATGAGTTTGTGGTGAACAGGCTCCAGTTTTCAATGTGCATTCCACAATCATCACTTTGGTTACACAATCTAAGATAGGCATTTTGCAGTCCTCCTTAGGGTCACAGACACAGAGCTAAAAAGGACTTCAGATACCATTAGTAGCCCAGACCTTTCATTTTGTAGGTAACGAAATTGGAACTCAGGCAGGTTAACATGATTTGCCCAAGGTCACCTAGCTAGTAAGTGGCAGAGGAAGGATTAGAACAGAGATCCTCCTACTCCTTAGCCAGTGCCATTTCCACCAGATCATGATACTTCCCATTCCTTTGTTCTTGTTGTTTCACGTTCTTGGGCACTAGGATTTCTGCCTTCTCAAGATCAGAATAGAGTTTTAGTCAAGCAAAATGGTAGGCATTATTCTTGATACCCAAAGACTGACTTGTCCCATTGACAAATCAGTCTCCTTCCCATCCCTTCTCTTTCCTTTCCATCCATAATATACATCTAGAATGGTCTGGTCATCTCCCTGGTATCAGCAAATGCCATGCCTGCATCTTCATAGAACTAAAGATCTACAGCTGAAGGGACCTTACAGGTCATCTAATCCAACCTCCACTTCTACAAATGAGGGGAATGAGGCCCAAAGAGTTAAGTTACTTACCCAAGACACCCAATAACTGACCAGGCTTCAAACTTAGAACATAAGAACTGGAAGGAACCTCACTGGACAGACCATCTAGTCCAACCCCTTATTTTACAGATAAGGAAACTGAGGCCCAAGAAAGTGAAATGACTTGTGCACAGCTGCAAAGGTGATCCAATTTCTACTGGACAGTCTCCAACATCAGCCTCTGCTAATTATGCTAGAAAGCATAGGAATAAATGGATTTTTCCTTATAAATAGTATTTTTCTGTAACCAAGAGCAAACTTTATATGTCATGGAGAGAAGATGGCCACCTTTCAACAGGATCAGGTACAAAGCAACTATAAAACACTCTTTACAGAAGGAAGGAAACAAGTGTTTATTAAGCTCCACCTGTGTGCCAGGTACTGTGTTATGTCCTTTACAGGTAATATCTCATTTGATCCGCATAACAACTCTGAGAGATAGGTGCTGTTATTTCCACTTTACAGTTCAGGAAACTAAGGCAAACAGGTTAAGTGACTTGCCCAAGATCACACAGCTAGTAAGTATATGAGGCTCAATTTGAATTCAGGTCTTCCTAACTCCAGGCCCAGTACTCTAACCACTGCACCATCTGAATGCCCCAGAAATAAAGACAGATCTAAGAGTCTAAGTCTAGATAATCTATCTGACTGGCCTTTTCACACTATACCGTACTGATCTTCTCTGGTCAATTTTATTTTCAACACATCTCTCACCTCTATCCTCTTCTCTCTACTAATCAAATGAGATAACATGTGAAAAGCACAGTGCCTGGCACATAATTAATTAATGCCTCTTCCCCCCTCCTCTCGTTCTTCCACTAATACAGACCAACCCCCTAGCTCATGGCTTTATCACCTCTCACCTCTACTACTTCAATAGCCCAACTGATCCCCTGGCCACTAGCCTCTACCTTCTCTGATCCATCCTTCACAAAGCTGTCAAACTTGTTCCTAAAAGCCAAGAGCTGTGCCTGTCACTCCTTGACTGAGAAGCTTCAGCAGTTCCTTACTGATTCAAGAATAAAATACAAACTCTTCATGACTTGACTTGCACCACCTTACCTTTTCAGAGTGATTTCATAAGATTCTCCCACATGTTTCTATGTTCCAGACAAAATGAACGATTTGATGTGCCCCATACAGGACCTTCTGTCTCCTGTTTACATGACTTTGCACACAACAAGAATGCCTTCCTTCAATACCTCACAGAATCCCTACCTCCATGTAAGACTTCACTAAAGTTCAATCTACAGACAGGGGAAGAATTCATGCCCACAAGAGACAGACCAGATCACAGAGATAAAAGGGACAATTTTAATTATATAAAATGTAAAAGTTTTTTGCATAAACAAAAAGTAAAATAAAAGTTAAAAGGGGTGTGGTAATTAGGGACAAAAAAAAAACCCTTTGCAACAAGTTTCTTTGGTACAAGTCTCGTTTCCATCTGATTAAAATTTATGAGCCATTTTCCAGTAGCTTAGTGGTGAAAGAATATGAAAAGGTAATTTTCAAAAGAAGAAATACAACCTATCAATAATCATGGAAAAATGCTCCAAATCACTAATAATTAAAGAAACTACAAATTAAAGCCACTCTGAGGTTCTACCTTTCACCCAGAGGATTAGCAGCAATAACAAAAAGGGAAAATGACAAGTGTTAGAGGGATTGTAGAAAAACAGGTGCACTAGTGCACTGTTGTTGGTAGAGCTGTGAATTGGAAGAGCCATTCTGGAAAGCAATTTGGAATAATGCCAAAAAGTTACTAAACTGTATGTACCTTTGGACCCAGAGATTTCACTTCTAGGTATATATAGGCATACATCCCAAAGGGATCAAAGAAAGAGGAAAAGGATCAAAGGAAAAAGGACCTATATGGACAAAAATATTTATAGCAGCTCTTCTTGTGGTAGCAAAGAATCGGAAATTAAGCAGATACTCATTATTTGGGTAATGGTTGAATAAGTTGTGGTATATGATTGTGATGGAGCACCATCGTACTATAAGAAATGATGAGCAAGATGCTTTCAAAAAAACCTGGACTTACATGAACTGATGCAAAGTGAAGTGAGTAGAACCAGGAGAACACAGTACACAGCAACAACAGTACTGGATGATGATCAACTGGGGAAATGAGTCTAGTATTGGGACTTTAGCCCTTTTCCAGATTCTGCATTCCAGATTCTATCAATTGCCTCTATGCCTTCAATGTTCCCAGCTTCCCCTGCCTGTACCATTTCCCTCTCATTCCATCCTGTTAAGAGGCCTAGAACTCTCTATTGCCAAAATTTAATTTTAGGAAACAATGAGATAAATCTATGCATATTAAAGTATGATAACTATAATAAGGTTTACTATATTATTTTTCCCAAGCATATTAAGTAGGAAGGGAAGCAAAAGCGAAACAAATTCATCTATAATGATGGCACTTCAGACTGCGTCAAAAAAAAAATGGCCAAAGAAGTATTTGAGGAGGCAGAGGGTTTTTCCCATAGTCCCATCCCTGAAGGCAAATATGTAGTCTACCTATGTACGTCACTCAGAAGTACCATGGACTACTACGTGGAAGTACATTTAAAGGACTGGGGTCTGAAGCAAAATTTTAGACCTTGGTTTCTTCATCAGTAAAAGAAAGAGAGAGGTCAGACTAGATTACAGATAAAAAAATCACAGGTAGAGAGTTAGAAAGGACCCTCAGAAGCCATGTAGTCCTGACCTCTAAGGTTTCTTTTAGCTCTCGGTCTATAATCTTATTATCCCCTCCTCATCCAGGAACCTGTCCTGACCCAGCTATAAGACTTATAGACAAAAGATATGGCTGGAAAACAGTCCCTGCCTCCTCCTTCTCTTTCTCCTCCTCCAGAGCTAAGAGTGGGTGAGGCTCTTGGCATATGGGTTGTATGTTTAAGATTGTTTGTTTCTCTGGGTGCCCACGTCTATACAAGTCTAGAATACAGGTCAGAACTTGAAGGGTCCTAACTCTAGGAACACTGATGATAAAAGGCTTCCTGTGTGTTGGCAGATGGTGGACTAGAGGTGCAGAATGAAGTGTACATTTTCAGACATGTCTGGTGTGTATTGGTTTGTTTTGTTTGACTAATTTATTACAAGGAAAGGCTTTTGTAGCAGTAGGGGAAGAGTTGGGTAGTGATACAAATAGAAAAACAATTAATCAAGGAAATATTAAAATTATTGAAAAGAAAACAAAAAGAAGTTCAAAAGAGAAGAGAAACAAGGTAATTTTGTTACTACTTTGTTGAATTTAGCATATAATTTTCTAAAATAAACTATTATATAATAGAAGTTCAATGGTTCCTATAAGAGCTTCTTTTGTTCTAGGTATACTAAAATATTTGGATGGTTGATTAAGTTCATAATAAAAAAAAGAAATTTTTAAAAGTAGTTTGGTAGAATAGAGAGGGCAAAAGAACTGTGTGATATGTCTAGGAGGGAAAAGATACTCCATTTTCTGTCAAAGAAGCAAAAGGAATGTACATTATTATTATTACTGGTATATATATAGGGGAAGAAAGACACCCTAAAGGAGAGACAGGAGGTACTCTATGTAGGTGAAATAAACCCCAATCTCAACCACTACTTCCTTTCAGACCCTGATGGAGACAACTAAGAATTCTGGCTCCAAAAGCTTTGGGAATAGCAATGCCTTAAGGACATTAAAACTTAGAGAGAAATAACAACCTCATACGTACAGTTACTAGCAAAGTCAAAAATAAAACCCAGGACTGGGATCTTCATAGTCGGAGAGTTGAGGAATGTCTTTGTCCCTAGAAAATCCAAGAGAGTTAAAAAAAAATTACTGGCAACAATAAAAGACTTTTGCAAAGTGGTAGCATACAAAATAGACCCACAAAAATTATGCCTCAAAATAGGTATTACAGTGGAGTGAAAAGAATATTGGCTTTACATTCAGAGGGCCTGTGCTGAAATGCTGCCGTTACTTGCCATTGTGGCAAGTATAAATTCTGGATAAATTCACTGTCTGAACCATAACTTTTTCATAAGAAGGCAAAATGGTCTAAGGTCCTCCCCTGCTCTGGATTCTGTGATCCTATGACTCCTGGTCCAGAGGTCCTTCTACTCCATCACACGTATGAGTTTGCTGGGAATTTCCTTTCAGAAGTTTCTTCTCACTTGTTCTTGGGCTGGTTCACCTCTCCACTTTGTATGGTGGGATGCCCATGCCAGGGGGACAGATAAAAGACAAATGGCTAACTTCTTCTAAATTAAATCATTGAAGTGGGGGCGGGGGTGAGGTGGAGAGGAGAAGCTGAAAAGTTACCAGAACTTCTCCAGGGAAAAGTAGGGGACACATATTAACATTAGTTATGGTCTATTTTGGAAGTCCACATATGGCCTTTGGGTGTGGCCTTTTGACTGAGTCCAAGTTTTATACAACAAATCCTTTTATTAAGGGGATTTGTTCTGTGAAGTCTGGATGCAGTCAAAGGGCCACACTTGAAGACTTAGAGGACCACGTGTGGCCTTGGGGCTGCAGGTTCGCCATCCCTGGTATTGGCTGCATAAGTTTGTCTGACAAAGAAAATTCTGTTTAAGACTGTTTAAACATATTTTCTGGCTTCCAGTAAGTGGGGTCAAGGCCATTCTATTTCCAAAGCTTAAACTATACAAACATTTCAGGGATCAAAGTTTCATTTAAGAACACAACATCAAACCTAAATCAAATTGTCTATCTGAAGGCATATTACTGATTAACAGAAATAGGTTTGTGATAAATTATGCTAAACTTAGAAAGAATTGCCCCTGGCCTGAAACTAACATGAATATCTGGGGATCTAACGATAAGGTAAGATGCCCTTCAATTTTAGGGATGTTGCCAAACATTTTTGAAATCTAGAAAAGACAAATGCTTTCTCAAGGAAGATTTATAGAGGGATATGCCAAATGCTATTTAAAGTACTCCTGCAAGGGTTTAGCATGAAGTGGAGCAGTGTTTCTGGAGTCAATAGTTTGTGAACACCTAATAACTTTTTACTTAGGACCCAGAGCTTTAACTTAAGCTATTTTTACATCCTCAAAATTTACTTGAAATAAATTTCCTGGGTTTCTCTTAAGGAAAATCTTTTTCTATCTTTTTGTGTGACTTAGGGCAAGTCACTACCTTCTCTGGGACTGTTTCCTCCTCTACAAAAATCAAGGGTTGATTTTCCTCTAACAAGCTGTAACGTGAATAGGCCTGGAGACTACTCAAATGAATTTGGCTAAGGGGTGGAGAAATGAAGGGCCACACAGATGTGGGAGTCTTGGGGAAAATTAGGATGGGGAAAAGGAACAGGGAAATAAGGGCTAGAATATTGCCCATTGAGAACCAAAGTATATGGGTTTAAAAAAAACAAATTATACATATATTACACACACACACACACACACACACACACAGCGCGTTTTCCAATTAACAAGCATTTATCTTCTCTCCCTCCCATCCCTACAAGGAAAACAAAATCCTTGTAATAAATATGCACAATCAAGCAAAACAAATTTCCCCTGGGCCAGGTCCAAAAATGTGTCTCATTCCGCATACTGAGTCATTTCTCTGTTATGATATGGGTAGTAATCTTAAGAAAAGATTTTTGATAATTATTTAGCAACCGTTGCATTCTATTAGGGTGAAACAGGGTCCCTCAAAATGGAGTATTAGTGAAGGTGGCCCTAGTCAGCTGTGGGGGCCTCCAAACCCCACTTGCTGCGCTGTCCCCACCGCCCCCATCCTCACCCCTCCAGCCCGTAAGGCAGAGAACCTCTGGTCTTGTCTTGGGCCAGGATGCGGGGCCACGTTCGCAGCCCGCAGCCGGGCACTAAGTGGCCGCGCTGTCCGAGGCCCAGAAGAAGACGGACCAGGCCAGGATCCCGTAGGATCTCTGGCCCTGCAGACCCAGAGGCTTGCCCTGGGTTTACATTCCTGACCTTGGCAGCGGTGTCTCTCTCGGGAAAAGAGGGGGAGGGTTAGGGAAGGCGGGGACGGACTTTTGATAAGAACAGGTGTGACCTAAGAGCTTACGGTTTGTCCAGTTACTGCGCAAGGTCTCGGGCTGGCAGAGACCGGTGGAACCCGGGAGGGTGACGGCAGCAAGGCAATTACGGCTGCGGCTGCAAGCGACCTGGCGGATGCAGCAGCATCAGACGCAGTGGCTCGGTCAGAAGTCGGACCGGGGAGGCTCCAGTATCCCCGCAGAAATGGAGGATGGAGCAAGCCTTGGAGCAAACGCGAGCTGACCCCCTCCAGCGTCCCCACAGTGTCAGCGCTCCTCTACAGGAAGGTTTCAGGCTCCAGGGAGATCTATCCACCACCCCAAGACCCGGCCACGCCCAGCTCCGAGCCCTCCCCTGATAGCCCGAAACGTTCTGTTCTGCAGCGGGAGAGAGCTACCCTGGCCAGTCCCCCGCAGGCAAGGCCAGGAAGTGGAGAGGAGCTAGGACATTGTAAACAAGTTCCAGTGCAGCCCCAACTAGCTCTCCATTTCCGCTAACAGCAAGGACCACCCCATTCCAGACCTAGTCCTTTCAAAATGCGCTGTTTCTGCTTCCCCTGTCCCTCTGCCTCTTCTTCCACCTTCCCAACCCCTTAACAGATGACCATCAGCAGAGGTCTGAAGGGGACTGAAGGTAAACAGAGCCTCAGACAAGGCCAATCCTTGTCCCAGAGGTTTGTAGCATAAATGGCCAGGTCCTGGTTGTGTGTCTTTGCGGAGTATTGGCGTAGACAGGACAGGTGATAAGTTTGGCCAACACGGCATCATTTCCTTTCCCAATAATAGGCCTTCCTGGGACACAAGAGACAAAGTCCAAATTACTCTGCCTCTGTTCCCATTTATTTGCAATATGAACCTTGCCAGGGTGATGCACATTGAACACTTGCCATAAAGACTTGCCTAACCTTAAAGAATTAAGATTGACCAGGAATAATTTTCTACTATGACTATTTTTAATAACCCTATTATTTCTCTTCAGTGTGAAAACACTAGCATCTGTAATTTGTCAGTGGGATCTAAACCCTGGGTCTTCCTTATTCCAAATGCAGTATTCTGTTCCTTATAGCACATAGCATTAATTATCCTATGCTACCTAGAGAGAAGAAAAAAAAAAAACCCAAAACTTCAAGCAACAATGGCCAATCTGTTAGATGTGTTGATTGAAGATCTGGGAATCCAGAGGAACCGAATCAAGTTGAAATGGATTATGATATTTATAGATCATAGACCAAAAGTTACAGCAGGATTTGTATTTATGCCTATCATTGATACAAGGTAAATGGAAAGTATCAGTTTCATGTCAGAACAAGAAAAGAGGAAGATGTCCCAAGAACAGTACTGGAATCATAGACCTATACTGGAAAGGGACAAATTGCTTGGGGAATATGGTTAACAGTAGAATTTCAAGAACTCTTTGAATGTCCATAGAAACAAGACCACTAAGTTATTTTCAACCTATTCAAAATATTCTTGGAATAACTTGACACTCAGGATCATCCTCCCCACCCCTATCCCAACCCCGACCCCCACCCCTTTCACTTTAATTAGCTTCCTTTAACAAGAGGGAATGTGGTAGAATGGACAGTACACTAGATTTGATTCCTGATTTTATTTATTATTTGTTATCATGGGCAAATCCTTAAACTTCTTTTTTTGCTTTTTTTTTTTGGAGGGGGGAAGGCAGGGTAATCGGGGTTAAGTGACTTGCCCAAGGTCACATAGCTAGTAAGTTTTAAGTGTCTGAGGTGGGATTTGAACTCAGGTCCTGACTCCAGGGCCAGTGCTCTATTCACTGCAACACCTAGCCACCCCTGTTATTAAACTTAAAAAATAAATTATCTCAATTTAAATACTCAAAAGGAACAATTCTGTAAGCATAGCAGAATACAAAAAGGATTCTCTGTGAAACTGTAAATCTCCTTTCCATAACACTTCATTAAAATATATATTTGAGTTCTACATGCTTTCAAAATTGTCTGGCTATGGGGGGTGGCTAGGTGGCACAGTGAATAGAACACAGGCCCTGGAGTCAGAAGGGCCTCAGTTCAAATCCAGCCTCAGATTCTTAACACAAAAACTAGCCAGGTGACCTTGGGCAAGTCACTTAACCCCAATTGCCCTCCAAAAAGCAAAAAAAAAAAAACTGTCCAGCTAGTGTGTACTTCCTCCTATACTTTTCTATGCATTATTAAAAAAAAAAGTTATAGTAATGGATTGGGAGCATCACCATTGCTAGTTCCTCATTCATCTCTACCAACCTTCCTATTTGAAAATTAAGAAAAAGAGAAAAATCTTTGCAATAAATACAGTCAAACAAAAAGACATAGTATCCATGTCAAAAAAAAAGTGTCTCTTTCAGTACTCTATGTCCAACATCTCTGTCATTGCATTGATCAATTGTCTTTCAGTTATTATTATTTTTTAAGCAATTGGGGTTAAGTAACTTGCTCAAGGTTACACGGCTAGTCATTATTTATGTGTGGGTGCTCAGTTTCTGAGGCCGGATCTGATCTGGGGTCATCCCAACTCCGAGGCCGGCGCTCTTACTCACTGCGCCACCTAGTCGCCCCTTTAGGGCAATTGGGGTTAAGTAACTTGCTCAGGGTTACACGGCTAGTTATTTATGTGTGGGTGCTCATTTTCTGAGGCCGGATTCGATCTCAGGTCCTCCCGACCGGGGCCAGCACGCTTACTTTGCCACCCAGCTGCCCCCACAATTGTTTTTCTTTACAATATTTCTGCCCTTTTAAAATCTGTTCTGTTTCTGCTTACTTCATTCCGTCAGTTCATACCACTAGTGATGCTTTGGAATTCTTTCATTTCTCACGGTGCAATAATATTCCATTACGTGCATATCTGACAGTTTGTTCAGCCAATCCCCACTTGTCTGAGACAATCTAAGGCACCACCTTAGAGTTTTCTTCCAACCCTTCCCCCCACTTTTAATCTTCCATTAAGGATCAGAAAATGTGTTTTGCTTCAACTATTTCCTCCCTAGTATTATCTTCTCTTAATCCCATTTCCACTCCTCCCCCATCTGAGCTTTAGTTCTATATCAAATTCTTCATTCAGCCCTACTTTGTAAGGTTCATCTGATGCCCATTTTCCCCTTCCCCCTTCTTCCACATTTGCAAACTCTTTATACATCCCATTTATGAGAATTAGCAAATTCTAACTCTTTCTTCCTCCTTTCTACACTAGTATATTCCTTCTCTTACCCTTCATTCCCTTTCCCCTCAGAATATAACCAGTCTAACTCTAGGACCTCTTTTTCTTATTTAACTTCCTCAATATCCTCTGAAGACACTAAGGTTCTAAAGCATCACTTGTTTCTTCTCCCCCATTAGAATATTAGCACATTATCATATAGCTTCTTCTAATTGATCAAATCAATCTACTTTTTTTTTTTTGGAGGGGGGGAGGCAGGGCAAATGGGGTTAAGTGACTTGCCCAAGGTCACACGGCTAGTTTTGTGTTAAGTGTCTGAGGCTGGATTTGAACTCAGGTCCTCCTGACTCCAGGCCTGGTGCTCTATTCACTGTGCCACCTAGCCACCCCTCAATCTACTCTTCTAGGTTTCTCTGGACTTGTATTCTTGTTCAGCTCTTTTCATGAGATGCTTGAAAGCCCTCTGTTCATTTTTTCCCTGTAGGATTATACTCAGTTTAGGGGAGTAAATTGTTCTTGGTTATAAGCCTCTCGCCTTTGCCTTTTGAAATATTATATTCCAAGATCTATTCTTATGTGATCCTGACTCCAGTTCCTTGGCAATTGAACTGCTTCTTTCCTGCTGCTTTTAGTATTCTGACCTCAGAGGTCTGGATTTTGGTAACAATATTCCTAGTACTTTTCATTCTGGGGATTACTTTAGAAGATTATCGGGGGATTCTTTCTATCTTTGCCTTCTGGTTCCAATAAATCTGGGCAGTTTTCATTTATGACTTCCTGAAGGATAGTATCTTGGAATTTTTTTCAAATCATGCTTTTCAGGGTATCCACTAGCTCTTAAAGAATCTCTTTGATCAGTTTTCCAGGCCAACTGTTTTTGGTATCAGGCATTTTACATTTCCCTCTCTTTCAGTCTTTTGGCTTTTGTTCTATTTCTTGTGGTTTCGTAGAACCATTGATTTGTATGGTTCATTCTAATTTTCGGGAAGTCTTATTTTGGGGGTAAAGTTTATCACTTTTTCTTCTAAACTATTTGTTCTTCCAGTTCTTTCCTTCAGGGACTTTATTTCATTTTTAAAAATCTCATTTAATCTTTTCTAGGTATTCATGTCCTTAAGAAGTTCATTTTCCCCTGTGAATTGTTTTACAGTTGTTATAGAGTTATGTTACTTTCTTATGTTACTCTTTCTTTTGGAGGATCATCCTAGATCATGCAATCATTTTTTTTTATTCTGGTGATTTCTTTCATTTCCTCATCTTTTCAACTTTAATTACTGAAATGGGGCCTTGTACTAGAACCAGGAAGTCCCCAATACACTTTCAGTTGGGATGGACAACCCTGTTTGGTCTTGCTATAGATTCCTTCATAGATTTCCACCTCCTGTGGTTAGGTCTTCTCCTTGGATCTTTGAGGTCCTGAGTATGGGATCTTCAGGGCCCTTGTCTCAGGACAGTATTAGGGACCCCAGAGTCCTTGAGACTATACTATGGTATTACATTGGTTTGCTTTGCACTTTAAACTCCCAAGGTTTCCAAGGTCCCTATCCTGGGGTTTTCTCAGGAGAGCTCTCTGATTTTGCACAGATCTCTAGGCATGGAGCCTTAGGAAAAATTCTATTGGCTTCTGACTTTTTTTTTTGATAGTTTTGAGCTGGAAAACACTTTAGTTTCTCATTGGATTTCATGACCACTATTTGGTCTGGTGAGAACTTCAGGGTTTTGCTGGACCATTAAACTTTCATAACAAGAGTTAGACTTAATCATCTCAGGTTCCTTCCGGATCTAAATTCTATAAGCTACTACTATGCTTTTGCATAGAGCAATTACAAAAAAGTGGGAATAGTCATGTAGAGTAGTGGTGTCCAGCTCAAAACAGAATTGGAAACCACAAATCTATACATAAGGATTCCTGTGGGCTGTATTGACTTAGTTTTAAAATGTTATCTATGTTTCAATCATATTTTTTATGTTGTGGTAAATATTTCCTAATTGCATTTTAATGTGGTCATTCAATAGTGTTGGACAGCCCTTTCAACACAGCTGATATAGAAGTTACTTATCACCTTCAGTCAAACTAATTCAAAAGTGCATTGTCTATGGAAAACTGAGATTGGGAAATACTGGGAAGTACAACAGATTTGGAACTAAAAGGCCTGGATTTGGGTTCATTCTGTAACCTACTAGCTGTCTGATCTTGGGTAAAGACAACCTCTCTGGGTCTCGTTTTTCTAGCTGCAAAATGAGGAAGTTAGACTAAGCTATCTGTAGGGTCCCTATCAGGTCCAAATCTTAAATTCATTATTCTACTGCAATTAAAAGAACTTTAGAGACCTCTATTGGTTACCAGTAGACATTGCCTTGGTGGCTATTTTACTAGGAATTTTACTACCAATCTTAACCCTCCCCACTCCCCTATCTATTCAAGCTTTAAATTCTCTATCCTTTGGAAGACTTCCCCAAACCTCCTAAACAGTGAAGTCAGAACCCTTCTTTGAGAATTGTTTTCTATGTCTACTAGCAATAACTCCCACTGAGTGAAAGATATAAACCATTTACTTGGCAATGGGAAATATTTATTCCAATATAGCTCACTGGATAGCTTCTCAATCTAAGCATAGATTGAGAATCATCAACAGAAGCTAACAAAATTTTTAAAAACTGTGATATGAGTCCCCAGCTTTGTAGTTCATTTAAGTTTTGGATCAGATTCAGAGCTGATGGGGTCCTTAGAGGTCTTCCAGTCCCATCCCTTAATTTTACAGATGAGGAACTAAGGGTTAAGTGTCCAAATTTTCTTGGTTCCTAGTTTCCATAAAGGGATTACTAAGGTTACTCTAAAACCAAATTACTAAAGATAAAACCTGGTTTCAAACTGTAATCTCAAAGAGTATTTCTAAATGTCCTTATGAACATATTACTGTTAGGCACTATACAGACCAAATTAGACTTAAGGCCCTCTAAGTAACACATTCCCAAAAAAACTGTACAGTCTTCAGATAAAAAACATAAGATAAAATTCAATAATACATTTCAGAATACTTAGTTTTAATTAGATTATGCTCTACACTTATTCATCAACAGTAGGAAATAAGGAACTGTCAAAAATATAAAGCTATGAGTCGGTCAGAATATGCAAAGACTATATAGGACTATATATTTGTCCTCTTTTGATAAAAACATCAGATTCAACTGCAAATATTTATCATCTACTGGCCCCAATTACTCTCCCTCTATTTGTCAAGTAGTTTTCTTCTCCACCTGAACCACTGAATTCAGAATCTGGGGACCTCATATTTAAATCAGTGGTCCTTTAACACTGTGGCCTCAGTTCATCAACCTGTTTCCACAACCTGCCTTAGACTTACTCATCCAAGACTATTCCATTTTCATCATCTTAGACTCTAAAATTCCTTCTGATTCTAATCTTGCATCTCTCCTTCTGCTTCAACAATTTTTCATCCTTATTATGATCTCCAGGCCTTACATACTTCCCTAGTTCTTCTAGTCCATCATTCCTGCGTTAGGCTCACATTTCCCTTAGAAGTCTTAACCATATAGTTAACCAGTTCAACTATCGGTTGTCCTTCACTTTTCTGCTGTTCATACCTACCCAATACTCCACTCTAGGTTATGTCTACCATCTGCATTCCCCAACAAGCTGTATCTGACCACTATGTGGTTTCTCACCCCACCCCCTCCATTGTCTCCTCTTTCATTTGTCTCACAGGAAGGGGTGACTCGTCTCCTTGCCAAGGTAAACCTATGTACCCTTCGATCATATTTCATCCAGTCTTCTCCAGCAGATTTCCCTCTAACCTTCAGTATCTTCCCTTCCACTGAATGCTCCCCTGATGCTTATAAATATGTTCATGTCTCCCCAATCCTCAAAAAACATCACCTCATCAATCCAGTTCCACTGGGGACCATCCTAACATTTCTTTTCATGGCTAATCTTGAGAAGGATATTTACAATTAGTGCTTCTATTTCCTTCCCTTTCACATTCTTGACTCTCTACAGTCTGGCTTCCAACTTCACCATTTAACTGAAAATGTCTTCTGTAAAGTCACCAACAATCTCCTAATTGCCAAATCGAATATCCTTTACTCCATCTTTTATTTTTTGATCTCTGCAAAAACACTTGTCAATACTCTCTTCTCTCTAGGCCTTTATGACATTGCTTTTTCCTGGTTTCCTCCTACTTGTACAACCACTGCTCAGTCTCCTTTGCTATTCATCTAGACCACAATGACTAATTCTGGGTATCCCCCCAAGGCCCTGCCCTGGGTCCTCTTTTCTTAACTGCTATTTCACCTGTTCTCATCAGTTTCTAGGATTTAACTATCATCACCATGCAGAGATTATCTATTTTAGCTACTTCTAACCTCCAGTCTCACATTTCCAACTGCTTATTTGATATCTTGAATTGGATGCCCCAAAGATATCTTAGATTCATGTCCAAAACTGAACTCACCTTCCTCTCAAAACCCTAACCCTCTTTCTAACATCCCTATTTCTCCCAAGTCTAAGTGTCATGATCAATACCTGTCACTTCCCATATCCAAACATTGCCAAGTCTTGTCAATCCTACCTTCACATCTCTCATATATGACTTGTATGACACTATTACTACTTTGGTGCAGGACCTTATCAATATTACAATAGCTCTGCCTCAAGTCTCTCCCCATGCAGCTGGCAAATTGATCTTACTAAATCACAGGTCTGTTACCTTTCCCCACCACCAATAAACGAATTCCTCCAGAATCAAATATAAACTCCTGTGGCTTTTAAGACCCTCAAAACCCAGCCTGTTCCTACCTTTCCAGTCCTTATACCTTACTCTTGTTCACATACTGATGGTCTCCTTGAGATTCTTCTCATTATCCATCTACCTCCACAAATTTTCCTTGGCTCTCTCCCATACCTAGAGTGCTCTTCTTTCTCATCTCCACCTTCTGGTTTCTTTCAAGTCTCAGCTAAAACCTCATCTGCAAGAAGCCTTTTTTGATTCTCAATATTAGTCTGAGTTTATCTCCAATTTATCCTAACAAATCTCGTTTGTACATAGTGTTTGTTGCTCCTTGAGAACAGGGCCTGTCTTCTGCCTTTCTTTTTATCTCCAAGCACTTATCACATTGCCTGGCACAGGGCCAAAACTTAAAAAATGCTTGTCAATCTATGTACAAACTATTCTATGCCTGCAATGTACTGCCTAGTACTCTTGGGGTCTTCGCCTTCCTTCAAGGCTCTGATCAAGTACCACCTCCTTGTATAGTCTTTCCTGATCCCCACTACCCCACCCCCATCAGTGCTTTCACCCTTCAAATTACCCCACATTAAGATTACTTATGTACATGGTGTATCTGGCCCCAGAAGTATCCCATCACCAACTCCCTTGTGTAGGACTGCTGCTTTTACTTTTGTTTCCATAGCACCATAGTTTTGCTTACAATGTTTGTTGAACTGATGTTTATGCTAATGTAATGATATTGGCTATGCTCAAAATTCAGATTTGCTGACTCAAACATAACATTTTTTTAAAGTAAAGCATTCTCGGGGTGGCTAGGTAGCACAATGAATAGAGCACCAACCCTGGAGTCAGGAGGACCTGAGTTCAAATCCAGCCTCAGACACTTAACACAAAACTAGCCATGTGAGCTTGAACAAGTCACTTAACCCCATTACCCCACTCTCCCCCCTAAAAAAATTAAAGTATTCTTCCCCCGTAAAAAATATTTCCATTTGAATTTTTGTTTTTTATAAAGTTTATCCTCATGTTTATCCAAAAGAGGCCCAACATGCCTAGTACTTTTGGCCTGCTGGGTGTGCAATTAAATCAATTAGATGAATTAATAAAGATAACTACAAATCTCTATTAAAACTTACATCACAAAATAATGGTTTTGATGCTGGCTTTCTCAAAGCGTTAATTTGCATAGCAAAAAGCTGTTTTTTGACTTCTGTACCACAACATGTGAACTCCTAATGAGCTCCATTTACCAACCAGTAATTTTAATACAAGGCTGGGACCTATGTCTTTTTTTCCTCATCCTTCATAAAAAACAACTATTTGAGAAACTTTGGGAAACTGATTTTTTTTTAAAGGAAGAACAGTTTAAAAGAGGGGTCATGGCTAGGAAACACTCTGGAAGAGCACCAGATGATTTCAAAGGACTCTGTTTTCTTCTTTCCTTTTGATGAGTAAAGAAAGGGGAGTCCCTCCTACTGTTCTTGTGCAATTAGTTTCTTTCTGTTACATTTCATTTACTTTCAATTAGTTTCAGGATAGTTTTAAGTTTAATATAATTAAAGATTGCTATTAAGTGCTAGGTTTTCTTAAAAGGGTAACAGAAGGGCTTATCAGCTATAAAACATTACCAACATTGCCTCTAATGAATGACTAAGAAAAACATGAGCTGTGACTAATGCACCTAAAGACAAAAAATTGGTAGGATGGGGGGGGAGGGGAGACAGAGGAGGGAATTGCCATTTACATTCATGAATACAGAGCCGTTAGTGGATTTTTGTTCCAAGGAACGTAAGAAAAAAATTGGAAGAAAAACAGATATAAAAAAGAAACTACTTGATTTCCCCATGTATTTATTTATATAAGTACCACAGGGCCTTCTGAAAAGGGCTGCCTACAATATTGTGTCTAACATACCTGCTGAAAGGGGTCTGTGACTAAGGGTTCTTAGACATGGCTTTAATGGGGGGGGGACCCTTTTCAATAAAGAAGAAAATGCTCAGGTGAGGGGCACTATGCTATTTAGAATAGATTAAAAACATTTTCATACCTTTTCTAATCTTCAAGATTAGAACTACTCATATTGCTGTGAACTAATGCTTCCTTTTCTTCAGTACTGCACAACTACAGTGAAGGAAAGCTGTATTTATAATAATAGAAACTTAGTTCTAATCCTGTTAACCCAAGAATTTGATTGGTGAATTAAAGTTCATTATGTACTACATCTAATTTCAGGGGAAAAGTATAGAATAATACATTAATTCCTTTAATTTCTTTCCCCTTAAATCTAATATACTATCATGTGGAAAACAGCCAGTGTTTTCTACTAAAGTATGTGTCTATTACCACCTTGGATTGCTGGGAGTACAAAAGAGCCAAATCATCCAATGGATTATTTTCTTTCATGTAACATTTGCTAAACTCCATTGTAAGAATGGAGTTTAAAAACAAAACCAAGGGGCGGCTAGGTGGCGCAGTGAGTAGAGTGTTGGCTCTGGAGTCAGAAGGACCTGAGTTCGGATCCGGCCTCAGACACTTAACGCACACAAACAAAAACCTAGCCGTGTGACCTTGGGCAAGTTACTTAACCCCAATTGCCCTCCAAAAAGCAAAAAAACAAAACAAAACCAAAGAGGACCCAAGTAGCATCAAGAGTGAATTTGATAGTTTTATATAAATTTCAGCCCTAGTAAAATGTATTCTTCTGTGTTATTTTAATGCAAGAAAATAATCTTGCCTATAACATGGAGGGGAAAAAAAAAGTAACATTATTGAGTATTGGGGAATGAAGACAAGGATATAAAAACACATACGTAAGTACTGTTCTAATAACATTACTTATCCTTTAGGTTAAATCAACTTTTAATTGATTTTTTTAAAAATCTGTAATTCCTAAAAGTAAAAAATGTTTCAACAGAAACATTAAGATTTTTATGTTGCCTTTTTCTTAATTTTTTATTTTTGCAGACTGTTTGGAAACATGCAAAAACTCAAATGGCTAATGGCACTTTACAATGTTGAAACAATAGCTAAATTAAATGCCTAACAAAAATATCTTGGGGAGGCTAGGTGGCGCAGTGAGTAGAGCGTAGGACCTGAGTTCGGATCCAGCCTCAGACACTTAATGCACACACAAACAAAAACCTAGCTGTGTGACCTTGGGCAAGTTACTTAACCCCAACTGCCCTCCAAAAAGCAAAAATATCTTAATGTGACATCTTTAAAGTTGAACCTTCATTCTGATGCTGGGCAATTATTTAAAAATTGAGGTTTGGGGGATTTTTTTGTTTTTGTTTTTTCTGGGTGGGGGAGAGAATATACCTGTGATTTTAATGGCATAGGGAACTCCCTCTATAAATATCAGTGCTTACGCTTTAACAGTCTCAGATATCAGAGGGCATTGAGACTTTAAATGGTACACAAAGTAGGGAGATGGCCTGGAAGGCAGGAACACTGGTTTCAAATCCTGCCTCTGACACAGACTTGGCAGGGCAACCCTGGATAGGTAGTAACAACAGAGGTTACAAACAAAATTTATCAATCCTTAGTGATTTACTTGTAGTTCATTAGCCACCACAACAGATAACTACACCAGCTATGACATCATTTTTAGCACCTCCTTTAACAAAAGCAGAAAAAAGGGTACAAATAGATTATACTTAGATATAATACATTGTTCAATTAGTCCTCAGCCCTCTGAGAAGCTTTCTACAAGTACAACAGAGGCTTCTGTAATAACAATTTTCAGTCCTTTGGTGGATATTGCTCACTCATATTCATTTATGAAAAAAAATTTCTAATCAGACAACTAGATTAAAAAGTTATACTCTTATCTTGTAGTTCAGTGAGATAATAATGGAATCTTTTAGGGTTAAAAAGTCTAAATCTGGAAAGTACACCCACATTTTAGGTATGGCTTCAAAGAATATATGCAACATTTCTACAAATAATTACCTTCATTACAGTGCAAGATTAAGTTCTGTTAATATATCTTATGTTTATTGGTCATAAATGTGTTGTCAGACAAAATTATAGAGAATGTAGAGAAATATATTCAATAAAAAAGACCTTAAATTCTAAGCTAAAGATGAAAAGCAAACTAAACAAACAATATTTAGTTTTCTTTAAAGGCCAGACGCATTTCACAGAATAAAGGTGGTTGATCCCTCCTTTTCAAATTAGTGCTGCAAATTTGCAAGAGATCAATCATATTTACAATTTTTGCCCAACATCAAACAACCTGTAAAAACTTTTTAGCTTGTTTAAATTTCAAAAATAAATAGAAGCTTTCAACTGAAAGCATATATATTTATAGCTATCTGAAGTTAGAATTTTTTTTAAGCTACATAGGAAAAAAATGCTCCCAGGCTTTTTAAGGGCCCACTGAGTTATATAAAGCCTCTTCTGTCCCAACATTTTCTTGAATTCAAGTGATATTTTCTTCCTGAAAAACGTGACCACCAGAGCTTTCACTTCAAACCATTCAATCTGTTTCCATGGCAGCACTTCGGGATTCCTTAGCTACCATAAGTCGCATTAGCTGACTATGGAATTTCTCAATCTTTTTTACATCTTGGGCCTGGTCTGTCCTGTATACCAGACACTGCAAAACAAAACAAAAAGTAGAGATTAACAAAACATCAATCTGGAATGTGATTTCTTATCCTTTAATATTATGAACTTACAGCTTCTCTCTGAAACTGTATAGTACTGACATTAGATGAGATTCTGCCACTTATGGCATTCCCTACTGAGGAAATATTAAGAGACATACTTAAGCTGCCCAAAATTATAATCTATGATTTAATTTCTTTAAATCTTGATCATCTTATCAAATTCTCAGTGCCATTATAGCAAAAAAGATCAATCACATCCTAACATTTGAGAATACCCCTCCCCCAGGGCTGTCCAGTTAAAAAAAATTTATATACCTACCTACCTACATACATACATATACACACACACTTTTCTTCTCTAGGAAATTAAGAATACGACAAAATTAAGTGAAGGTCTTGGGTACAAACCCTAGCCTGAGGTCAACCCAAGGCCTAAATTAATATAGATAAGTTACCTATCCTTACTTTTTACTATTAGAAATTCCATAAGCTTTCTCAGGAGTCTGAATCCAGTATTTAATTCCTTGACAAAAAGTCCTAATTTTCCCTTACTATATTCTTTTTTTTTCATTAAAGATGAAGAACTAGCTATTGTTATAAGAACAGTTCGTGTCCCATATTGTATAAGATTATTAAAACATTTCTTAGGCTTTTTCTCTCATCCAAGATAAGAGACTCACCTTTTGATCTGACCCACAAAGTGTTAGTCCTATGAATATCTTAAGTTACAAAAAGATTTTTTAATCTTTGGAAATATTCTTTAAAAACTACAAGACAGAGGCATAACTCTATGAATATAAAGGTCCTAGATACTATATTCACTCCTTCCACGCCCTTTCCCAAACTGGCCAAATATAAAATTTTAGCTCAAAAAAAAAAAAGTCATTAATCTGAGGTAATTCATACAGCAACTTCTACCATATATAGAACACTCTGAGTAGAGGGGCAAACAGAATGACCCTCATTAATAATGACTATGGACATTACTATATTACAGCATGATCTAACAAGATGACTATAATAATGATCCCTAGTCATTCCTTGATGTTGCTGTGGTATATTCAATATATTTTAGGCAGAGAAGCCTGTGATGATATTTTCAAAAGATTTCTAACCAGAATGTTTCAAATCCCAGATCTACTGCTGAATAGCTGTCAAATGAGTAGGTTGGATTGGGTGATCTTTCAAAGATTTCTTTCAGCTCTCAACCCTATATTCTTTTCAGCATCCCAACCCTCCAATCTTTCACCCTTGAATCAGTGGCTCAACAGAAAGAAAGTCTGACACTTCCTAATGGACCCAATACAATAAAAAGGGTTCCCAAGGGCTCTTGATTTGTTTTCTGTTATCCACCCCTTTGGCAGACTAGTGGAACCTAAGGATTCTGCCTTCTTGGAATATTTTTAAATGCATAAAATATATAGAATTATAAAGTCAACTATATTGAAATACAGTTATCAAAAGTTTTGAAAAAGCTCTGTTTCAGACAATGCTGACTATACCAAGATTATTTTCAAGATTTTACAAACCATGTACTCTGGTGCCTTTTAATTACACCAAAACATTACTAATTCATTCAACTTGTATTAAAATATATTTCCTAAGTCTTTCTGCCATATTTTTGCCTAACCAATCTCTCACGTTTATTCCTGTTCCTACTGAGTTTCACCCTGCTCCTGGAGAATCATCCTTGTCAATTAATAAAGATGTAGAATTTAATTTCTTTATTCTAAAGTATACAGCAATTCCATCCAGTTAAGTGCTATATGTAAACAATAAGCATATTTTTGTTTCCTTCATTTAGCTCTCTGATACATGTATTAGGTAATAGACTCTAGGACTAAACCTTTGGCCCAGCACTTGATAGATCAGGCAACATACTACTCTACCCATTGATGACCAAATGGTACCATCTAGTTGGTTGTCCACATTCCTGACAGGAACAGTTTCACAATTCTATCTTCATCATTTTTTGAAAATGTCATCAACACAGTATCACTCTAATGAGGTCCAAATTCAGTAAAGTTATATTTATTGCTTCCTTCTTGCCTTCATATGCCACACATGACATTAAAAATATGACATGATTGTGCAATATTAAGCAATTTTCAAAGCACCCTGTAATTGCCATCAACCCCTGCTGACCAAAGTATATTCAACTTTCTATAGTGCATACATATATAATGTGTGTGGATATGTGCGTGCGCATACGTGCGCATGCATACACACACACACACACACACACACACACACACACACGATTATGACAGAAAAAGATCTTGGGACTACATGAGTCAGCCACAAAAGCAAGACACTGGAGCGTAAATGGGAGTTTAGAACATAGAAACCAAAAAGATATATTCTAATTTCTAGTCAAGTGATTACTATTATGCTTCACTTTGGGTTCTCTAAGTAAGAGAAGACATGAAGAACTGAAACAAATTATTCAATCTGGAAATGAAAGGCTGTAATAACAGCCATCACATATACAAAACATTATACAAGGAACTATCTATTGGCCGCTAAGTCCGGAACAAAAGGAAATGGGTTTAAGTTCAATGTAGTTAGTAGTAGAATTATAGGTGGGAATTGTATAAGAAGAGCAAGGAACACTATACAATGTGATGAATTATTATGTATAGATTTTTTGCTGTCAGGGTCCTTTTAGGGAGATAGGCTAGATTATATTTTTGGTCCATTTAAACATAATCATAATAGCATTTACATAACAATTCTGGGTTTACAAAGTGCTTTACAAATATTATCTCATTTAATTCCCACAATAATTCTGTAAGGTAGGGGTTATTATTATCCTCATTTTATAAATGAAGAAACTGAGGCAGAAAGATATTAAATGACTTGATTAGGGCCACACATCTAATCATTTTGTCTGAGACTGAATCTGAACTTATATCCCCCTGACTCCAAGTCAGGTACTCTATCCACTACAACAACTAACTACCCCCCAAATCTATAATACATGCTTCCTGTGATAGTTTTTAAAGTCCACTGAGAACATGAAATAGGAAAAACATCCTACTAAGGAATCTTACCATATGAAACAATAAATTTTAAATAAAAGTCTTTTGTATATACAATTCTTATATCTATAGTATTCCTCTAGATTACTGAAATATACATTATCATTACCAGAGGATAAAGGTACTGCCTTTAAAGTTTAAGTTGTCTATATATTAATGATGTTTTTCTATGTTCATGTCCTAATTCTTATTAAAGAACATATTTTTCAGTCTGCTACCTATGTATCCTTGGGCTAGACACAATCTTTCATTTTCTTATCACTAAAAAGAGATTAAAGGAGAACTACTTTTCTAAAGTCCTGTTAAACTCTAAAATTCTATTTCTGTTCTATAACAAATTAATCACAAGTAACCATCAGGATTTTCTTTATATTAATATTCAAGATTCTAATAGATTCAGTTTCTTGCTTTAAGGAAATGAAGCTTTCAGTCTTCCTTTTTACTGTTACTTGACCCAATTTAACAGACTGTTCTCCAAGGAGGTGGTATAATCATTAAAAATATAAGACTCTGCACATCACTAAAAAGCATATAACCACAAAGTATACTGTAACATACAACCAAAGATGACATAAACAATAATTTAAAACTTCTAAGGGATTAGTTAGTCCCTGAGCAGAGGTTTTTAACCTTTTTTGTACCATGGATCCCTCACTTTGGTAGTCTATTGAAATCTATGGACATCATCTAAGAATGTTTTGTTGCCTACACTGGCAGTTGAAGAAATGCTCAATTTCAACTGGAGGTTAACAATATAATTTTTCCCCACCCAAATTCATAGACCACCTAAAATATATATAAAATGGACTCCAGGTTAAGAACCTCTATCATAGAAGTTAGAGAGTTCCAAGGAGAGATAAAAACCTGATGTCTTCCTTATTAAATAATCTAATCCCAGTTATATGTTCTAATTATGGTGCTGCCACAGTGTCTGTTCTATTTCTTCTAATATATTCTGAGATCTGGCTTCTACATGCCCCTTACATGAAGGTAGTCAAAAGAAAACAACTGCTAGCATGGATATAGCATGGTATACTAAAGAAGCAAGTTGAATTACTTTCCAACACCCCAACAAAAGTAGTTTCTGAAGCAATGTTCCTGAACTTGGAACAGAGAACAAAGCAACATCATTATGGAGTAATTTGCATAAAGTCTATGATTAATTCTTAACAAATGGTTAACCCAGGAAACTCAAACTTGTACAATGAATAAAAATTTATACTTACAACTAAATCATCTGTTACTTTGATACACAGATTCCCATCTGAATGCCTATATTTGAGAACCACACGTGCCTGAAACAATACAATTTTAGAAACAGTGAAGACAGCTGATTTTTTTTTATGAATTTAGCTTTAATAAAACAGATGTCAAAAAATATCTTTGGTATCCATTTATCATGCAATCTCCCCTTCTCACCAAAACCAAACCATTTAAAAATGTATACTTTTAAGAAAGAATTTATATTACTGAAGTAGAAACAACACTTTTATTTTAAATGGATTCATATAATGCTAGTATCCAAATATAGCAGCTTTGTTTGGAAGTTATTTTTATTACCATAATGATAAAAATTAAACTATTTTAGAACTTTACTGGGAACATGGAATAAGGTTTGAACTGAAAACAGACCTAACATTGCTGTGCTTTCTTTCATAAGGTTAGTCCTAATGAATGACATGGGAAATACAAAGTTTTTAAGCAAAGGATAGGTTCAGATGTCATTCTGGACCAATCAATGAGGACAGTATTGTGACATGCTCAAACTTGTGTTTAATAAGATCAATCTGAAAGTTGCACAAAGGATGGACTGGAGTGGGAAGAGACTTGAAACAGGGAGAAAAATCAATAGGCTACTGCAATAGCTCAGTTGTGAAGTAATGAGGGCCTGAACTAGTGTGGTGAAAGAATCAAAGGAGAGACAGGGAGCACATATAAGAAATGTTTCAAAGGTAGAATAGATAGGAGTTGGCAACTAACTGGATGAGGGAGGAGTGAGACTGAAGAACAAATAATGACATCTAAGTTATAAGCCTGGTGTAATGGTAATGTAATTTTAATTTGAAGATCCCTTTGTGTTGGCAAAGGTAGCAAGTACTTAGCACTTAGTAACTGATCAAGCCTCTGTTGGGGAAACAGAAGATATGAACTCCTGTCTCCTGTTACTGAAGTAACAGGAAGGGGTTGGCTGAAACAGGAAGCTAATGCTGTGTGTATATAAGGAAAAGCCCCAGAGAGGCACAGTCATAATTTCTTGGGACTAGCATCTGGTGGCAGAGCAGCTACAGAAGAGAGAATTGAGAACTGAGCCAGAATTTCCTGAGAACTTGTGGTGGTAGAGCTTCTTCTGAACAGGAGCCTGGAGCCTGGAGCCCAGGTGACTGAGGAAGCATGACTGGGATGCTGAGACTTTGTTTGTTTGGTTGAGCCTTGAATTCCCTGGAACAGAACTTGTTAAGGATCTGACATGTACCAGACCCTGTGAACTTCAGTGTGGAGCAGGCCCTACCCAGAGAGCTGGACAAGGAACTGGGAGCTGTCTGCCCTTGAACCCAGGTGACAGTCCAGTGAATCCAGGTAGAATCTGGGACCATGGAAGGGGATCCAGGGAATTTGAGAACAGGCAAGTCAAGATGAAAAGACCTCTCCCTGGGTACTGAGTAAGGATGAAATTGTAGTTTACTAGTGACCTAGGGGTGGAGGATTTGTGTATGATACTTAGTAATTGATTGCTGAATAAGTGACTGATTGAGTTAATCAAGACTTTGCCCCATGAGTGGAAGACTTTTGACTATTGTACTTTGAGATGATTGTTCTTTGTTCTAAATATTGTGACCATTTTAGTGAAAACTATGTGGCCATTTTAATGATAAGCTGTTGTGAATATTATATTGTGATTTTCTGTGATAAGTTATAATATTGTGAATGTTGTACTTTGATTTTCTGTGGATGTTCTGCTTTGATTTGTTATGGAATAAATAAAGTGTTCACTATACAGTGTAATCAGAACCTTAAAAGCTGTTCATAGTAGCAGTTTGGAAAAGCTGTTTGTGCATGGCATCACACCTGACTAACTGTTAAGAGAAATAGAGAAGTTAGGAAGAGGGCAGGGTTTGGGAGTGGGAAGAATGTGAAGATTAGTTCTGTCTGTTTTGGACATGTTGAGTTTAAGATTCAGTTCAAAATGTCCAACAGGCAGTTGGAAATACAAGACTGGAAGTCAGCAGAGAAGTTAAGGCTGAACAAATAAATCTGAGAATTATAAGCAGATGATAGTTGGAACCATGAGAGCTGATGGTTTCACCAAGTGGAGGAGAGGAGAAACAGAGGGAGAGGGAGAAGAGAGGGAAAAGCAGAGCCCAGGACAGAATCCGTGATGAAGAGGCATGACCTGGATAGAGATCCAGTAAGAAAAGGACCGAGAAGTAGCAATACTTCTCAGAAAAGCAGGAGATCTAAGAGAGAGCAGTCTCACAAAAGCCCAGAGAGAAGAGAGTATCAAGGAGAAGTGGATGACTCACAGTGACAAAGGCTGCAGGTCAAGAAGGATGAAGACTGAGAAAAGGTCACTTAATTTGGCAATCATGACATCATAGGTAAATAGAGCAGTAACTCCTCAGAACACGCCCAGTAAGCTTAGGTAATACATTCCCTTTTCCAAGCAGGCAGAGCTGAAAGTGAAGACAGTCCAGAAGGCTATTCTCTAATACAGACCCACATCAATCTAATGACCTTTCGGCTGGCTATGCTACAAGACGTACAATGTTGTTATATTATTTCCAAAATGAAAAAGCATTCAAAAATCAACATTGTCAAGAAAATTCTCAAAAGAAAAAAAAATCACTACTATGAACTCTCCCACTCATTACAGTTGACCTGCTGCCCTGTCTACTAAACATAAACATCAAAAAGAATGGAATAAATAACTTCACTAATTTTGCAGCCCACCAAAATCCATTCAAGTATGGTATTCAAACTTAAAGAAACCCCTTATATTTTATATACTACATTTTCTAAAGAAAACAACTAGTGTAACATGTAGCCTATCACATTAGAATTTTGAGAACTCTAATCTCCAAGGCTAACGATGATTTCTTTATTGCTAAATCCAGGACCCTTTTCATAGTCCTCATCTCTCTTATCTCCTCTTTATCATCTAACACTAATCATCATATATCCTCTGAACACTGTCCTCCCTAGATTTTCCTGATGCTGCTCTCTCCTAGTTCTCCTATCTGTATGACTGCTTCTTAGTCTCTTCTGTTTTATCATTCATTCCATGTCCCCCATCAGGAAATCTACCCCGCCACTTTGTCCTTAGACTGTCCTTTCTTCTCTCTCTAGATATTCAGCAACCATAAACTCAAAGTGAAGTCTATAAATGACTCTCAAATCTATATATCCTGAGTTATCTACATCTCACATCCATCCCAATCTCTCTACTAAGATCACCAATATCCCAGTTTAGGCCTTAGTTCTCATCACCTCTGGACTAACTGGTCTTATTTCTAATGTCTTTCTCCTTTCCGATCCATCCAGCTGTCAAACTGAAATATAGGTCTGATTGCCATGCCTGCTCACGATGCTTCAGTGTATCCCTATTGTGCTTTACAATAAAACGCAGGTTCGTGTTTTCTTTCACAACATGACTAATAGGGTAATGTTCTGTGTAACTGAACATGTATAACCTATATCATATTGCTTACTGTCTCAGAGAGGAGGGAGGTGAGGGAGAAAGAAAATTTGGAACCCCCCAATTTTTAAACCCTCAAAAGTGTTCTGGAAGCCCAAAAATGTTAAACGTGATTGACTGTATATGTATAACCTATAACAGATTGCTTGTCTTGGGGAGGGGGAGGGAGAAAAATTTGGAATTCAAAATCTTATTTTAAAAATGAGTGCTGAAAACCATCTTTACATATAATTTGAAAAAAACTATTTACAAAAAAATTAAAGTGTTTTGCAAACCAAAAAAAAGAAAAAAGAAAATGTTAAAAATAATTTTTACTGATAACTGGTGAAAAATAAATTATTTTAAAACAAGAATAAAATACAAAGGGCAGCTAGGTGATGAAGTGAATAGAGGACAGGCCCTGGAGTCAGGAGGACCTGAGTTCAAATTCGGCCTCAAACACTTAACACAAAAACTAGCCATGTGACCTTAGGCAACTCACTTAACCCCAATGGTCCTCCAAAAAGCGCAAAAAAAAAGAATAAAATACAAACCCCTCTATTTGGTATATAGAGCCCTCCACAACCAATATATACTCACCTTCCAAACAACTGTATACTACACCCTATGTTCCAACCAAATCACCCTACTTGATGTTCCTTGTACTGTTTATTCCATCCCCCATCTCATGCCTTTCTTGGCACATATGCCTGGAATGTTCTTCCTTATCTCTTCTGCCTTTTGGAATCTCTAGCTCCATTCAAGAGTGTTCAAATGTCAACTCCTACAAGTGGCCTTTCCTGATCTTTTCAGTGGTTTCTGGACCTCCCTCCACTCCATCCTATTAGGCTGTATTTACTTTTTGTCTTTCCACATTGTTCCATACTTCCCCTTCTACTTCCCTTTTGGATGAGAGCTCTTGAGCCCAGGGACTGTTTACATCTCAATCGTTGTATCCCTAGTGTTTGGCTGGAGGGGTGTGCTTAATAAATTTTTGTTTAATTGAATTAAACCTCTGAACTTAGAGAAAGGACAGATGTCATTATTTTCCAAGGAACTACATATGTGACAACAGGGAGGGTAAACATAATACTTGGCCCTACCACCATCACACTTAGTCTTTCTTTAGTTCTTATCCCATTGCCGGGGTAATGAAATATATGTATGTGAAAGAACACACACACACACACACACACACACACACACACACACACGCACGCACGCACGCACGCACACTCACACTCTTAAAGCCCCAATGCATTTTTCAGAGTATGGTGCCAGGAAGACAATGTAACTTCCTAAAAGACTAACTCTATTAATAAAATGCTAAGGAATTTTTTCAAGTCTCTGTGAGGTACAAACACGTTTTGCATGTGCATTTTTATACACATTGGTTGGATATTTATCACTCCTAATATCTTCAACTTCATTCCTCTATATTCAATCTAAAGTTAAGTGTAATGCTTTTAACATACTATAGTTATCAACAGTGCCAGTTCCATGCTATTTTCAAATTACTCATACAAGTTAGCAGAATCTTTTAAAATGTATATCACACCAACAAAAAAATTGTATAAATTGGTCTCAATGTGGATACAATAATTTCTGTAGCAATCCTAATGACTAATTTTTAAAAAATTAAGAATATTATAAGCTCTACATTCCTTTTTCTCCAAAGAGTGCTAGGAGAAATATTAAGCCTTCTACATAATTAGCATAAATACCAATTAGAAGGCAGGAGGAGAGAAAGGAAGTAAAGAAGCAATATAGGTTAAGCACCTGAGATCTTTTAAGGAGTAAAACTATAATTTACACACTTATTTAACACCTACTAAGTGTAGGGAACTGTGCTGAGGCTAAAAGACACGAGGCAAAAGGGAAATATTTCTTACTCTCTGGAGAGAACTAAAGCTTTAAAAAAAATTTTTTTTAAGATCTTATACAATGCTGTCCAGTTTTACCCTAGTCTTTGTGACTCCATTTGGCAAAGGTTCTGAAATGTTTTGCCATTTCCTTCTCCACATCATTTTACAGATGAGGAAACTGAGGTAAACAAGGTGAAGTGAATGAAGTCCAGGGTCACACAGCTAGGCAGTATCTAAGGCCAGATTTTAACTCAGGGAGATGAGTCTTATAGCACAATGGTATTTTATTACATTCACATACCACAGCTTGTTCAATCATTCCTCAGTCAATGGGTAACCCTCAATTTCTAATTCTTTGCCACCACAAAAAGAGAAGCTAGAAATATTTTTGTACATGTAGGTCCTTTTCCCATTTTTTATAATCTCTTGGGTAGTAGTGGTTTTGCTGGATCAAATGGTATGCAGTTTGGATTGCCCTTTGGGCATTATTCCAAATTGCTCTCAGGGAAATAAGTCTTCCTGACTTCAGGTCCAGCACTATATCCACTATGCCATCTGGCTAACCCAGAACATTACATATAGCATTGAACTGAATACAAGGTGCTTACAAATATTCAATTGAGGGAAGTGGAGTCTGGGAATGTGACTACTATTTAGATAAGATCAACACAAAAGCACTTGACCTAAGTCTAGACAGAAGATAAGGATTCTGAAGGGCAGAGCTAGAGAACTAGGATCTTGGGAGTTACGTATGACTATGAGAGGATAGCTAATATAGTAGAAAGGTAGAATGTTGTGAGTCATGAGGCAGTGGAAGCCAAAGCAGGCAACTCTTTCTAGCAATTTAGCAGTGAGAAGGAGGATTAAAGATGTGGGAAAACTGGAACACTAATGCACTGTTGGTGGAGTTGTGAACTGATCCAACCATTCTGGAAAGCAATGTGGAACTATAAAAAATGTGCATATCCTCTGACCCAGCAATACCACTTCTAAGTCTATATCCCAAAAAGGTCACAAAAACAGGAAAAGGATCAAATATTTACAAAATGTACAAAAATATTTATAGCAGCTCTTTTTGTAGTGTCAAAGAATTAAAAATTGAGGGGATGTCCATCAATAGAGGAATGAACTCAACAGGTTGTAGTATATGAATGTAATGGAGTATTTTTATGCTATAAGAAATGATGAACAGGTGGACTTCAGAAAAACCTGGAAAGACTTATATGAACTGATGCTAAGTGAAATGAGCAGAACCAGGAGACCACTGTATACATTGAAAAGCCACAACGTTCGATGCCTGTCTTTGATAGACTTAGCTCTTCTCAGCAACGTAAGGATCTAAGACAACTCCAAGGGATTCATGATGGAATTTGTTCTTTTTTTTTCTTTTGTTTTGTTTTGTTTTGTTTCTTCTTTCTCATGGTTCCTCTCATTGATTTTAATTTTTTTACATCATGACTAATGTCAAAATGTCTAATATGAATATTTATATGTAGAGCCTACCTCAGATTGCACAATGTCTTGGGGAGGAGGGAAGAGAAGAAAATTTAAAACTCAAAATTTTGTGTAAGTGAATGTTTAAAATTAAAAATATTTTTTAAAATGTCAATTCTGTAGTGTTCAGCTTTTGTTATAGTCCAGGCTCTCAAAGTCATACATTGCTACTTGAAAAACCACAGTTTTAACTATACACACCTTTGTTGGCAAGCCAATGTCTCTGTTTTTAGTACGCTGTCTAGATTTACCATAGCTTTTCTTCTAAGGGGCAAGCATCTTTTAATTTCATGGCTGCAGTTCCCATAAAAAGTGATCTCTGAGCCCAAGAATGTAAAATCTGATACCACTTCCATTTCTTCTCCCTCTAGTTGCCAGGAAGTGATGGGACCAGTTGCTATGACCTTAGTTGTTTGGTTTTTTAGTTTCCAAAGCCGGCTTTTACACTCCCCTCTTTCACCCTCATCAAGAGGCTTAATTTCTCATTACTTTCTACCATCAGAATGGCGTCATCTGCATATCTGAGATGTCATTGTTTCTCCTCACAACCTTACTTCCCAGCTTTCGATTCATCCAACCCGGCATTTCAAATGAATGTAAGTATATAAGTACAATATGTATATATGTAACAAAATGCTACCCCCCACCTCCAAAGAGAGAACTGAAGAACTATGAGTGCAAACTAAAGTATAATTGTCTCTATTTTTTTTTGCTTTTTTTGCAATATGGTTAACACATAACTGATATAGTTTGTCTTCTCAATGGGGAAGGGAGAGGAAAGAAGGAGAATCTGGAACTCAAAATTTAAAAAGAAAAATAGTAAAAAAAATAATAATAAATTTGGGAAGGGGAAAAAAAAGAATTAACAGCTTGGAACAACAGGTACAAAAACCTTACAAAAGAAAATAAGTCCCTGCAAATTAGAATTGATCAAAGAGAATCTAATAAGTCCATGAAACATCAAGAAATATTAAAACAAAGTCAAAAGACGGGAGGAAAAAATGAAAATGTGAGGTATCTCACAGCAAAACAACTGATCCGGAAAATAGACCAAGGAGATGTATTTTTAAAATCATTGGACTATTTAAAGCTTTGGGCTTCCAAAAAGCCTGGACATTATATTTCAAGAAATCATAAATTCTACAGAGCCAGAGGGCAAAGAAGAAAATAAAAAATTCTACCAGTCAACTTCTTGAAAGAAACCCAAAATGAAAACTTCTAGGAACTCCTGAGAAAGAAATCAAATACCAAGAAGTCAAAGCCAGGGTCACACAAGATTTAGTCACCACCATAAAGGAGAGGAGAAGTTAGGATAAAATATTCCACAAAGCAAAAGATGTAGGCTTATAATCAATAAAAACTTGCCCAGCAAAACTAAGTATGATGCTACAGGGAAAAAAACTGAACCTTTAATGAAATGGAGAACTTTCAATCATTCCTGATGAAAATATCAGAACTGAGTAAAAACTCTTACATGCACAGGACTTAAGAAAAGGATAAAAAGTTAACCATGTACAAGCAATCACAAGGAACTAGATAAACAAAGTTAAAATGCTTATATTCTTATATGGCAAGATGATACATGTACCCTCTCAGAACTCTATCAATATCAGGGATCACAGAGGGAATCTAATTAGACAAAGGGGATAGAAGTGATTCTGTTATGTTCTGATGATCTTAAAAGAAAAAGGAAAGGGTGAGAAAGTGAAATTCACTGGGAAAGGCAGTAAGTTAGAGGAAGAAAGGTAAAGTTATCTAACATAAATGGAGTGCATAAGCAGAAGTCAACAAAATACTGAGGAGGTGTGGGGGGATGTAGGCAATATGAACTTCACTTTCATCTGAATTAGTTAGTCCAAAAGGGAAGGATACACATAACTACAGCTGGGGATACAGAAACACTCTTCACTCAATAAGGTAACAATAGGGAAAGGGGTTGAAAAAGAGACAGGGCAGAATACAGAAGAGATTAGTCAGAAAACAATCTCTGAAAGAGAGGGTGGGAGGAAAGAGAAGGAAAAATACAAGATAAATAGGATGGAGGAAAATGTACAGTAACTTTGAAGAGAATGAGCTTACTAAAAAAAAAGAAGATAGCAGAAACAATATGTTGCTTACAAGAAACACATTTTAATCCAAAAAATACAGTTAATAATAAGAGGCTGAAGCAGAATCTATTACACTTCAACTGAAGTAAAAGAAAAGTAGGCACAAGTATGAACTTGGAACAAAACAACAGTAAAAACAACTACTTAAAAGAAACAAACAAGACAACTACACTTTGCTACAAGGTACTATAAACACCGAATTAATATCAACAATAAACATATGAAAACTAGACCAATAACCTTAAAGAATATCAATGTAAATTTTTCAAATAAAATATTAGCAAGGAGACTGTAACAACATATCACAAAGATTATACACCAAACTGGATCTGTATCAGGAATACAGGGCTAGTTCAATACCGAAAAAATTATAAACATAACTTACCATATTAATAACAAAAAAACAAAAATCATACAATTATATTTCAGAGATGCAGAAAAAGTTTTTGACAAGATATACCTATGCCTGTTAAAAACACTAGAAAGTATAGGAATAGGGGGGAGGATAGGTGGTGCAGAGAATAGAGTCAGGAGGACCTGAGTTCAAATCCAGCCTCAGACACTTAACACAAAAACTAGCCATGTGACCTTGGGCAAGTCATTTAACTTCAACTGCCCTTCAAAAAGCCAAAAAAAAAGAGTAAAGTATATGAATACATAGTTTTCCTTAAAATGATTAGTAGTATATCTACTACTCAATATTACGCTAGAAATGCTAGCTACAACAAGAAAAAAAGTGACATAAGCAGAGGCAAAGAGAAAATAAATTATTTTTATTTCAGATGATATAAATGTTTATTTAGGGAACCCTAGAGCATGAACTAAAAAAATTTGAGAAAATCAACGATTTCAGCAAAGTTGCAGGATATAAAATAAACCCACAAAAATCATTTACATTTCAGTATATTATCCCCCCCTCCAAAAAAAACCCCAGCAGGGTTAAAGAAATTCCATTTTTAAAAAAACTAATGATAGTAGAATACTTGAGAGTCTACCTGTCAAGAAACAAAGAGGAATTAAATGAAAATAATTATAAAAGGCTCTTTTTATATATAAAAGGCTCAAATACAGATCTGAATAACTGGAGAAATACTAACTGCTCATGAGAAGTCTGAGCTAATAATAAAAAAATGATAATACTACCTAAATAAATTTATTCACTGTCATGCCAAACTATCAAAAGATTACTAATAATGTAATAACTAATAATAACAACAGCAAAATTTATCTGGAGGAACAAAAAGTCAAAAATATCAAAGGATTGGAGCAGCTAGGTGGCGCAGTGAGTAAGAGCGTCGGCCTCGGAGTTGGGATGACCCGAGATCGAAACCGGCCTCAGAAAATGAGCACCCACACATAAATAATGACTAGCCGTGTAACCTTGAGCAAGTTACTTAACCCCAATTGCTTTAAAAAAAAAAAAATATATATATATATATATATATATATATATATATATATATATAAAAGGATTTTTTTTTAAGGGAAAAGGGGGCCTTGAAGTAACAGGTCTTAAACTATACTGCAAAGGCCTAAGAGTAAAAAAAAAAAATTGGCACTGGATAAGAAACTGAGAGGTTGATCAGTGGAACAGATTAGCTATATAACATACAGAAGTAAACTAGCACAGAAACATATTTGATAAACTCAAAAGATCTCACTACTGAAACAAGAACTCACACATCAACAAAAACTGATGGGAAAACTGGAGAGCAGTCTGGCAGAAACTAGACCAACAGCTTATGTCTCATACCAAGACAAAGCTCCCAATGGGTATATGATGTAGATAAGACCTGCACAACTTTCATAACTCTTCAGACACAGATAGGTTAGACTAGAGACAGACTGACAATGGTTGGTTGCCATGGATCATGTGACAAACAGGAGCATTCTCATTGGTAGCCCTATACTTTTCCCGGGACCACCTGAAATCCTTTGGCAGGCAGCAGCTGGCTGTTGTGCAGGTCTGATTTAGCTATAAAAAGTGACATCGTAAACAAATTAGAAACACACAGAAGAAATTACCTGTCAGATCTATGGGTAAGGAAAGAGTTCATGATAAAAAACCAGATAGACTTGGGGCAGCTAGGTAATGCAGTGAATAGAGCACTGGCCCTGGAGTCAGAAGGACCTGAGTTCGGATCCCACCTCAGACACTTAACACAAACAAAAACCTAGCTGTGTGACCTTGGGCAAGTTACTTAACCCCAATTGCCCTCCAAAAAAAAAGGGGGGGGGGAAAGGATCTAAATATTTATAATAGCTGTTTTTGTGGTGGCAAAGAATTGGAAACTCAAGGGGTACACATCAAATGGGGAATTGCTGAACAAGTTATGGTATGCATATATGAAAGTGATAGAATATTACTGTCCTGTAAGAAATGATAAAGGGGATGGTTTCAGAGAAACTTGGGAAGACTTGTATGAATGGATAAAAAGTGAAATGAGTCAAAGCAGGAGTATAATTTATACTGTAATGATAATGCAAAGACAAAAAACTTGGAAAGCTTCTAACTCTGATCAACACAATGACCAACCACAATTCCAAACGACTCATGCTAAAACATGCTAGCCAACTCCAGATAGAGAGGTGACAGACTCAGAGTACAGACTGAAGCATACTTTTTTTTTTGGATATAGCTAATGCAGGAATTTGTCTGGATTGACTATAAATATGTGGAAAAGTTTTGTTTTTCTTGCTTTCTCCGTGGGGGAAGGGGGAGGTAGGAGAATTTGAAACTGAAAAGAAAAATTTTTTAAAGTTGGGGGCATACATAGTATTTCATAGTACTATGATAAATAAAATGACAATTTATGCAAAGTACTTTATAAACTTTAAAGCATTATATAAATGCCAACTATTATTATTGTTATTCTCAGCACCAACAAAATTCATACGCTTTCCCCTAAGGACCCAAAGTTAAGCTTTGAAGAGTTAAATGTGGCTCTAGAGATCATAAGCTAGCTATACCCAAACTAAAGTGGAAGGGTCAACAAAACCTGGACTGCTAGTTTTCAATGCTTACCATGACGCCTAGCATCTGAGGTCCTATATTCCCAATAATAATGTATATATAATGACGTGTATGCTCCTTAGGACTTTTGTAAATATTAAGTACCAGACTTGGCATGAGACTCCCAAGTGAGGTTCTTCTAGCCCCAGCACTGTCTATACTCGGAATTCACATGGAGAACTCAGGAAGAAAGTGGTAAGTCTTTAAAGCATAGGCTGCACTGTTCCCTCTGAGGGACAAGCCTCATGACCATCTTCCTTTTTGCATAGGACTCACAAACTCATATAACTGTGGTAGAAAACCACCTCAGATACTACAACACCTTCCAGGGACTCCTCACCAGGATTACACAAAGAAAACCTAACTCATCAAAAAAAAAGTCACGGGGCTCTAAAACAAATAGATGATTACTAATATATGATTAATAATGATTATAAAATAGAAATAATTTGTTGTAGTCTGAGCTTCAACAGATTAGAGCAAAAAGGCCAAAATCAACACCAAGCTAAGAGGGATATTAATAATTACCAACAGCTACCAAATTGCCTTCTTTAAACAAAAGAGAAGATGTTAATAGAGAATAGTTCCCAAAACTCAAATGAGACATGACAGCCAAAAACAATAATGGCTTAGAGTATAAATTCACTTGGAAAACATTAGGAAAGATGGAAGATCAAAAACAGAACCAGGAATATGCAAATGATTAATTTTGTGATTTCCTCAAATCAGCCCAAGACTGTATAGTCTAAGCCATATAAATTAAGTGACTTTCCCCAGTCTAATAGAGATAAGCATCTAAGGCAGGGTTAGAATTCAGGTCATCCAGCCCAGCAGTCTGCACACACTGCATTGGGAAGCCTTATAAACAGCAGAGTAGTAGAGGCAAAAATAATTCTTGGGATGAAAATCACAAACCGCTAAGAACACTTATGAGAAAACTAGAAGAAAAATGGGATAAATTTGCAATCATTTTTATAACCATTTTCATTATCTATTTCAATGGAATAATGACCTTAGTCATTGATACGCTATATAAGGAAGACCAATGTCATTTAGTAAAAAGAAAGGTAAGTAAACCAACTTGAATGGGCTAAGTACAGAAACCATATCAGAGACAACAATTCTAGAAAGATTTAAGGATTGCTTTTTTTTGGAGGGAGGAGGGCAGGGCAATTGGGGTTAAGTGATTTGCTCAAGGTCACACAGCTAGTAAGTGTTAAGTGTCAGAGGCCACATTTGAACTCGGGTCCTCCTGACTCCAGGGCTGGTACTTTATTCACTGAGCCACCTAGCTGCCCGGAGGACTGATTTTTAAAATAGCAATTAAGAAAGAAACCAAACAAGTGAAATCAATGACATGATATTACTACTAAAAAATGTTATTTCTTCCTAAAGGGCAGGCATGACAATGAATAAACTGAATAAACACTAATGGTTCTACATTGTTTCTAAAATTAGCTACAGGCTCCTACTTGGTGTTTAAAGTCCTTCCCAACCTGTGCCTAAATTTATAACTATAAATATATTACTTTCTTCACTCTACAGTCAAGCCAAAGTGGCCTGGGCATAATTTAAGATAAGACAAAATTCCTTAAAATGAATCACAGAAAGGACTGTTTAATGATCCTTTGACAAAATCAAGGAAAGCATAAAATAGGAAAATATATGTTCACCCAAGGTCTATATTCCTATAACAAAGGATTGTCCTCAGTGAAGTCCAAATGGACCAAGTATTCCCTCATAGAAAGGTTCTCCAGATATTCTGGTCAAAAAATTACATCAAGTCCCAGAAAACTATAGGACCTCATCAACGAAATTAATGACGACTCAAAAGAGATCAATCTATCAATTTCTACATGAAAAAATAAATGAAGAATACCTACTGCCCAAACAAGCAGCTGGTTGGAGGGAATCCATGAATTAATCCAACAGCGCACCTATCGAACTGCCCAATGGAACAAACTGAGTAAAGAAATGAATAGGAGGAAAACAGCTGAGCAAGTTAGATTGCATGGAAAACCACAGCATGGACATTATTTAATTATACCAAGCTACTCTCCCAAAATAAAAATCAGTCATCTAGTGATTTTTCAAGCTGTGTGGCTGAGTTCTACAAGAGAGAGAATATAAATAGAAGAATACCAAGGACTGAGCACTGGATAATGTCCTTGGGGAATAAGAAGAAAATATAACAAAGGAAACAGAAATAGTTGGAGATATAGGTAAAGAACTAGGAAAGTATGATGACACAAAGAAGGAGAAATTTTGAAACTTCTCTTCAAAACAATTTAGTAGTTTACATATTTAACATTTATATTCAAATGTCTGTATATCCTCAAGTTTATCAGCTTTATTTTTATCTTAGATTGTAGAACAGGATAGCCTGTCTATGTTTCTTTTTATGTGATTCCTCGTAGAGTCATTTGTAAATAGTAATAAAAGTTTTTATTAAAATTCTCAAGGTTCTTAGGCTAAAACCTAGGGAAGATAGAGTATCGAATAATCAAACCACAAATAAATGCTGATGCAAATGCACATTACTTAACTTCCTACATCAACATTCTCCCAAGTTTGCTCTCTTGCCTCCCAAATTATCACACCTTATTTGTTGAGCTGTTTCTTCTACTTGGAAAATAAAACTAATTGATGTGAAAGTGAATATATATTCTTAAGTGACTATTTAATACCCCCTCCTCTCAATACTACCATTTCTTAGTCTCCCAACTGCTAATAAAAAACCCAGGAGACTCAGAAACAACCTAAAAATAGCCCCAATTTTAGACCCAAAACCCACTAGATGTACCTGTCTTAAGAAATAACTTCTTTTCAGTAGATAACCCTGAGTCTTAATAATGGCTTTATATATTTTAACATCATAGCATGTCATATGCAGATCAAAGCTCAACCAAACTCAGATGCCATGTCATTTTTTTGTTGCCAGTTTCATCCCAAACTATGAAAGCAAGAGAAGCAATTTTCTTCTTCCTGCCTATAGCCAGACAATTTTACTATCTTAGTAACTTGAAAAGATAAAGCCCCCAGTCTGGCTAATTGCTTCAGTAGGAGCAACATTCCATTTCTTGGGTACTAGAGGGGCTTGACTTTTGCTCCCTAAAGAAATGGGCCATTGGCAACCAAGGCTACATTCCAGCTCATATAGAGCCCAGAAAGTATTTTTTCTACATGTGCTCAAGTCCCCTCTTTAAGCCATTCCAAATTATTATTGCAGGATATTAGGAACAAAATTTGGAGTCCCCACCTGTGTGGGTGGGAACCAATTTTGTAAAGTAATATGCTGTGTTCTCATTTTCCCTTTCATTTTAAAACCAAGCTAAACCCCACCACCTTTCCAGCTTTTGAATTTAGGGGCTAGCTCCTAGATCCAAAATAAATTTGCTAAGTTCTCTAGAAACATCCTTAAATGTGCCAATCAATAAGTATTTATTACGTATGGTTCAAGTCATTTGTACTTCAGTAAACATTAGATGGCATAGTGGATAGAGCACCAGGCCTGGAGTCAGGAAGAATTTATCTTCCTGAGTTTAAACCTGGTCTTAGACACTTACTAGCTATATGACCCTAGGCAAGTCACTTTACCCTGTTTTTCTCAGTTTCCTCATCTGTAAAATGAACTGGAAAAGAAAATGGCAAACCAGTCCAGTATCTTTGCTAAGAAATAGGATCACAAAAAGTCAGACATGACTGAAAATACATGCAGACTATCTCAAATGAAATATTAAAGCACTTTATATATTTTAAAATGTTACATGTCAGTTACCAACATTCCTTGCTTAGAAATTTTAAGTTATTTGAATCTTCTCCAATAAAGTTCTACTCCAATGTCTCTTCCTGTAGGTGGTATAACCCTGGGTGCTAGAAGGTAGATAATACCAAAATGAAAGGTCATCAAATTCTCCCTGCCACACGACTTTCTATCTTGACCACAGCAGCTAATCAAATTGTCCACAGAGTGATCTTCAAAGATAGAGACAATAATGTGCTACTTAAAAAAACATACTATCTAAAAAGTAATCTAGGAATCTACAAAGGAATTCCCACCTAGAAAATATACTTCCTATATAAAAAGAATGAACGAACTCATCTTTTCCAATACCAAAATAGTATTATTAGAATCTAACTCATTAAATTTAAACTTCTTCTGAATCATTTTTTTTCTTTGCAAAGGAAGCTATACTCTTAAAAAAGAGAAGAGATAGGAGACTGGAATATTAAATTTCCATCACCATCAAATGAAACTAGACTAGATGACCTCCTGTTTGTCCTTTATTCTTGAAAATGGCCATGATATCAGAGAGGCGATGAAATGACATGCAGTAAATTTTAAGTGAGGGTGGGCTGAGCCTGGGTGGTGATCTGGGTCCAAGATATAATAGATCAGGATGACTGGAGATGGTGCTAGACACAGGATGGCCTTTTCAAGCTAAGGTCTTTAACAGGTCTCAGTTTGAGACAGCGCCCATTCAGTGATTAAGACAATTTTTTTTTAGAAACGAGGCAAAGAATGGACTCTTTAAAAAAAAAGGATCTGGGAGGGAAAAATCCTCAGGGTTTCTGGCCAAAATGTATGCGTTTGTTGTTTACATTCATTTTGAGCCAAAGAGGACACAAACAGTGACCAAGCAGGGCTTGGTCTAGGACCAGAGCCATTTGGGGTTACGGTTGGTGATGACCTCCTAGAACCCTTTCGATTGTAAATTATGTGATTCCAATATGATTTTCCTAACAGTTCAATTGACTAATACCTACTATTAAGGTCACTTGCTAGGCCTCTGGGAATACAGAGATTAAAATGAAACAGTCCCTGGTCTCCGGGAAGGAGCTTATTAAATCACTGTATTTGGATACACTGATAAAAACAAGACCATTTGGGGAGAAATATAGTACCCACAAGGGGGGATGGGGAATAGGAAATGCCCCGAGTTGTGCCTTTAGAAGGCTCACTTCGTACACCGTGCCCAGGTCTATGGAGGCAGAGTCTCGAAGGGCTGTGAGATATGTCTCCGGCTCTACCAGCAAGAAGGGCTCCCACTGCTAACGGTTTGGTGAGTGGGGGCGAGAAAGGAGGACGGAACTATTGGAAGATAGACCTGGAATTAAGCAAAGCTGCGTCCCCGACTAGAGGCTTTGGGAAATAAATGCGCTCGGCCCTTGAAGGGAGTAGAGAGTGCAGCAAGGGCGGTAGGTCGCCCACCAGCATCCTTCCGAGCTGCACCACAGAAGAGCCCTGGAGGGATGCCGAGGCTAAAGGTTTCCCTCCCGACCGCCTACCCCGCCCAAGTACCTTCATGGGATCCGCGAGATAGAGCTTCTCGGCCGCGCGGCTGAATTCCTCCCAAGTCTGGTACTGTGGCATAGTGGGACCGGGGCGGCACAGGCGAGAGGAGGCCGGGCCGTAAGAGCCAACACTCCCGAAAGCCGCTCAATGATTCCCTCACAGACCCTCCGCGGCAAGATGGCGACGCCACCTCTCACTATTGGCCCGTACCATTGGACGGTGACGGAATAGTTTTGTCCAATCAAAAAGCATTATGTAAGAGGGGGCGGGTGAAGGGTCACGTGGTGATATGACGTAAGCCGTGTAGTTCGAAGAACTGCCGCAGAAGCGAGAGGAAGTAGATAGAGGGAGAGGGAAGCGTTCTCCCTTATTGGCCGGGAGCTGTTGAAAGTAATGTGCCATTTCCTGATTGGTTCTGTCTTAAACCTTGGTGACAGGGGACAGACTTGCCGGTTCCTCGCTCTAAGGTGCAGCCACAAGTAGCAAAGAAGGGTGAGACAGAGAAACTGCTCTATTTGGTCATTGCGTGTTTTTTTAAAAACTTGCATACAGTAGTTGCTTAATACCTGTTTACTGAATTGAGTTCTCCCAATACTGTAATGATAAAAGAAAAGAGAACTTCTTTCCCTAATGAAGTAGTTCCTCAACTTTTTGGTTTCAGGATCCTATTAAGCTCTTAAAATTATTGAGGCCCCCAGAGCTTTTGTTTATGTGAGTTATAGCTATCATTATTTACTATGTTAGAGATTAAAATTTTTAAATAAAATGTTAAATATTAATTTAGGAGTAATAATAAGCCCGTTGAATGTTAAATAACACTGATTTTTAATATATTTTTATTTCGTTAAATTTATTTTGGGGCCAATTATGATTTTTAGTTATAAATTTAATTATACAATTGTAATTTCCCAATTATGCTTTTTGAAAATGTTTAACATTCATTTTTTTAAAACTTTGAATTCTAAATTCTCTCCCTCCCTTCCCCAAGCAATATATCGATTTATACATGTGAAGTCATGCAAAATATATTTCCATAAGTGTTGCAAGAGAAAACACACATCCAAAATGGAAAAGTATGCTTCAGTTTACATTGAGGACGTCAATTCTGTACTCTGGAAGTAAAGAGCATTTTTCGACATGGGTCCTTTGGAATAGTCATGGATCATGATATTGATCAGAATAGTTACTGAAGATTGAGAAAATAAATTCTCTCCATCAAAGTTGGCATTGTTAAGTGATTCAGTATTAGAAATTGAGATAGATAGATAGATTTTAAATGAGTGGAAATAACATTAAAGAAAATTATTACAATCTACTTGCTGTTGTACCCTGTGAAACTTCACCATCTAACTTGAAGCTGAAACCTCATATATCTTTTGTCTCCCTTTATTAGACTGTGAACTCCTTGAGAGCAGGGACTATCTTGCTTTTCTATTTGTTTCTCTTGAATGTTTTGCAAATTGTGTTGTTGTTCAGTCATTTCAGTTGTATCCTATTTTTTGGGACCCTATTTGGTTTTTTTTTGGCAAAGGTACTAGAGTGGTTTGCCATTTCCTTCTCCAGCTCATTTTACAGATGATGAAACTGAGGCAAACAAGGTTAAATGACTTGCCCAGGGTCACACAGCTAGGAAGTGTCTGAGGCTGGATTTTAATTCAGGTCTTCCTGCCTCCTGGCCCCTCCTGGCTGCCCTGTTTTATACATAGTAAGTTAGGGCTTAATAAATATGTTTTCATTCATTCTAATCCAGGCTACTCTTCCCATTTGTTTTCTTAGCATGTTAACAAACCTACTAGCTGGGGACAGAGAAACTCCCTTACTCCCTCTGTAGCTGTTATCTAGCCTTCCTGTACCCCTCAATCTGTTGTGTACCATTATCTTGGGATTTTATAGGTATATAAGATGATGTGTTGGCAAGATAAATTCACGTTTCCCTCAAGAAAATTTAATGGCAATTATCAGCACATTAGGGGGCAGCTAGGTGACAAAGTGGATTGAGTGTCAGGCCTGGATTCAGGAAGACCTGAGTTCAAATTCAACCTCAGACACTGTGTGACTTCGAGCAAGTCACTTAACCCTGGTTGCCTTTATTTTCTTGTCTGTAAAATGAGCTGGAGAAGGAAATGGCAAACCATTCCAGTATCTTTGCCAAGAAAACCTCAAATGGGGTCACAAAGAATCAGACAGGAGTGAACAATCAATATATGATTATTAAAAGAAACTTCCTAGCTCAATACAAATAAACCAGGCTAATAGGAGAAAGATTAGCTAAGTAATAAACATACACATTTACCAAAAATAATTCCTTCATAATGAAATGTCATTCTTAACAATAAACCTAAAAATATAAGGCACAAAATTATTACTGAAAAAAGATGACAATGGATTAGCATAATACCTGTCATCCACACAATGAGGGCTGCCTAGAAGCAAGATCACATGGACTTTCTAACTTCTAACAGAGAAAAAATAGAAAGAAGAAAAATACTTCTGATTATTCTGTTCATACCAAACCCCCCACCCCATCCCCAAGGATAGCCTTCTAACCTCTGTGAGCAAAGGAGGAACCCTAAATAGAAAGCCTATTCAGGCTGCTATTGCCTCATGTATGAGCAGAAATGAAGATAAAAAGTAAGGTAAAGAGGAAATATTTGAGAAACCTTTATGAAACCTCACCTATAATCAAGCTGGGTCCTATTCTTCTAGAGAACCTTTTCAGCTCCTCTCTGCCAAGGGTAAAGCAGTACCTCTCCACCTTGGAAAATCTGCCAGTAGAATGAGCCATTTTGAAATGAGAGGAGACTGACTCCCATTTTTAAAAAGCGATCTGCCCAAATTCTGTCTACTTTTATTACTAGGGATACCACAATATTGAATCAAGATAAGCCTAGCCCATTTTACAATGGAAAATAATCCTCTTGATCCCGTAACCAACATGGAGCAATGAAGTATTTGATCCAGGGTGCCAATATTCAAAGAGATCATGCTTTTTCAACACAGCAGCTGCATGAAGTTGCATAATGCTAGTGGAGGACCTAAGCCATGAAGGTCTACTAGGGAGAAAGAGTACGCTCTACCAGATGTCAGTGCCTCGGAAAAGGAAATATGCTTTTCCCACTCAGAGCAGGACTAAAGCTCACAAAAGTTCTAAAGCACTTGTGCCTTTCTCTCTAGACCTACCTTTTCTTAATGGTGCAACTATACCTGAGGCAGACTACTTACCTGACATTTGCTCCAGGTACCTATAGGACAACAGGGATTAGTAGCAACATACATACCAGCCTTGATGTATTCTCAGGGCTCTGTCTCGCCCACCTCCTCTGAATTTGCTCCAAGTGTTAGAATTCTTAAGTACAGCTATTATCATGTGACTCATTTCAGAAACATTCCTATACTGGTGGAAGCTATGTGAGAGAAAAAGAATTCTTCCTCCTTATTCAAAAAGCTGGAAAGTATTTGTGGTCAAACCTGACACCACCAAAAATGATGGGAAGTTGAGGTCTTGTTAGAAGGAAACCAAGAGTTTTCTCTCTGAGATAACTGGCTTTTTCATTGTTAATTTGTTTATATTAGTTAAACTCCCTTAGGAAACAGTTATTATTTGTATTGTCTGTTCTTTTAATCACTTCCTGTTTTTCTGTATCAATAGAATAGATAGATAATGGACTTTTGACTTCATTGATTTAGGAAGCTCCCAGATGTGGTGACTCCTTGTAAAAAAGAAGGTCCACACCTCCTCTGCAATTTATAATCTTACAGAGTTGCCTTGAGCACTAAGAAGTTAAAAGACTTTCCCAGTGGGGCCATTCAGCTCTCTGTCAGAGATCAAAATTGAACTCAAGTCTTTCTGGCTCCAAGGCTATCTACTATGCAAATTTATCTCTTATGCAGTGTGAATGACTTGTTTAAATAGGTTCACTGGAATTTTTTAAATTGTATACCACATTTTCTAATTTTTGTCCTAATTTTATATCAATTTTGATATTTGCTTTAACAAGTAGATGGTCTGACTGTATTGTATATAAGTAGCTAATTCAGAAATAATTCCCACATCACTGTAAGTTATTATTTCCTATCTATTAAAATATATTCTGAAAGAATATATTTGGGGGGATGTTGTCCAGTGACCTCTTGCTCTACTTCAAAACACATATTCATGACATATAGGCATGAAGATTCAGTGTAGACATTTGACTTTTTTTTCCTAAGCTTGAACCATGTTTTCCAACATATCTTGTACCATATTGCTCTATGCCTACCTTTGCATTAAAATTCCCCTTTAAACTATATTTTGATTTAATGTAGAGAGTATTACTGACTTCTCTATCTCTTCATATTCTATAATGGATGTTGGCACATAAGTAGCAATTATCATCATGGTGATCTTTTTACAAATGTTCATCATGATCACCACAACATTGTATTGGAATACTCTTTGCCCTCCATTGTCGTTTCCAGATCCTCCCTCTACTGCCATTACTCAGTAACTTCTTTGAGGTTTAGTCAATCCATGTTTATTGTCTACTGATCTCCTGGACATTCTACTGATCCCTTGAACACTCTCTTTCCTTGATGAATCCTCTATCTCCTTTCTTTTGTGGCTAAACTTTTAAAGAAAAACATCTACAGCTGGTGTCTCCACTTTTCTCTCTCTTTTAAACCATCTGGCTTCCAATATCATTCACTGTTCAAAGTGATTAAATAAATGATCAAGTAAAGTGAGCAGAATTTGTCTGTTATATGCTTGGCACTATGCTATACACAGAAGACAATGTTGTCCCTGGCCTCCAGGAGCACATATTCCAAGGATGGAAATAATATGAAATCAATCAATAAACATTTATTAAGCACCTTCTATGTACCGGGCACCATGCTAAGTGCTGGGGATATAAAAAGGTGAAAGACAAGCCCTTGTCCTTAAGGAGCTTACAATCTAATGGGAGAGACAACATGCAAACAAATATAATCAAAGCAAATCACATACATGATAAATGGTGTTTGTCCTTCCTTTTGGAAGAAGACTGATTGAATCACCGGGTGATGTCTTGACTTGCTTGTGAATTGGATTTAAGTGAGGCAGAATTACACAGTCATCAGCCAATCTTTCTCTTCCAGAGTTATCCAAGTCCAATGGCAAGACAAGACAATTGACAATGGCTCAAGATACTGTGGATGACCTTGGTGTCTTCAATGTCTAACCAAGCTCTAAGCATTCCACAGTGCCTGCTTCAGTTGTCTTCATGGTTGTTGGAAAAAAATTGTTCTCATGCCCATTTGGCTGGAGGGGCATTTTCACATGCTTGGGGTAGACAATTTGCAGATGTGTTTGAGGCCTGGTTTAGCCCAGGGATGTGGCCAAGGCACATGTTATAATTTCTTGGAGCCACAGGCAAGAGTTGAGTGAAAGCTGGACACCAAAGGTGGATGAGCAAGCAGCCCTGAAAAGGGTTTAGCAAGCCCTTACAACAGAGATGCTAGTCTTCCTGAACACTACATACACGTCAGTGTTGCTCTCTAGAGTAATAGGGAAGGTAGAAGGGACAAAGGTTCAGGCAGAAAGAAGTTCTATTTTGGACATATAGGATTTAAGATGTCTACTACACATCCATTTCAAGATGTTTGAAAGGCAGTTGGAGATGGGATATTGGAGGTAAAGAGATTGGGTCAGGTAGGAAGATTTGAAAATCGTCAGTTTAGACATGGTGATTAAATCTATGGGAGCTGATGAGATTATGAAGTGAAATAGCATAGAAAGAGAGCCAAGGATAGAATCCTGAGGGGCTGTGTAGGTATGTAGATATGTACAAACAAGATACATACAGGACAAATTGGAAATAATTTCAGAGGGAAGGTACTAGGAGTCAAGAGTATCAGAAAAGACTTCTTGAAGAAAATAAGATTTTAGCTGAGGCTCAAATGAAGCCAGAGAAGTTAGGAAGTAGAGACAAGGAGGCAGAGCATTCCATGCATAGGAAACAGCTAGTGAAAATGCACAGTCAGAAGTTGGAGTATCTTGTGTAAGAACAGTGAGGAAGCCAGAGTCACTGGATTTCAGAGGGGAGTATGGTGTTAGAAGACTGGAAGGAGAGGAGGGGACCAAGTTATGGAGAACTTTAAAATCTAAACATAGGATTTTATATTTAATCCTGGAAGTAACAGGGAGCCCTAGAGTTTATTGTCTAAGGGACGTGGGGCATGGGAAAGTTGACACAATCAGGCATATGCTTTAGAAAGTTCACTTTTATACCTGAGTTGAGGATGGTCTAGAGTAGAGAGAGACTTTCAAAGAGAGACCAACCAGAAGGCTGTTGTAATAACTGAGATGTGAAGTAATGAGGACCTCCACCAGGGTGGTGGTTGTGTGAATGGAGAGAAGGGAGTTTATATTCAAGATATTCAAAAGGTGACTTGAAAATACTTGGCAAAAGATTGGATATGGGAAGCAAGCAATTGAAGGTGACATCTAGGTCGAGTCTGGGTGACTAGGAAAATGGTAGTACCGTAGATAGAAATGGGGATGTTAGGAAAATGAGTTCAGTTTTAGACATGTGGAGTTTAAGTTGTCTTTGAAACATCTGCATTGAGATATCCAGTAGGCAGATGGAGATGTGAGATTGGAGGTCAAGAAAGAGAATTAGGGCTGGATAAATAGATCTGACAGTCATCTGCTTAGGGATGATAACTGAATCCATGGGAACTGATGAGATCACCAAACAAAATAGTAGGAGGGAGAAGAGAAGAGGGCCAAAGATAGACCCTTGAAGTACATCCACCATTAGTGAATGTGATCTGTAGAAAGATTCAGCTGAGGAATGGTGAAATTCATAGAAGAGCCAAGAGAGAACAGTAACAACCAAATCCTAAAAAGAAGACTATCAAGGAGAAAAGGTTGCTACATAGTGTCATAGATGACAAAGAAGTCGAGAAGGGTGAGGACCAAGAAAAGGCAAAGGCCTTTGTAATTAAAAGATCATTGGTAGCTTAGGAGAGGGAAGTCCAGTTAGTTCTGAGCAGTCTGATTTCCAACTTTATCAAAGAAAGTGAGAGGAAAGGAAGTGGAAGCCTTGATTATAGATAGCCTTTTGAAGGAGTTTGAGAATGTTCATCTTCTGGCTTCCTTCCCGCCTTCTGCATGAAGTCTTTCCTGAACCACCTTAATGTTCGTTCAGATGTGTTCCCAAGCCAGTCTGAAGGCTAGAATACATACCTATGAAAGCATTTCTCTGAGAGCTCTTTCCTTTGAAAATGAGGTACTTTTCCCCATCCTATTATTGTCACAAGTGTTAGTCATTCAAATGTCTGATTCCTTGATTTTCACATGTCAGAAGGTCATGGTCATTAAGGATATAGAGAGCATAGATGCCGTGGGCTGCTCAGTGTCCAGCACTTAGCATGATTCGGAGACGTGAATAAGAAATGTCCAGGCCATGTGGGTAGCTCAAGAACCATGAACTCCCTTTATTGATACTCAGGGAAAGGTTTTTATAGAGCAAAGAGACAAAGGACGGAAAGGAAGAGGAATCATTATCTTAGTCTGTTGTATCCTGGAAGTAGCATGGTAATAAGGCCTATTGATCCCTAGGTGCCATAAAGTCTTAGGAAAAGTCAGTTATCTCTTATCACATGCAGTCAGTTACATCTCAAAGGATGCTCTTGAGAGCTAGCCTCAAAGCCTAATGGCCAAGGCTGCATCATCAAGAACATCTGCATAGGAACTGACTTCCTGCAAATGTTTTGGACAACTAATAGTTTTGGGGAAGAGCCTTAGGTCTGGTTCTCCAGTACTTCCTAATGCAGCCGCAATCATAAACAGATACAATTGAGAGCAAACTTCAAAGCTGAAGCACAATCCTCAAAAGACATCATGTTTAGAGCTGGCTGCTCAAAGATACCAGAGTGTGGAATCAGATATATCCTGGGACAGAATCCTGTTGATCTCAAGAACTCCAATAACATCCTTTTAAAAGCAACCTATATCAAAAGAACTCCGGAGCAGACTTAGTGCAAAGTCGCATCTCAAAGAGATCTTTGACATGCAGGTCCACTGATATCAGGGTAATTATCAGAGTCCTGGGACAGGCCTCTTTGGCTCACCACATATTCCCCCTTTTATAAGGAGAAGCTTAAAGCCATGTAATTCAGTGCGTAAAGTTCTAATATTGTGAGTTGTAATTTTTATAATGCAAGGTCCAAATATACAACAGACTATTATAATGATCAATATGGGAAATAGGTGCATAGAGATTTTTCAATGTATCAATAATTGTTTTTGTAGCTCCTACAGGGTCAATCCCAGGAATCTCATTATGTTCAATATCTTAATAATTTGATTGAAAGCTTTTTATTTCTAAGGTGATATTGAAATTATGCCACACTCCCAATAAGCGGGCTCTGATCCTCTCCCATGTGATACTGGGATGAGAGGAATTGTATAAGCTAGTGGTAACACAAATAGATGTGTATTTATAATCACATCTGAGTAACAGTTGAGTTTTTAATGGTTTTAACTCATACCTAAGCAGAATATTAATTGTAATAAATTGATCTTATACAATAGATCCTTATCTATATCATGTTGTGACTTAAAGGCTGCAGAAACATTTTTATATATATAATTCATTAACCTATTGTGCAGTTTAGATTGCAAACACAGCAGTTGGAACCATTAACAATATTAGGATAGTGAATATAGTAACAGAAAATCTGACAAACCTTTTTCCCCCTTTTTAAAGACATCAGATATGTATATACCCTCAATGTTTGATATCAAGCATAAGTGAAATTAGTTGGAAAAAAGCAAAATAAATATTGTTCAACAAGATCTCTACTAGATGTACATTGAGCAAAAGTAAAATCGATGCAATTAAAAGTTCATACATAGATAGGTGTATCCACAATTACATTGGAGAGGGAGTCTGGTCTTGAGTTTTCTAAGGCAAGGTAGCATTCCTTGCAAATTCATTCACAAATGGAGCAGTTTGTATCCCACTTAAAATAGAAGACACAGTCATTGACATTAAGAGGGAGGCAATTAGTCCTGTGATTTAAAAAGTCCAAAAGTCAGTTCTTAGTAGAAAATCAGATGTTTCTTGAAGTATAGGTGTTTCTGAAGTCTGTTGTCGTGTAACGTTCTATTAGAAGGTTGTATCATTCTGTGAAAAGGTGGGATGCCAAGTCATTTCTTCTGGGGTTGTCCTTGTGAGGAATCCTCTGATTCTCTTCTCTGTTTCTGCATCTGCTGGAACATGCCTGGACATTCTGTGTTGGCATCTTCAGTGGTCATTCATCAGCATCTAAAAAAATATAAGCACAACCTCGCCTCTACATAATTAAGGGGCAAGTCTTTTCCATTACTTTATTTGGGAATATGTACTTTTTCAAATTGTTATTCCTCTGGTTTATACCCTTTTTAAATGATGCTTAAAAAATTTAAGGTATAAAAGGCAGTAGCTAATTGCCCTTGTGATATATCGGTCCAAATCCAAATCACCTTATCATTTTTGTCAATAGGTTTTACAGAAAGATTGAAATGATTTGCCAGTGTAGGCAAGAGCATTATCAGTTTTTGTTTCTTTAGGAGTATCTAAGAAATGAAGAACAATGGAAATGGATTGAAAAAACAATGATTCTCCTTATTGAAGTATAGCTAGAGATGTAATCATATAAAATTGAAGGACAATAATTTTGCTCTGTCCTTATAATGTAGCTTTATTAAGTTAAATGAATGGGAGGTTCCACAGTTACAGAAAATGATAAAAATGTTTTTAAGTTTTTAAAAATTTTTGAATGGAAATATAGTCATTGACTTTTGCCTTTTCATTTCTGAGGGATGTTATGGAGAGACGCCTCTCCATTATTTAAATAGATAATTACATAGCATCTTATATCAGGGAAAAATATTCTACAAAAGTCAATTCTTGAAGAAATGGCAGCAATAAAAATTAGATCAGAAGCTTCTAGTAATGCACTGAAAGTTTTCTTTCCCACTTCTCATTCACCTTGAATAGGTATGTGAGTCATAGTTATGATAAATTGTTAACCTTCAACCTAAAAAGAACTATAATGCTGACATATGACTCAAAAATTTAAATTTAAGTTTTAGATTTAAGAAAACTCAACTTTCATGTTCCAATTGCTTAGATCACAAATTTAAAGTGTGCTTGATATTACTTATCTCACTCCAAATATCAGTATGTGAAAATTCTTATGAATGAAAATATTTGGTAGTTGATATTCTCAATTCTTATTTAGCTTTAAACAGCAAAGATTTTCCAACCTTTAAAGTTACCAAAACAAAAGTGTATGAAAAAAAAAATGTTCGTTGTCACTTGGATATATTGTAATTTTCTAAAGAAGTGAATTCCATTTGCCAAATTAGGTTTTAAACTTGTAGGATTAATAGAGGTGGAAGAGGGAGAAGGTATGTGAAGAAGGCATTTTGTGCATGATTTAACTATTTGCCTGGCCTGTTCTCGAGTAAACGTGAAATTGCTTATTAACATCCTTGAATTTTGAATGCAGAGATAAAGGACAAAGTGTTCGGTAAGTTTGCATTGTTAATTTATCAGCTAAAGCATTGCCTTGTTGAATGGGCTCAGGCAAAGATGTATGAGAGTAAACATGAGAAATCCAAAAAGGACCTTCTCCACCTCCAACCACTTGTTGCAACTGAAAAAAAATAATTCATATAACTTTTGATTATTGAAATTTGTACGATCCATAAAAATGTTGAGGTTGAAATTGTCCCTTAAAAAGATATATAAAAAACATTTCATTCTTTTTGGGTAAATGAGAAAGAATAGAAATAACTTCTGTTAGCTATCTGTTTGTTTTAGGCCTCAGTAAAAAGCCTTATCTGCTTGTAAGAAAGGAGAAAAATATGTTATTTTGGAAATGACTCGTTGTTAATTGGAATGTAAAATTGTAATATCCCCTACTTCCTCCATACACTGTCTATAGGATCAGGCCAGGAAGGGTCTGCCTTAATTAGCATTTCAATTTGGGCTTCAACATAAGGTTACTGAATATGTACAGGGATGGAGCCTGTAGGTTGTTATACATTAGCATAGCTACAAATTGAGGGTAGGTAACAGATTTTTTGGCTTTGATGAGGGAGATAAGTACACTCTTAAGATGTTTTGTTGCCTATGTATGGCCCCAAAGGGAATTCAGGTGTCCTCAGTACACTGATTTCTATAGGGCTATCCTATAGACTTGGCACTGCTGAATGGTATTTTCAATAATTTTAAGTTGTTCTTCTGTTCAAGGAGAGTGGAGGTTTGGGGCTCCCCTTAGGGTATTAAATAAGTGAGTGAGCTGATGCGTTCTTTACCCAATTTATATCTCTTAATAATTTTTGAAAATCATTTAAAGTTTTCACATTATCTCCTTGGATTACTATATTTTTGAGGCTTAATAATTTTTTCTCTTATTTTATGTCCTAAATAACTGTATGGGGTGACAACTAAATTTTATGACTGACCCATATTAAGATAAACTAGCCTTAGTGGCTTAAAGTATTTATTGCTTGCTTTACTACTTGTATCTGAAGTGCAGGACTAGAGTCCTGACTGGGGAACAAAAAGATAAGAGAGCTTAAGTACATCCTAAGAACATCCCAATTAGGGGTAGCTGGGTTACACAAATTTATGATCCCCATAATGGTCTAATCATTATATGAGAAAGAAATTTTCCTAATTGGATAAATGGTAAATACAATAAAACAAGAAAGATGACAAAGTGTCAATTGAAATTGTGATCCAGAATATCTGTATTTTCCTTATCATTAACAATCCATAGCATGATACATGCTCAGAAAATCATAAGATAAGAAAAGTCTCATTACTTAAGTTTGTACCTCAAATTGAGGGTCTCATCCTTAAGGTCCGTAAAGTAGGCTTTGTTAACATAAGGACAGGTATTCTCAGAGACAAAGCTGGGTCTCTTTGGAAATTATGATCTCTGGATGCCTGTTTTAAATCCTACTCCCAGCCTTATTTGGGCTCTGGAGTGGCTGACATAGAGCTTTTTTTTTTTGTAAAATGAGGCAGAGTAGCCTGTTTGATTAATTCAGATTTTAGTCAAAATAAGATAATAATGATTATCAGAGGTCAGCGAGCATTCTCTATTTTCCTGACTTATTACGTAACAAAACTTATTTAAGTATCACAAACTGTTTTAGCCAAAAGAGAGAAGAAAAAATATATAATAATTGCATCTCAAACAATTAAAAGCTGATCACCATTTTTTTAAAAAGCTATTAGTTCCAAAATTACCTTAGTCAATGGGAATATCTTAAGGTGAATTTTAAGTGGTTTTTATAAACTTCTGTACATTTTCTAATTTTAGGTAAAAATATTAAATTTTCCAATAAGCTAACATAAAAAGAGTTCATATCCTTTGCTGATTATTTAGTCTGACCATAGGAATCAGGCCTAAGCAGAAAAAAAGTAGAATTATGTGAATATGGTCTTAAATGCTTTTTATCTTAAACAGCAATTTTTACCAATCCCAGCTTAGAGCTAATTACAGTTAATTTTATTCTCATATAGCTGTAATAAACAATAAAGATCTACTAGGTCTTTTAATACATAAGGAATATTATTTAACATTTTTCTTTCTCAAATTTAAATATCCTGATGTAATAGCCAATTGTTATTAATCTTTTGCAACTTTTTGGCAGGTTAGGTTCATTATTTAAGAATTGCATTACTAAAACAAGTTCCTAACCTAGTCTGATGATTTTTCCTATTGAGATAGTTTTCAGGAGTCTTGACATTACTAAAAAATAAGAAGAATTGATATAGACCAGGGGCTTTAAGTGGTGCTCCTGCTTTGCTAAATCTCATACATGCTTGAGGAATGTAATAAAGTTTTTACCTAGTTTCCTCTTTTCTGCATATGGTAATCAATTAACAATTCTAGGTTTTAACGGTGACACTAAAATGATCAATTTTACAAGTTCCATAAGTGACAACCAAATTATTTTAGATGTAGCAAAAACATTAAACTTCAGATGAAGTCAGTTGTATTCCTAGATCATATAAAATCATTGATAAAAAGGATGGATTGTCTTATCCAGTACAACTATTGTTTTCTTATCAGTGGCAGGGCTCAGAACTTTTAACTGCTAGGCCCCCACCGTAACTGGGGTCCCTTTCCCCTCCTTCCTTTGCTCAATGGGGGAAGGTTAGTTTGCAAGTGTGGGGGAAAGGTGGGACTCTCTTTTCCTAATCTGATCTAGGATGAAAGAAGTTAATACAATTGTATTGAGGTACCTAGACTCGAGGGGGGAGGGACTAACCTCCTTTTGTAATTACAGGTAAATTTGTGACTACCTGGTTTTCTATATGGCAAATAAAAACATTATGAGACAGGATTTAGCAGAACTAACAAAGTAACATGACTGTTTCTACACAAATTTCTTTCCTTTATCTTCTTAGTTTCAACAAAAATCAGATAAAATTTTTGTTTTATCTAACACTATTTCTGGCTAACAAATCTTTACTATATAATAGAATTTTACCACAACTCAGAAAGACCACAATAACACAATGACGTTATGGTATTAGTTGAATTTTCAAATCATCACATGAAATATAATTGATAGAGAATTTAGGCTTTTTACTCCTCTATTCAGAGTTGCAGAGGATTTTTCTCCTCTTTTTCAGAGTTGCAAAGTCTGAATTGTGAATTCAGGTTGCCTAATAAGTGTGGGGCAGCATGCTCTGCCACAGGGCTGCTGTTTGCAGAGCCCTTTATCATGCATCCTCCCTTTATCTAGATTGAGGAGGGTGATTTAAAATCCTTCTGCACTCTCTCCTCTAGAGATGAGAGACTTTTAAAGAAAGTTTTGAACTAATATAACCTATACTGTGAACTTCAATGGTGTCTTTTTTTTTTTTTTAAGTAAAAGACTTTTGACGTCCATGTACAGTATGGAAAAGCTGGACAAAGTCCAGTGGCGCCAATTTTCCAGACTATACTAGAGTTAAAATCCTTTACTCCTAAAGTTTTTCAGATCTTTATAAGTTCTAATTTTGCCTTATTGCCAAATAAAATTAACCTTCAGTTGCATCCTGATACACAATATTTTTCTCTTTTGAGATGAGGCAGGAGAATGGTTAAATGCTTGCTTGTCTTGCCTCTTTAATCTGAGGGAAAAAATTCCCTTTTTACTTTTTATTATTTTGATTAATATTATTTTTTAACAGCCTTTCCCACAATCAAACTTGGCCAGAGTTGGATTGGAGGAAAGGAGACCCTTAAACCTTAAAACTTCTGTTCACATTTTTATGAAAATTTATTTTTTCTAATTTTTATCCTGATATGTTTTTAATACTTTTTTGACTTGCTATAAATACTGTATAAAGACAGCTGCATTACACTTAATTGTTTGTGCCACCTTTGGCACTTTCATTCCTGATGTTAAACATATCTTTAATATATTCCATAGGAAAAAAAGCAGAAATTGGGAAAAGCTGGGTTTTCTTCTTTTCCTAGTTTCTTAGTTATGTTTTCCTTCTGTTTCCCATTCTATTATACCACCCTTTGGAAACCCAGGGCTACACTGTTCCAAACACACTAAATAAAATTCCTCTAACTGTTCTTTCATAATAACAAATCCTCTTTCTTTCATTACTTTCTTTAATACTTGAAAATATTGTTCCTGAACTTTGAACTGTACCCTGTGCATTTGACCCATGGTGATAGAAAGCTTGAAAATCCCTGTATCAGCCTGGTGGGATAGAATGACTAAAAATTGATTGAAAAAAGTTCCCTTACCCTGTGACTTGTGATTTTTGGAGCTCCTTCTGCTTGTAAGGGCCATCTCCGCTGTGGACCTTCCTTTCAGGTTCCTATGTGTCCCGTGTGGGCGCCAGTTGCCGTGGGCTGCTCAGTGTCCAGCACTTAGCATGATTCGGAGACGTGAATAAGAAATGTCCAGGCCATGTGGGTAGCTCAAGAACCATGAACTCCCTTTATTGATACTCAGGGAAAGGTTTTTATAGAGCAAAGAGACAAAGGACGGAAAGGAAGAGGAATCATTATCTTAGTCTGTTGTATCCTGGAAGTAGCATGGTAATAAGGCCTGTTGATCCCTAGGTGCCATAAAGTCTTAGGAAGAGTCAGTTATCTCTTATCACATGCAGTCAGTTACATCTCAAAGGATGCTCTTGAGAGCTAGCCTCAAAGCCTAATGGCCAAGGCTGCATCATCAAGAACATCTGCATAGGAACTGACTTCCTGCAAATGTTTTGGACAACTAATAGTTTTGGGGAAGAGCCTTAGGTCTGGTTCTCCAGTACTTCCTAATGCAGCTGCAATCATAAACAGATACAATTGAGAGCAAACCTCAAAGCTGAAGCACAATCCTCAAAAGACATCATGTTTAGAGCTGGCTGCTCAAAGATACCAGAGTGTGGAATCAGATATATCCTGGGACAGAATCCTGTTGATCTCAAGAACTCCAATAACATCCTTTTAAAAGCAACCTATATCAAAAGAACTCCGGAGCAGACTTAGTGAAAAGTCGCATCTCAAAGAGATCTTTGACATGCAGGTCCACTGATATCAGGGTAATTATCAGAGTCCTGGGACAGGCTTCTTTGGCTCACCACACATAGAGACTGATATTGTGTGATACCTATAATTTTATCGATGAGGAAATCAATCCTAGAAGACTAAGAAACTTTCTCAACATTGCAGTTATTTACCAGTAGATTTCTTCTCTCTGCTCTGACCAGATCACTACTGTGGAAGAAAAATATTGTACTGATCTCTCATACTATTTTCCATTGCACCATTTCCTTTCCCAGTCATATACGATACAATAGTTCTTTTTGTAGGCCTACAAAGACAAGAAGAGAAAGTTAAAAATAATAAGAGCTGCTTCCATCTTCCTATTTCTTACTAGCATTAGTTCTCTATAGCCATAGCCACATAAAGAGCTAAAAGCCTTTGAGCCAAGGAACAAATACAGATTCCTAGTTGATTGATTTACCTTGCATCTTTCCCAGCTCTTAGAAAACTCTGTAAAAGACACATGGGAAAGAAAACTGAACAATGAGACTGCACATAAAACAAACTTGCCTGGTAGCTTTGTCCTGTAATAGATAGGGAGCAAAACAAGGTGCCCATACACAAAGAGGAAGGTCAACTTTGGCCTTAAATTTCAGGAACAGATTTGAAAATGCCATCCAGCAGAGGGCAGTGATACACTTATGGTCACATTCAGACTTAGGAGTCACTGAGGACAGTGCCCTAAAGCAAACCCTTTGTATTTCTTTTATGAGTGAACCTGTGGGGAGCCTCCTTCTCCTCAAGTTATGATCAGTGCAAAAACTTTCCAGCCATCCACAATTTGGCTGGGGGCTTGAGAAGTTGGCAGTATCTGCACCAGTTAGTTCTTTTTTAATATTAATTCAATTCAATAAACATTTACTAAATGCCTATTATGTATAAGGGCTGTTAGATGGCACAGTGGATAGAGTGCCTGGCATGGAGTCAGGAAGAACTGAGTTCAAATCCATCCTCAGACACTTCCTAGCTGTGTGACCCTGAATAAGTCACTTAACCCTGTTTGCCTCAGTTTCCTCATCTGTAAAGCGAGCTGGAAAAGTAAATGGCACACCCCAAAAGGGGTCACAAAAAGTCTGACACAACTAAAAAATTATGTATAAAGCTTTGTGCCTTATAGGCTGTGGATATAAGAGGAAATCAGACAAAGTCCTTACTTCTGAGGAGATTACAATCTAGTCAGTAGGTAAAATTTTAAAAATCAACATAACATAGTCATAATATGCTAAATGCAAAGGAGGGATCCATACATTGTCTTGAGAGATTTAAGAAGACAGACAATGATCAGGATGATCAGGAAAGGCTGCATGTAAGAGGAAGCTTCCATGGCTTTGAGGCTGAGCCTTGAAAGAATGGAAAGATAGAAGCAGAGATATGTGTGTGAGTGTGAATGTTGAGGCGAATGAACTACTTCATGCCTGGGAGAAAGGCACTGAATCAGGGCAGGGTAGGACAAGATCAAGTATGATGAGTAGTCCAGTTTGGCAAGAACATAGAATGCATGAAAAGAACCAGTAATGATAGGGTTAGAAAGGCCATTGGAGTCAAATTGTGGTAGGCCTTAAATTTCCAGTCATAAAGTTTATAGTAGGTTAGCAATATGGAGCCACAGGCAATTTATGAATGGGGGATTGACATGGTCAGACTAGTGCATTAAAAAAAGATTTTTTTTTAAATAGCAATGTGAAAAAAGATGGACTAGAGGGAGGAAAGACTGGATTTAGAAGTAATAATTAGAGCCGTGAAAGGAAACATGTTCTCAAGGGAAGGGAAGCATTTATATAGTACCAATGATGCACTGGGCACTGTTCCAATTGCTTTTTACAGATATCTTATTTGATCCTCATAAAAACCCTGGAAGATAGGTGCTATTAGTATCTGCATTTTTATAATTGAAGAAACTGAGGCAGACAAAGGTTAAGTGATTTGTCCGGGGTCACACTGCTAGTGTCTGAGGCCAACTTTGAACTCAACACTTTGCATCTCCAGGCTCAACCCTTTAGTCACTACACAACCTAGTTGCCTCTGGTTGGGAGAGGACAAACCACAAACCTATTCTTCCATTTAATAGCCTGGGATAACCACCCCAGTTGGACCCTGCCCTACACAGCACTGACATTTCCACTTTTCCCAGCAGTCACCCTTTTAAGGTAAAACAGCTTTCAGTAGAAGACACACACCTTTCAAAACCTAAACAACAACAAAAACCAAACAACCACTTGTTTCTCAGTGGTGCTGAGAGAAATTGGCTCATATGAAGCCTTGGGGATTTGAAAGGCCACCATCTATGTTGCCACCCTAGGGACAGGCCAAGTCAGGCCAGGTTTGGCTTGAAACTGAAACTGATTGTTGCGACAGAGACCCAGGTCTGAAGTACCAGGATTGGGAGGCTACAGGCTTTTTAGTTTCATCTGAAACTGATTAAAATGAAATGCAAAACCCAAGAAGCAGGGGAGAAAAGTTCAGAATTTTAGCCCCACATGCTATTGTCTCTTCTCCTAGTGCCCTGCTCTCTGGCCTAGGTCCCATCACTGATCAGATTTCCCCTTGCCCAGGCAAACCCTGCCTTGCCTATAAACTCCACAGAATGGCCCCATTGTACAAAGATGAACCAAAATAGCAGCAGCCTCTGTTTTCTGCCTCGGGGAGATTCACTTAAAACCCCAAAGTCCCAGATGTGAATGACAATGGAAGTTGTTGTTGCAAATTTGTGCCCTGGGAACAGATGAGAGATTCAGCAAGGCAGGTACTCGGAAAGCAGCCAGCAGGGTGGGTTGGTAGAGGAAAGGAGAGAACAATTATGAAGTCACTCCATTAACCCAATTAGCAAACACTGGCAGGGATTCTGTTAATCACCCAAGAAGCATAATGGTGGAGGTGGGAAAAAGGGACAAAGGATTTAGGGGGAGCTAGGGGAGGTATTTCCGAGAAAAGAGGGAAAAGAATAAAACTTACTTGGCAATTTCTATGATTTCTAAGTTGTTAAATAGGTTTGATATTTTTTAAATGTCCTGCATTTGTACCATGCCTTCGGGTGCTGGAATGAGCAATGTTTGCATTAATTAATAAATAAGATGGTGTCTTATCACTACAGCAGAGTTTTGATGTGAAAACACTCAGGGTGGCCCAGGAAATTGTGATTGGAGCCTTGACTGATCACAGCAGTCCTGTCCTTGACAAAAGCTTAAACCTGTAATGAATGGTACATGGGCTGCTGACTCTCATCAAGGCCTGTATTCTAGTCCCACTGACTGGTTATGTCGTTATGAAAAACTAAGTTTCTGCTGCCTTAGTTTTCCCATGTATATGAGCACACACATATATTCATACTTTATATGTAATTATAGTATGTATATATACATATATGTATATAATTCTCTGTGGATGTGTATTAGGATAGGACTTGGATTTGATTTTATTGGTGTAGGGAGCTCAAGGATGATGAACCACCTACCAATGTAGAACGGCTCCTTCTCTATAATTTAAGAATTTTTATTTTTTGAGGAGGGAAGGCAGGGCAGTTGGGGTTAAGTGACTTGCCCAAGGTCACATGGCTAGTAAGTGTTAAGTGTCTGAGGTCAGATTTGAGCCCAAGTCCTCTTGACTCCAGGGACAGTGCTCTATTCACTGTGCTTCCTAGCCGCCCCAATTTAAGAATTTTGAAGTATTGTCTAGTGAGTGGCTTGCTTAGGGTCGCACAACCAGTACCTGTCAGAAGTGGGATTTGAACTCAGGTTATGCCATGCTTGAATTTGTATGTATATATGTGTGTGTGTGTGTGTGTGTACAAATTTGTATGTATATATGTGTGTCACACACACACATCTCTGAAGCAGCATAGATAGGTACATATATATAAACATGCTGCTTCGGTTTTCATGTTTACTCGTCACCAAACATCTCCTGAGAGGATGCTGGTATAATGGCTAGGAAGATGGCCTTGGAGTCAGGAAGAACTGGATTTAAGTTCTGTCTTTGAAACATACTAGCTTTGTCCCCATAAGAAAGTTACTTAATTTCTTAGTGCCCTAGGTGAAAGTGTAAGACTATGAATTGCAGATGAGTTAGCTGCCCTGAAAGTGACAGAAGTTTCAGTACTAGGAATTCTTAATATCTATTGAAATCACAAGTCTCCCATGCCCTAACACAGAAAGTTCGGAAGATTTTTTTTTTTAGAATGGGAAAGAGGGCATGGATATATATATATATATATATATATATATATATATATATATATATATATATATATATATATATATATATATATATATATCCATAAAGCCCTGACTCCAGGGCTGGTGCTCTATTCACTGCGCCACCTAGCTGCCCCCATGGATATATTTTTATTCTTCTAAGTAGAGGAAAGAAAACTGCCTGAAATTGGGGTGGGGAGGGGTGGGCAGGGCCAGGGAGTGTTAAGAGAGGGGGAATAGACATTAGTAGATAAGAGAAAATCTCAGTCTTAGGGGACGTGGTGAGAATGTGCCATCCTTGTTCCTCATCATTCTGACTCTCAGACCTCCACAGTCATTGCCCATCAAACTCTTTCTATTCCTCTCTCATTGTCTTTACATTCTCTTGCTTCCTCAACCCACCTCTCTTTTGTAATTCCTTTATTATCTTCACTACACTTTAAAAGAGAAAAATAGTCCAAACATGAAGGAAGAACATTAGCATTTATTAACTACCTACTATGTGTCAGGGAGTGTGCTGATCACTTTACAGATATCTCATTTGATCCTCACAACAACTCTGGTACTATTACTGTTCTCATTTTACAGTTGAAGAAACTGAGGCAGGGAGATTAAGTGATTTGCCTAGGGTCATACAGTTAGTAAGTGTCTGAGGACTATTTGAACTCAGGTCTTTCTAATTCTAGACCCAGGACACTATCCACTTGGCCACTTGGCTGTCAAACTTTTGTTTTCAATGTAAGTAAATAATGTTATGCCTCTTGTCAATCAATTAACTTTAAAAAAAATTATTAAATGTCTACTGTATGTCAAATAATATGCTAAGTGTAGGGGATAGAAAGACAAAAATTAAACATCCCTTGCCCTCAAGGAGCTAACAGTCTATTAGGGAAGATCATAGATACATATTTAAGTATTTTAAAACGTCTAAAATAAATACAAGGTAGTTTTGGTGGAGTAGGAATTAGCAACTAGGGGGATGAGGAAAAGCTTCATGTAGAAGGGGACTTGAACTGTGCTAAGAAGGAAATTAAGGATTCTAAGAGCTAGTGGTAAGGAAGGAATGATTTCTAGGCATAGAGACCAGCTTGTACAAGGACACAGAAATGAGAATTGGAGTGTTATGTGAGGAATAGCAAGAAAGCCAGTTGGATGGATCATAGAGTACTTGAAGGGGAATAGTGTATAATAACCCTGGAAGGGCATATTGAACCTGGTTGTGAAAGACTTTAAATGGCAGACTACTTTGTATTTAATCTCAAAGATAATAGGGAGCCACTGGAGTTTATTGAGCAGGGGAGAGAGCTGTTGATGCTACAGACTTGAGGAAAATCAATTGGACAGCTACCTGGGAGCTGGATCCTGGAGAATAGAGATGAGGAGGGAGATCAACTAAAAGGCTGTTTCAGTAGTAGGCAAGAGGTGGTAAGTGTCTGAGCTAGGGTGGTAGTCATAGGAGTAGGTTCTGAATGAATAGAAAGAATATGAATATAGATATGAATAGAAAGGAGCAGACTGATTTGATATGTGGGATTTGAGAGGGTGAGTTGACACTCTGGAGTATCAACCTGGTTAAATGGAAGCCCTTGACAAATATAAAGATGTCTGAAGAGGAGTGAGTTTGACAGGTCTTTAGCAGAGAACATAAGATGTGTACAGAATATCTAGTTTGCAATGTTCAGCAGGAGACCGTTGTTGCAGACTGAACCTCAGAGAGAAAAACTAGGGCTTCTCTGAGAGGTAGCTAGGCAGCACAGTGGATAGAGCACAGGACCTGGAGTCAGGAAGACCTGAATTCAAATGTGTCTTGTATCTCTGTGTATCTCTGGACAAATCACTTAACCTGTCTGCCTCAGTTTCCTCAATTGTAAAATGGGAGTAATAATAGAACCTACCTCCGAGGGTCTTTGTGAGGATCAAATGAGATAACATTTCTAAAGTGCCTGACATTTCTAAGTAGGTACTTAATAAATTCTTTTTTTCTTCCTCCCTTACATACAACAGGCCATCCTTGTTCTCCCTGCCTTTGTATTTGTAGCCCCTCCTTACTTGAAAGACCCTCCTTACCTTTGCCTCACAGAATCTATCTATTCCTTCAAGATACTTTTCTACATGAAGTCTTTCCCCCCAATTGTTTGTATCTTACCTCCCAATCTAATTTTAATTACTTCGTATTTATTTGCATTTATTCTTTTTGTACTGTATTTATTTTATTTATATTTATTTCCCGGATAAAAGGTAAGCTCGTTGTGAATAGGGATTGTTTCATTTATTGCATCCCCAGCACCTAGCACAGTACCAGACACACAGTAAGTACTTCATAAATGCATGATTCATAGATGTATAGATTTGGGAGTCAGCTGCAGAGACGTGATAATTAAATGGTCGTTGACAGTGCTACACGTGGTCCTGATTGGTCACTCCATCCTTTGTGGCTTTGTCAGGCATTAACTTTTCTGAGTAAAATGCACAATGTTCCACCATCCCTCCAGTTCTTTTACTATATAGCTTCTAGAATAATTTTAGAATAAAGAATAGAGAATAGAATAAAGGATGCTTTGTAGGATAATATGATTTAGCTTCTCCATTTGATGTAATAACAAAGAAAGAGAAGGCTTCTCTACCCTGAGATACATTGCCCCATCCCACATATGAATATATATATACATATATATGAATATACATTCCTATGCATATATGTATATGTGTATATATATACATAAAATATACACATACATAGACACACACATAGATATATTTCTATGTAACAGGGACTAGCATGTATACAAAGTGCCTCTGATACTTGATTGAGCTTCCCTATGTGGAAGGGGCTAGAGAGCCTACTATCTGGATGGGGTGTGATGATTTGTAATGGAAATGCCTTGAAGTGACATTGGAGCAGTTACTTATGGTTGGGTAATCACCAATGGTAGTTTTGTTTCAAAAAAGTACCTAGTGACCAAATGCCCAGCTACTTTCTTCTCTGCTTCATTTTGTATCCAGCTGCTTTGCTCTAGATTTGATTCCTTTGCTGATAGCAACATTCTAGGTAAAGAGATTAAAGACTCTGATCTTGAGAGTTTGAAAAGGTCAGAAGAGCAGCCTCCATCATCATAGCATCCCAGAGTGTCAAGCTTTGTAGCCAACTCAGTATCTATGCCTGGAGAAACAGAATAATCAACCAAGCAATGCTATTAAGCATATTCTATATGCCGCTAAGTCCTAGGGATACAAAAAGAGGCAAAAGACAGTCCCTGAGCTTACAATCTACTGGGGCATAACCTATATGAGTGACTTCCCAAATCCTGCCCAGCGGTACCTAGGACAGGACTCATCTGGCAGTCATCCTGCATGTGAACGTGAACTTGATGGGACCAATGTTATATAGAAACTGTACTGAATGAGCCTAAACACCCCAGAGTCTAAGGAGGGAGAGGGAGAGTGAGGCCCTGAGGTATTGGAGGGGAATCACTCCTTTCTTATTCCTCTATCCTTGAAATAAATAGCCCTTCTTAAGGATTTACTGATGTCCTATTTAAAAAAAACTAAGGTGCTAGTCCAGGGGTGGGGAACCTGAGGCCTCGAGGTCACATGTGGCCCTCTAGGTCTTCAAGTATGGTCCTTTGACTGATTTTGGATTAAAAAAAAAAAGTCAAAGGGCCGCACCTAGAGGTTCCCCACCCCTGTGACTAGTCACTGTCACCTAAAGGTGAGGAAACACAGCTACTGGAAACTTAGCCAATGGCCTTAGAGAAAGTTACCCCAACTCCTCAGAGTACCCTTGGAATCATAGGAGCAGATTTAGCAGGCTGCACTCTAGGAGAGTGAGACCAGAACATAATTACTACATGCAGATATAGATATAGGTTCAGATTTAGATGGAGATGCACAATCTAGAAATGAACTTTTTATGTATTTGAGGGGAAAACATATCAAAAATGCTATATAATCTTTATTTTAGGTATACCTTTCACCTGGGAATCAATCCTAAAGGAAACCAAGATGAATAGACCAGCTGTGTCATGATTTGGTTTCTCTACCACACATGAATTTAGCCTCTGTCTCCCTGCTTCTTTAGGGGTTGGAATCAAGTTTGAGCAGGAAGGATAGGCACAGCCGTCAGGACCTAATTAAACAATACCATCCCTGTTCTTAACAAGAAGACAGAATTACTACAGATTCTTTCTGCTCTTGTTTCATAACTCCCCAATGAGCTGCACCTGGTTCTTTTAGCCCTGGGGTTGTAAGGCTTGCTGCATCGTAGGTGGCCCCTGACTACCCAAGGAAGCCCCCCTCCCCAGGCCACTAGGGTTTGGGAAACTGACTCATTATTTTTTTGTATGATGGAGGGAGAGAGGTCTTGCAATCTATGACATCTTTAGGAGTGAGTCAGGAGAATGAGATCCAGATTTTCTTCCTTTTGTTCCTGGCAGGAGAGTTCCTAAACCCCTCACACTCACCTGTGGGCAGGCCAAGGCAGGAAGATGCTGTGGTAAGGCAGGGAGGAACATAATCCCTTGTGTGATGAATGGGCAGGAGGTCTTTCCCAGCATTCCCTAGAGTCTTCTGCCCTCTTTCCTGACTACATTTGTAAATGTCAGCTATTCTGTGCCTGAGAAAAAAGAGCTCAGACGTTAAGCAAGCTGACACAAGCCATCAATAGGGTTGTTCTTGTCTCTGAACCTGCATTGCTTAAGCAGTTATCTTAGCAAGAACAAATAGCCTTTAAAAAAAAAGCATTTAAATATCCTATTTTTGTTGTTGTCTGTTGTTGTTGTTTGGTGTCGTTCCACTTTGCAGGCGCCACCTCCCCCACGTGCAGACTTTGGCTGCCTCCCTCTTTCCTCCTGGGCAAAGGGCCCAGGAGCTCCTTTGAAGCTCCCAGAATTTGAACTCTGGTACCCTGCCATGGTGTTGAGAGTCCCTACAGCTGCTCTAGGCAGGCAACGCCTCCTTTTCTTTCCTTTCTCCTCCTTCTCTTCCTTTCTTCTTCTCCTTCTCTCTTCTCCTCCTTCTCCTCCTTTCCCTCCTCTTCATCCTTCTCTCTTCTTCCTTCCTCTTTCTTTTGCCCTCCTTCCTTCTCTTCTTCCCCTCTCTATTCTTCTTCATCTTCTTTTCATCCTCCTCTTCTCCCTCTTTCTCTTCCTCCTCATTCTCCTTCTCCCCTTCTTTTTCTTCCTCTTCCTTTCACTCTTCTTCATCCTCTCCTCCTCCTCTTCCTCCTCCTCCTCTTCTCTGACTCCAGGTTTTTTGGATTAGGGTGTTGGTGGAGTGGAATTTGGCAAAAGCTATGGAAATTGCTGCCAGGGAGGAAGCTGAAAAGAGGTAATTAGACCTGGGTAATTGGTTGCTTTTTATTTTTTACAGGCAACTGTGGAGCTGAATGAGAGAGAAAAAGACACCATAATGTTCCCTCCTGGGGGACAGTGGGTAACCCACCCCTATTTGAAAGGAAGAAAAAGATGCCAGACTGTGCAGGCCTAAGCTTTCTGGCATATCATATCTTTCTGGAAGAGTTACATCTATTAGTTCACTTGTTCACTTCATTCCCCACAAAGCTAGCGAAGGTTCAACCTCACTTATGTTCCTCCCCATCAAGGGGAGAAAAAAGAGCCCTGCATAGAAAAGGTATACCCAAGGCATTTTTAAAACTTAGGCTAAACCGTTTAAATTCACATCTACCTAAATGTCTCAAAGAAGATAGTTTGCAGAACCTAATAAGGAAAAGTATTTTGTTAAAGGTTATACAGGCCCCCTTTGCCTCCTGTTTCCATTCTGTCAGATCATGTCACCAAAAGTACGTATCCCATATTGGATTCAGCAGACCTGATTCTCTACTTCCTGCCCTAGATTTGTCACTGGTTGGAGATCCAATTCACATCATGCCTAGACTTGGAAAGATTGTGAAGTCCCTTCCACTTAATTCTGTATGCCAATGCAAAATACCATGCTGACCCAGAAGTTACTTGTTAGATTTCTGTTTTCTCCTAATCAGTGACTTTACTAAAGATTGGTTACCACCAATCTTAACCCCCAGAGATAGTTTTAAGAATGGCATTAGAGATACTGAAGCCTTACCATAGTGGGTAGGGGGTGTGTGTGTGTGTGTGTGTGTGTGTGTGTGTGTGTGTGAGAGAGAGAGAGAGAGAGAGAGAGAGAGAGAGAGAGAGAGAGAGAGAGAGAGAGAGAGTGTGTGGTCACTTTATATTCCGCTCTTCATTAATGCCTCCTCCAGCTGGTAGGCAGAAGCAAGAGAGAAGAGTGGAAAGGTATAAATCAAATTAGTCAGTTTTATGGCTGCTGAGCAGCTTGGATAAAGGATTTGGCAGGAGGAGGTGGTTCAAAATGATGGCCAAAATGAGCCTTCTGATTATCTATGGACTTTAATTAGACATGTTCTCCTCGCTTCCCACTGGGGCTCATGGGATCATAAGCGTGGATAATTGAGAGTGGGCCACAATGTCAGGAGACACATACATATCTGTCATTTTCAGGCAGCTGGGACCACTATGACAGTGTTTTGCATATGATGATCAATATTTTCCAGATAATTGAATCAATGATGACATAATCCTTGTGACCTCCCCCTGCCCCCAAGAGGCTAGTTGATTCTGTGACAGAGGAAGAAACAGAAGCAATGAGAAGCATAGGAACTAATACAGCTTTTCAGAGGAAAATCACCTGAGAACCATGTCTTCTCCACTCCCTGTCCCAGACCTGGGCTTTCTCTCCTTGGCCACAGGACTTGTGTGATTTCTTCTCTTACCTGTAGGCAATACAGAGTTTGTTGAGAGGGAGGCCTAGCAGAGACTTCTAGGCTTGATAAGGTATTTAATAAATGTTTGTTGATGGGGGAGGGACCATGCAGCCAAACTGACCCAAATCACGCAGAATCTTATTCTGCCTTTACAAGTCAGGGAATGGAATCCTTAATGAGATCTCAGAGCTTTTCTCTGACACCTCAGGACTTGTTTCCAGGGGCAGCCAGGTGGAGAAGGAGGTGGAGGGATGTCTGCCAGCAGAGAGGCAAGGTTTACCTTCTTGGGAGAGATGCCAACACTGAGAGAATGCCTTGATGATCACCTTGTACTCTCTTCTCATCTGCCAAGAAATGGTAAAATGAAAGTTCTCAGGTCCTAGAATTGAGTTTAATGGGATTTAGCTGACAGTAAATTTCTCCAGCTGAATTGGTCCCAATTTCTTTCTCTGTGGAGGTAGTTCTGCAACTTTGCCTACAGACCTTCATGGTGGAACTTTGATTTCTGCAAGCTGTGTGTAGCACATGGCTTCTGATGAATGTGGTCATAGAGATCTTCAGGGTTTAGTAGTCATTCACCCTGAAGGAATCCCTGAACTAAAGAAGTGGGGTAAAGAAGGCAATAGTTCTTCCTAGTTATTCCTTCAGCTTCTTTTGGACTTTTGGAACCATACAATCTTACAGTTAGAAGGGACATTGGAGGTCAACTAGTTCACTTATTTTGAAGGTGAAGTTATGTAATTCATTCAGGTCATAGAACCTGACTGGACTGCAAGTCTTTTTATTAATATTTTATTGTTCTGTTCATTAGATTAGGTCGCTGCATCTTAAGATTCCCTTTTCTCTCCTCTTAAAAAAAAAAACAAAAAAATTTCATGGATCCCTTTGTAACAAAGACAAGTAGATAAAGTGAACCGACGCAGTGACTACTGACAGCCTATGTCACATCCTGCAGCTGTAGCCCCTCACCTCTCTACCGAAAGAAGGCAGTTACAGTTAATTGTAAGACTCTTCTTTAAGCAAAACAGCAGGCCTTTTTTTTTTTAAACATGGATTTTCATCATGAGCATACTGATAATGAGTATTCCACTCTCTCATTGGAGACCTGGGTTTCATTGCCTAATGTGGCAAATTTTTCTACAGGTGACAGAGTATAAGCCAAACTAGGATAGTGCTTGGATGTGATTGTTCTTATCATTCGGCCTGTAGATGCTCCTTCAACCATTAGTTCCAAAATATAGTCTGGGGACTATATCTCTAATGGTATTGATGCTTATCATGTGAAATCTTCACTCCTTATCTAGAGTGAATTAATAATTTACTTAGGCTATTTAGCACCAAAAGCTGCTCTTCAAGGCTTCTTCCCTTTAGTTCCAATGAATTGTTTTTCTTTATACACTATCAAATAGTAGAGAAGGTAGCCTGTGATGTTGAGAACAAAAAAAAGCTTGAAAAGCATTGCTAGTTTGAGACCTTCCTTCTTCCTTGTAGTAAGCACTGATTCTCAACATAGGTATTCTGGGAAAATGGTCCTGGTCCAAAAAAGGGCAAAAAATACTTTGGCTAACTTAATCTGTTTGGGGTTTATGTAGTATTGTTCTTCCCAGAGGACTCCAAAGAATTTCACTGGTGTTATTTCATACTCTTCTTAATAGAGCAATGGAGTAGAGTGTTAGGAAACATCTTCAGCAGACAGACAGACCAGCAGACCACCTAGGAAAGCAGATCTCTGAAATGGGTGGCTGTTTTCTAGCAAAGATGTGAGACAGAGAAAGCAGCAGATAGAGCTGAAAATCAAGGGACTGGCTACATTTATATATACCATGTTGGGAGAATTGCTTGTTGTTTGGCCTCTAAAGCCTTTCACAATCAGATTCCAGATTACCCTTCCAGATTCATTACACAGATGACTCCCCTCTATGGTCCAACCAAACTGGCCTACTTCCTACATACACATAACATTCACTCTCCCACCACTGGGCCTTTGTACAAGCTCTCCTGCATGTCTAGAGTATACTCCTAGCATCATATTATAGCATCATAGCTTTAGAGATGGAAACCATCTTGTCCAACTCCATTTTTCAGATGAAGAAACTAAGACCTAGCGAAACTGGCTCACTTTTCCAAGGTCATGTAGGTCATAAGCCCTCCTTACCTTCCTCTACCTCTTAGGATCTCTAGTTTCCTTCAGAGCACAGTTCAAGGACCACTTCCAACTGGAGGCTATTCTTCTTATATTTTATACAAAGATAATAGTCAAAAATTTTGGCTGCCAACAATTAAATCCATCTTTTTTAATAGCATCATGCTTACCAACCCCATAGTCATACCATGTATGGGTAAGAGATAGTTCTTGTGAATGGTTTGACATACTGGAGTCAAAAAGGCCTGAATTCAAGTCTGGCCTCAGACACTAAGGTGACCCTGGGAATGTCACTTAACTCCTATTTGCCTCAGTTTCCTCTTCTATTAAATGGGAATAATAATAATATCACCTACCTCCCAGGGTTGTTGTTAGGGCCAAATGAGATAATAATAGTAAAACAGCACAGTGTCTGGCACACTATAGACTCTTAATAGTAGTTAACTGACTTACTGAGAACTATAAGATGAGGGAGGCATGACTAGCTAGTGGTTTTTCTGAAAGATATCTGGGGGTTTCAAAAGATTTCAAGCTTAATATGAGTCAACAGTATGATAGGGCTGCCAAGAAACGTAAGGCCACCTTATACTATATTCAGAAAAGCCTAGAAAGATGAGAAGACCATAGTATTCTACCTTTATCCAATCCTATTTGAAGCATTCTAAAATGCACCATGTCTTAGGAAGGATGTTGATAACCCAGAGAACATCTAGAAAAAGACGACCAAGATGTGCCTCATGAAAATTGCCTGAAGGACCTGGGGATGTTTGCCAGGATAAGAGAAGGAAAACCGTTGTAGCTGTTGGCTTCTTCTTCTTTTTTTAAATCAGTAAACAGTAAATAGTGACCTAATGATAAGGAGGATGGAATAGAGAAGGGAGAGACTGGAGACAGGGAGACTAGTTGAAGTAAGACAGTTGAGATGTGATGAGGGCCTGAACTAGATGAAGGCCATGGAACTGGCGATAGTGAAGGATGTGAGATATCCTGTGAAGGTAGACTGGACAAGACTGCAACTTATTGGATATAAGAAGGGAGTTATGTTGAAAAGTATGACTCTGATGTTGTGAAGCTAAGGGACTAGAAGGATGAATGATGTTCTTGACAGGAAAAAAAGTTGGGAATTTTTTTTTGTCTGAAAGCTCAGTCAATGAAATGGGAGTGTTACTGTCCCCCAAAAGTTAATCCTAATCTACATTAAAAGTAATCCTAATCTACATTAAGAAGGATAGGGTCCAATGATCCAAGACAGTTCTAAAAGACCCATGATAAAAAATGCCGTCTACCTCCAGAGAGAGAACTGATGAATCTGGAATACAGATTGAAGCACACTTTTTTCACTTTATTTTTCTTGGGGTTTGGGGAGTAAGTTTTCTTTTGCAACATAGCTAATATGGAAATGTATTTTGCATAACTTTGAATATATAACTATTATGTTGCTTGCCTTATCAAGGGGGGGGGTGGAAGTGGGAGGGAGAGAATTTGAAACTAAAAACTAAAAACAATGAATTTTTAAAATTTAAATGTAATTAGGAACCATGCAATAAAATAAATAAAATATATTTTTTCATTTATTTATTTTTAGTTTTCAACATTCATTTTTATAAGATTGAGTTTTAAATTTTCCCCCTCTCTCCCATCCCCGCTCCCCAAGATGGCATGCAATTTGATATAGGCTATACCTATATTATTATACCTATATTAAACACATTTCCACATTTGTCACATTGTGAAAGAAGAATCAGAACAAAAGGGAAAAACCACAAGGAAGAAAAAAAAAGAGAAAATAGTATGCTTCAGTTTGCATCCATAGCTCTTTCTCTGGTTGTGGATAGCATTTTCCATAATGAGTCTTTTGGAATTGTCTTAGTGTATTAGCAAGCAAGCACCCTAGCACACCCAGGATGGCCTGTTAGCACAGGTTCTTTGATCTGCTTTTAAAGGAAAGACTACTCAAAAAGAGGTTAACAATCCTACTTTTAACTACAGAGAAAGAAATGAGTATAGAAAATACAAACAGTTTAAATTAGCACAAAGATCAACTGACAGGCTTCCAGCTGTCTGAACATAGAAACATTGCTATACACTTTATATGCATCACTGAATCAAGGGAGCACAGTTGGGGGACTCTAAACATGTAGCTACTCAGAGTCTTAACCAGGAAATCAAAAGATCCTTCTCATGAGCCAACTCCTAAAGCAAAATGCCAGCCTCCCAGAATATATAACAGAGACACAGCACCTGACTGACTCAGAGCCAGAAGGCACAAAATCTACTTGACTCAGCACAGCTGTGAATTGTCAGGGCTCAAAGGAAATTAATCCTTCAGATGTTAACAATTTAGCCTGAGCTTGGGAAACTGGACTCCAAAAAAGAAAACAACAAAAATCCCACCTTGCTTGTGCTTACACTTAGATCCTTACATTGCTGAGAAGACCTAAGTCTATCAAAGTTGGTTATCAAACAGTGTTACTGTTTTCCTGGTTCTGCTCACTTCACTCAGGATCAATTCATATAAATCTTTCCAGGTTTTTCTGGTCTGCCTGATTATCATTTCTTATGGGACAATAGTATTCCATTACATTCAAAATATATATTTTAATAAGAAGAATGGTGTCTATAACAAAGGTACCATGTATGATATAATAGGCATGATGTCTATGTATAAGTCTACAAATCCCCATACTATACAGTCCTTAGATGCCCAATAACTTCAGTCCCTACCCCAGTCATAGGTGATAGAACTGGCAGCAGCAAAATTGAAATGCTAGAGGGAGGAGAAGACAGATCTAACATCCTTCCATTCCAACTGTTCCGTCATTGCTTCTCTTCCCTCACCTTCCCACTGCCAATATTGCTTTCCTGGACCCAGTGTCTCACCTTCTACCCAAAGACCCAAATCCCACTAATCATCCTGGACTTGCTCTTGTCAATCTGATAAAATACCCAAAAGCTCTGGGTCTAACTTTCCCCTGAAATTTTGCTTCAGTTCTCTGTGTGCAAAAAATACCATTACCATCTCTTTGTGACTTTTAATCCATTCAGTGCCTAAGAAAAGAGGGAAGAGGTGAGTAGGAGCCTAGGAAAAGTAGTCCTTCTTTCCTTGTTTCCCTGGGTTACTAGCAGTGAAAATCTTTACCCAAGCCAAAAAAGTCTGTGGATTTGCCTCAAGGACCAGAGTGTAGGAGAGGAACTATGAAGCAGCGGTGGGTCCACATGGCAGGAGAGAAGAGAAACCTTAGTTGTAAGCAATAGGCTATGGAAGTAGAAAGGGAAATAGGTGTGCTAATCCCTGGAACCCATCGAAGAAGAGAGAGGATAATTGGGAGAAAAGGTGTGACTGAGTACATGGCCATGTAGAGAAGTCTTAGGCCTTGATAAATTACTTATGTTATTATTTTTCTTTTTTTCTAATTTCTTATATGCCTCACTCATACTTTTGTGTCACCAAGAAATAGTGTTTTTTCTCAAGTTTTTCAAGTACTTTCCCCTACCCCCTTGCAACATCTTTCGTTGGCAGACTCATTTTCACCAACTTCCAACCTACCTTTATCCCCTTACCCACCACCTTCTGTCTCACTTCTCCTGAACACACATCTCATCTGACTGACTTGGGAGAGAAGTCCCTTGGGGCAAAGGTTTTGCTTTCTTTGCATTCTGTGTGTTTGTAAGGGGCCTTGAATGCAGTATGGTACTCCATCAATTATTAACAGTAATAATGGTAACAGCAGGGGGCTGTGGGTAACAGGAGAAGGAGTTGGGGGTGGGGGGAGGAAGGCTTAGAAAAACACTAACTAGCAAGAAGATCATTTCTATGGCTTTGTTACTTAGTCTTGTGTTCTGTTTTTGTTTTCTGCCCTTGACTGCTTTGGCAGCAGAAAATAGGACTGCCTCCCCGCCAGAACTGGTGGTAGAACTGCAGTGGTAGATTGCTGACATCCTGGCAACTAGATATAAGATGGCTTATATGTGGAAGCATACCAGGAGTCCTTCCAGGGTACAGCAATCAAGGAGATGAATGAAATTCTGACCAGAAATGGTATTTAGTCAATGATAGTTCTTTACAGAGAAGCCCTCCACCCTTAGAATAACAAATATTTCTGCATCCATTGGGGGAGTTTAGCCTGTTTACACAAGATGCTAGATCATCAGAATATACTCTTTGGAGAAGTTTGCTAAGGGGTAGGCAGGCTTCTAGCCACAAAGGGAGACTCAGGGTGGGGGGAGGCAATGGAGGAAGAATACTTCACTAAGGCCTTGTTAAACCCAGACTGTATTCTTTGACCTTCATTCCAGTTTCTGCCTTTAGTAGTGAGTTTATTATCCTTGCCAAAACCACACAGGGAGGAAGCCAGGGAGACAAAGGGCTTGGAAGTCAGAGTTGATTGCTATTCCTAGCCTGTTCTAGACGCCTTCCCTCCCCCAACCAAACCAAAACTTTATGACTTGCAATCACTCAAAAAACCTTTATAAGCATCTCCTATGTGCTTAGTATTGTATCAGGAACTGTGAATGATATAGCATTGCTGTTGTCCCCCTCAAGAGGCTTATATTCTCCTTAGGGAAATAAAATGACAACTGAGAGATAATTAAAGAACAATTAAATCTTAAACTAGAAGCTAGTAACTGTAAAGAGAAGTAAAAGTTCACACTTTTAAACACTTAGTAGATGTGCAATCATTGGCATGATAACCTCTCTCATCTAAGAAAACGGGAATAATGTAGCTGTCCCCCCAAGGTCTTTGTAAGGCCCAAAATAAGATAATGAATGTATAAGGACTTATGTGTAGGTTGTGATGTTTTGTTTTTGCCCGTGTAGGTTACATATGTACACATGAGTCTGTTTAGAGATGGCTGACAGGGAGGCAAGAATAGTTATTTCTAGCATCTCCTTCTCTGAGGGAGACATTGATTCATTCCTTCCAGGAAGGGAATCCAGGAGGTTGGGACCAGAGAGGTTGGCCACTCTGCTTTCCTCAGAGAGGGCTCCAGAATTATATCTATCTACTCCCTTAAATACTGTTGGTGTAGGGAAAATAATTTTTAGTTTCCAACTTCACCCCTGATCCCTATTTGATCTTAATGGGGAAGGAGTGTCTCAAATAATACAACCAAGGCTTAGCTCCTTTCCCACCAAATGCCAGTTACACAATGAACACATATAACAAATCATATATCTATATCTATATATATCTGTATATCTATATCTATATCTATATACACACATACACATATATAACACAAGTAAACCCTTTTATCCAAACTCATAGCAATCAGAAACCAAAGAGTATATACTTGTGAGACTATATGGCAGACTATACAGATTGAATGAGCTCTCCATTTAGGAGTAACTCAGATGAATCAAGAGAGAGTTCCAGATCTCACTCAAGGGGAAATTCTCCAGTCTATAATGTAGCAAGCTGGGGATAGGGAGGAATGAGTTAGAGATTGCTAGTTCCTCTATACATTGACTTCTTCCCAGAATCTTTCCCTCCTTTCAGGTACCTGAGGAAAGATCAGAAATGGCACAGCTTGGGTCGGCTAGGTGGCGCAGTGAGTAGAGCATCAGTCCTGGAGTCAGAAGGACCTGAGTTTGGATCCGGCCTGCACACACAAACAAAAACCTAGCCGTGTGACCTTGGGCAAGTTACTTAATCCCAATTGCCCTCCAAAATGCAAAAAAAAAAAAAAAAAAAGAAATGGCATAGCTTCTCTCCCAACTCTCCAGCTCTACCCTTCATGCATTGAGTAATCAGTCTCCACTAATGAGGATAGAGCCCTAAACCAATGAACTCTGAGGCTCTTGTTACATACATGAAGCTTTTTGCAAATTGTAAAGTATCATGAATATCAGTTATTATTCTATTTCTAATTTATACCGTAACCAAATAGGCCTATTCATCATTCCTATAACATCCTTAGTGCATTTTCTTCTTCCTGACTTTGCTTCCATCTTTTCTGGAGCCTCCTTTCACTTAACAAAATCATACCCCTCCTTCAGTGTTCTGCTGCATTTCCACCAGTTCCAAGAGGGTTCTCCAGACTGCCTAGCCTTCTCTCCCTTTCCTGAGCTCTTTTACAGATTGATTATCTGTAACATTTCCTTGGAAAATATTACTTGCCTAGTATGGTTCTTCTTTTTATAGTGTCTAGATTGTAAGTTTCTTGAGAGTAGGGACCACCTATTATACTTTTTTGGGGGGGAGAGGGGAATAGCTTTAGTACTTCCTTGAATTTGGAGTCAGAAGACCTGGCCATCAAATCCCATCTTTGCCATTATTAGCCCTGTGACCATGAAAAAAATCGCCTAATCCCTTAAAGCTTCAGTATCCTCATCTATAAAATGGGGATAAAACCCACCCTGCATACCTCACAGTTTTGCTCTAAGTCTCAAGTGAGATAATTTATATAACAGGGTTTTTATACCTTAAAGCAAGAGTTCTTGTATCATGGATCCCTTTAACAATCCAGTAAAGCCTATGGACCCAATCTCAGATAATGTTTTTAAATGAATAAAATAAAACACATCAGATCATAAGAGAAACCAATTATGCTGAAATAAAGATACAATTTTTTCTCATCCAAATTCATAGACACCCTGAAATCTATCCGGAGTCTGTAGACCCTTAGGTTAAGAGTTCATACTTTTAAAATGTAGGGATGATATAAATGTCATTTATAACCCCAAGAATACTCGGTGTGACACTTTGGGGTACCCCTTGCCTAGACCTCAAAATATATTTGTTGATTCACTAGTTTTTCCCACAGCAGAAACACACACACCACACACTCTCTCTCTTCAACTAACAACACCCCCCCCCCCAACTTTAAGGGATAAAAGTGGTTGACAATTTGCAGTCACTAAGTACTAGTCCATATATATTCTTTCAAGTACTGGCAAATTGTTTAAAAACGGAAATAAAGTTTCTGTTTGTTCTAGGCTTGGTATTCAAATCCCTAGCCAGTGGGAGGCAGCAGATTTAGGGCACGACCCCTAAGATATACTCCTCTTTTTGTTTGCATTGCCTGATTTCAGCCAGAGCGAGGTTTGTGCAGCTGGCTTCCAGGAGTGACTCCTGCATATAAATCTGTTCTCTGCATTGCTTAGTTTTGTCCCCCAAGGACTGGGTTGGGTGAGTCTTGTGCATACAATCCCAGCAGTTGCTTGGATGCCACACTGTTTAGGGGGCATCCGGGTGGAGATGGGGTCTGGGATCAGAAGTGCAGAGTCACAAGTTTGGCCTGGCTTCTTAAGGAGATCTCCCTTCTCCTTTAACCCCTGCCCAAAAATATTTCCCCCATGTACCTGCTCCAGTGCCTAAAAATCCCACCCTTAGAGTTATTCCTTCAGAGGGGATTAGAGCTGGCAGCTAGATACAAATAAGGCTCTGCAGGAATAAAACACAGAATGAATACCTGAGGCTAGGCCATGGTGAAGGAAGAAAAGTTAGAGAAGAGAGGGAGAAGGGCAAGGAAGTAGAGGGGTTGCCGAAAGGGGGAGTGGAAGGGCCAAAGATGAATTTTCTTCCTTCAGAGTTTTGTTGAGGGTCAAACTTGATGGACAGAACCAGGAAACCAGCAGGGGATTATCCCACAAGGGATCATAGCATCACAGATTTAGAGATGGAAGGAGGTCATGTGGTTCAACACTTTCATCTTACAATTGAAGAAACTGACACCCAGAGGGGTGGAATTACTTACACAAGGTCACAAAGGAGTGACTGGAAGGGCCAAGATATGAATATAGCTCCTCTGAGTCCAAATCTAGTCTTTTTTTGTGAACTGAGGAATATAGTCTTCAGACCAAATTGGTACTTAAACCAAAAGTATGATGAGAGGCTGGTTGGGAAACCACAATGATGAGGGAAGAATGGAATATCTGCTCTCTTGTATGGGGTGACCAAACTTTGTAGGAGTTCTTCCTAAGTCAGGATTATTTTATTGGTCCCAGGGTTCACAATTTGCAAATGACTCCCTAGCAAATGATACCATAAGGAGCCTTCCTATATAGTACTGAAAAGTTTACACACACACACACACACACACACACACACACACACACACACACACACACACCTTGGTTGGACTTTCTAAGGTTGAACTCCCAGTTTGGATCTTACAAAAGTTTAGGTTTTCTAATCATGAGGACTTTGGGTATTTTTTTCACTCAAGCAGTGGTTCATAACCTTTTTGGGGTATGTCATGGATCATTTTGGCTATAGAGTAAAGCCTATGGACCCCTTCTCAGACTAAAGTGGTATTCTTTTTGTTTTGTTTTAAGTCATAAATAAGGCTATAATCCCCACTACTAGGGTAGATCTGAGGCTGGTAGATGCTTGAGCTTGCTAGCTCCAATCTGTAGCATATTCTTCCCCATTAGATTGTGAGCTCCTTGAGGACAGGGACTGTCCTTTGTCTCTTTTTGTGTCCCCAGAGCTTAGCACATAGTAGGCATAATAAATGTTTACTGACTGACTGACTAGTAGGGCTAAAGCCAGTTGGGTGTCCAAAGAGAATTCAGTAGCAAAGTGATAATTTCATCTGGGGTGGGGAGTGGGGTAGGAGGATCCAGCCTCAGAAATGGATAGATAAATAGATGATAAATACATAAAGTTGTAATTGAAAAAGATGCTAAATTTTCGTTAGAGCTCAGTGAAAATAAAGATTATTTTCCCCACCTCCACCTAAGTTCACAGACCTCCCAAAATCTATCCATGGACCTCCAGATAAGAACCCTTGACTTAAGGGCTTAGTGCACATCCTCATTGATCCTTAGGCTCCCTTCCTCATAGCACTCAGCCCTTCTAGCAAAGCAGAGGACAGCAGCCCCTTCACACAGCAACATGAGCTGTTTGTTGGGTGCCTGTCACCCGGCCTTACTATGTAAGCCCATGTGTTCCTTGTGTCTCAGACAACCCTCTCAATGGAAGCCTGGTTAATATGTTTAATTAAGAAGCTTTTACATAAGGAGCTTGGGTGACTTGAAGCCTTGATAATGGGATCTTAGAGCTATTTTACTCCAGACTCAAATACATAACAGGCATGAGTTCACTTAGTACAAGTTGGTTTCTGGCAGAACCTGTAAAAGACCAATTCAGTGTCTGTGTGGGGAGTTTCTCAAATTGGAGAGTCTAAGGAGAGACTCAAAAGACTAAATGGACCTTAGGCTGACTTGGAGCTGGTTCTAATGTGTCTTTCACTATTACTGTTTTGTGGATTATCATAGAGACAGGGTATTCTCCAAAGGCAGAGACCTGTCTTTTGTTTCTTAGGAATTTGTCCACTGATTCTCCCAGGACCTTGCCCATGCACAGTGAACATGCAATGCTTTTGATTGCTAAAGGTGTTCAATAAATACCTTGACTGACTGACCCAGGATTGGGGGGAATTTGAGGGTTGAAGGAGGTGTTTCTTTGCTGGACTAGAGGATTAGTGTATGGATACCCATAGACTTCAGTAATTCTACCAGTTCCTTCCAGAGTACCCCAGTGCGCATAGCTGTCAGCCTTGGTTCTCAGCAAGAATGCCAACTGTGCTGCCTGCTGGGACAAAGGACGGCATTCCCTAAGCAGTGGCATGCCTTATTTGGCCTGGGATCCCTTTTGACAGATGACATGAGGTTCCCTGTCTGGCTTGAGCCCCCAGGCTGGCTAACCTCTCTCCCCCATTCTTGTGTTCTCCTGTATACCTGCTTTCCCTGAGGTTTTGTAACTTTTCTTGCTGCAGTTCTCCAGCATGAATTGAAAAAAGAGGATAACTACTCTTCCCCAAGATCACAACACAGAGGAATTTAGGAATTATTGTTGGGATTATTTGTTGTAAGTCATATGCATTTGAAGCCTCAAGGAAACTTAGAGATCCTTTAGTTTAACTCCCTCATTTTATAAAGAGAAAAGTAAGTCGGAATAAATTACTTCAGATCACTCAGCATTAGTAGTAAGATCCAGCCTCTGCTCCATGGGCCTCTCCCTCTACTCTGCACCTGAGTTATGCACTCATCTTTGACACATACCTTGAAAATCCTTTATTTCTGATGTGCATGGTATATATTTAGATTCATTTTATTTTTGATGACTTTTTTATTTTGACATATCAATGTCTTTGGCTTGTCAATCTAATTTATAATCTGTATTTTCTCTAGGTGCTTCCAATAACATGTGAACTCCTTGAAGGCAGGGACTATTTTGTGTTTATCTTTGTATTTCCAGTTCCCAGCACAGGGTCTTGTTCATAGCAGACACTCAATAAACACCTGTAGTCATGCTGTGAGGATAAGGCAGGCAAGCCAGCCTAATGATAATAACTAGTATTTAAAGTTAGCACCTTAAGATGAAGAAACTGAGGCAGACACAAGTTAAGTGGGTTGCCCAGTTAGGAAGCAGCTGGATTTGAACACAGGTTCTGTTGACTCCAAGTCTAATTCTCTATCCACTGAACCCCTAATTGCCCAGCTTATAGCTAATTCACATCAGTCAGTAGTGATTTCCCCTCCAAATCTAAGGGAATACTGGTTAGATTTGAGGACACAGAAGGACACAGACAAATAGGATCCTGACCCAACACACCTATTTTTTCAGTTAGGGCATGGTTCCCAGGATACAGACTCCAATAGGCAGGTTCCCTAGGTGACGCATGTTAGTGGACGGAAGGATATCTGATACCACTTGTATGAAGGTGCCTGGTTCACATTGGCTGGAAACTTCTATCAGATCAGGGCTTCTTCACCTTTTTTATGTCATGGGCCCCTTGGAAAGGCTGGTGAAACCTGTGGACTCCTCCTCAGAATCAGTCTTAAATGCATGAAATAAAATGCATAGAATTGTAAAAAAAAAAGACAATCATGTTGAAATACATTTATCAAAAAAATTTTTTTAATAAGTTCATGGCTCCCAGGTTAAGAACCTCTTCTTTAGAAGAACCTAATGCCTGGTATGGTAGATCAAACACTGTGCCTGGAGTCTAGAAAACCTGAGTTCTAGTTTAGTACTTACTAGCTGAATAACCCTGGGCAAATCACTTAACTGGAGCTAGAAAAAGCTACCAAACCTTCAGGGGAAGCAGGTACACAGGAGAACACAAGAATGGGAGCTAGAGGTTAGCCAGCTGGGGGGCACAAGCCAGACAGGGAACCTCATGTCATCTGTCGCAAGGGTTCTCAGGCCAAATGAGCCATGCCACTGCTTAGGGAATGCTGTCCTTTGTCCCAGCAGGCAGCACAGTTGGCACTCTTTCTGAGATCCAAGCTATACACACTGGGGCTCTTTGGAAGGAACTGGTGGAATTACTGAAGTCTATGGGGAATGTACACAGAAACGCCATCTATCGGCCTCAGTTTCCTTACCTGTAAAATGGGTAAAAGAACAGCATCTATATTGCAGGCTTGAGAGGATCAAATTCGAAACCACATGTAAAGCACTTTTCAAACCTTAATGTGGGATACATGCTGGTCTTCATCATTGTCATAGTAATGCCTTGATCTGCAGCATGAAGATAGTCAGATCACCTGCTTCAGTCCTTAGAGCCTGCTCTTCAAGGTAAGTGAATGTTGCTGCTCTTCCTTTGCAACCACAACTGTGTGTCTTCACTCTCTTGATTCCATGCTTGCCAGCTGACTCCATTGTGTGTCTTTGTTCAAGGAGCTCAGGGGACCTTTTCATGGTAGCCACATTCACTGTGCATCATTCAGTGAGGGATATAGATGACCTCAGGTACCCATGGTCTTGCTTTCCTGGGTCAAATTCCCTCCCAGGTGCATGCAGGAGAATAGCAGTTGTATATCACTAATGTAATATTTAACTGTCTCTATTGCCTGTATTAGCCCATAAACTCCTAGATGGATGTCTGTAATTTTCTGATTCTTTTCAAAGGTTTTTGAACAATTAAGCACCTAAAAAATGTTGATTGTGGAGAAGGAGGAGAAGAAGAAGGAAGAGGAAAGGATGGTGGAATCAGAAGTCAGATATTTTTTGTTTCTGCTTCCTAGATTCTTGGTTCCATCTCCAGTCTCCCAGGTATCCTTACCCACATATTTAATTAGTTGCCAAATATTTCTGTTTGTACCACAATAACATCTCTCACATCTGACCCTCTCTCTCTACTCAGGTTCTGCCTCCTAATCTGTCTCTCCCCATTCCAGTCCATCATCTGGACAGCTGCCAATCTTAAGCACAGATCTGACCATTTTCCTTCCCTATTCAATAAACTTCAGTGGTTCCCTGTTGCCAACAGGATCATAGAAACCCCTCTCTTTAGCTTTTAAAGTCCTATACAACCTAGCCTGGATCTCTCTATCTAGCCACATTGGACATTACTACCCTCCTTACACCCACACCTATATACTCTTCACACACAGTTCTCTGTCTCTAGACTTAATACCTTTGCACAGGTCATCCCCCAAACCTGAAATGTACTTCTCTTTATCTCTACCTCATAAAATCCCCCTCTTTATTTAAGAAGCAACTGAATTATCACCTTCTACATGAAAGTTTTATTGATTTGCACAGCTATAGGGCCCTCCTTTTAGAACTACCTTATTTGTTTGCATTTATTCCCTTTATAATGATGCTGTATATGCTTCTAGATGCACATATCTCCTCTGTCAGAAAGTCAGCTCCTTAAAAATAGAGATTATTTCATTCTTTGTATTTGAACAGCCCAATACCTAGCACAGTGTCTGACATACATTAGATGATTAATATGTACTTGTTGATTGATTGAGCTCTGATTTGGTCCATGACCTTGGCAATTAACTTGATCTGTGGTCTATTTCAGCCTTCTTATTTGTGAAACAGGAATAATAATTCTTGGTCCTTAAGGAATTTGTGGAATAGAGTAGAAATTTGTGACTAAGGACTATTAAGATAATGTCAGTGTTCTACTAGCTTCTTAGAAGGAAGAACAGATGCAAATAAAAGGTATCATCATTAGCAAGTACTTTGGCCTCTTTGTACAAAAATTTCCTTTTAAATGTGTGATTATGTATTTAGGTTCTAGGAAACATCTTCCCACCCTTCTCACTGGATCTGAATAACATGTAATCAATTGAGCCTATCTAGTTTAATGTCTTAAAATTAAATGATTTATTATACATCTAATTTTGAACTCAGAAGAAATCAAACTTTCTGAGTAACTATTTCCATGCAAATTAGTGTCAACATGCAAAATCTTCTAACTTTTCAATTATTCCCTCCAAGTTTAATCATCATTCTTTACCCACTCCTTACTCCCTTTTCCCCTTATATCATTATAGTTAATGTGATTCTGTTGTTCTTGTTCTGCTTTTTTCCTCTTTTCATCGTTTCCTAAAGATCTTTCCAGATTTCTTTCCATTCCTTATACTTACCAGTCTTAAATTACATTAGAGTATGCTGTACAATGTCTTTTTCATGTGTCTTTGTCTTGTCTCCCCCAGCTTGAGTGTAAAGTCCTCAAGGCTGGGAGTGGGTCTTCCCATTTCTTTTGTGTTCATCTAGAACCCAGTATAGTATTCAGTATATGGAGAGGCTATTCATTAGAAATGACTGACTTCTTGACTCATGCTTTGGGTGGATGTTTATAACTATATTCAGGACATAAGGAAGATACTCTGGGGGAATGTTAGCATTAGGTCCGTGCAAATACAATCCTCAGGCCTGAAGATCCAGCAAGCAGACACTAGCCATTGGCTGGGAGTAAGAGGCCTTGGGGAGGGTGAACCTAGTCAGTTGATAGACCTGGGAGTGGCCACCAGACCTCCCAGGTTGGGAGCACTTTGAATTTCATTCCTCTCAGAAGCAGGATTACTTGAGCACTCCCTGCATCTGGTTTAGCTATTTGTTCGACCCTCCAAGAAATATCATGAGGGTTAATTACCTTCCTGCTCTGACTCAGACTATATGTTTTCTGCCAGAGGATTCTGGCAGCCCAATACAAAATCCTGCTGTTACCCCTACTGAGGGGAACTGTTGTCAAGGATGTCAGAGAGAAAGCACCAGTGACAGGGAGGCCTAGATCCACTCCTCCTGATGCAAGGACTGAATAGGACAGCATAGTGACAGAGGGGATGGCAGTGAAGACACTGGTAGGTGGGAAAGAGAATGTTCTTAGAATACTCTCATTACCTGTTGATTGTCTTTCAGATAACTCACTGTGGGGGCATATTTATCAGCTTGTTGATTGGGGATTTTATTCTTGATTACAACTAATTGTCCTGTTGAATAGATCAGTTCTTTTTTTTCCTCCCCCAACAAAACTTTGGACTTGGAGTCAGGGAGACCTCCATTCAAATCCCACTTCAAACATGTGCCATGAAATCTCTCTGAGTTTCAATTTCCTAGTCTGTAGAATGGGGATAATAATGGGACCTACCTAAAGGGGATAGCTGGGAAGAGCAAATGAGATAATGTTTGTAAATGATTCACAAACCTTAAAGTGAGTGTTTCCCCCGCCATTGTGTCTGTCTTTCCCCAGACAGTGTAAATTATTCTTGCTCCCTTCAGCTTCTCAAGGCAGATGTGGTACCTCAAAGATGAAAAAAGAATAAAAGATAAATCCTGACACACAGGACTGCCTTGCCCTGTGGAATAAGAATCCACCGGACAGAGCATACAGGTGCCTAAAGTTTGGAAAGACAGGAGGATGGATAATCCTCTGGATTGAGGGGCAGTCAGACCTAAAGGCAAGTGCAGGAGGGTGCTGTCTTGATAAGGACTTGGAGGGTATTTCCAATGTGGAAGCTGAAAAGATTCCTGAAGGAGAACAGAGGAAAGAAGATAAGGGGAGGGAAGGTGGGTGGCTAGTGAGTCAGGAGGATCTGAGTTCAAATTCGGCTTCATACACTTAACACAAAACTAGTGCATGACCTTGGGCAAGTCACTTAACCACAATTGCCCTGCCTTCCCCCTCCAAAAAACAAAAACAAAAACAAGAAGATGGCAGGGAGAGCAGTGAAGAAAAGATAGCTGAAGTGATATAGAAGTTGTTCACACAATCACACACAGAACTGTAGAGTTGGAGTGGACCTTAAGGGTCATCTAGTAGAATCTATATGTGAATAGGAACCTCTCCTTCAAGAACCCCAGCAAGTAATTATCTAGACTCTACCTGAAGACCTCTACCTGAAGACCTCTTCTAGAATGCAGATTCAGATCTGGGAGGGACTTAGAAGTCCAGTCATTCTAAAGATGAGAAAACTGAGGAACTAAGGCTCAGAAAATTGAAGTAACCATCTCCCAAGACAGTCCGTTTCACTCTCTGACCCCTCTGTAATTTCTGCTCATTGTTCTTAGTTAATAATAGGCATCATTTGATATTTCAATAATGCTTTAAGCTTTCAAAGCTTATCTTACCTTTTTACTTACCTTATCTTACCTTATCTCATATCTTCCTCCCAACAAAATTATGAGTTAAGCACTATAGCTATTATTTTTGTTCCCCTTTTAAAGATGAAGAAACCGAGGCTCAGAAAAATAAGGTAACTTGCCTGTGATTTCACTAGTAAGTGGAAAAGGTGAATTCCAACATTTTTGACCTCCAGGTTCATTCTATTTCCACCATAACTACTTTTATGTGCAAGGGTCAATCATACCCCCCTCCTTCCACACAACAGGCCTTTAAATATTTGAATTGAGAAAGGATAGCTACCAAGTCCCTGTTAAATTTTTTCTTTTCCAGGCCAACCATACTTAGTTTTTTTATCTGATTCTTGCAGAACATGGATTACAGCCTTCTTATCTTCCTAGTCACTGTTCCATAGACACTCCAGAACTTGTCTATATGATTCCCTAGTACTGACAAGAGTACAGCAGATGGGGTCTGACCAGAGCAGACTACAAAGGAGCTATCACATTCTTCATTTTGGATACTATGCCTAGGATTGCATTTGTTCTTTGGTGACCATATTATATTGTTAACTTATATGGAATTTGCATTCTGCTAAAATTCTCAGATCTCTTTTGCACAAGCTATTACCCAGCCATGCTCCTGTATTCTTTTCTTATGTGGTTGATTTTTTTTATCTAAGTGCAAGCATTTATATTTATACCTATTAAATTATTAGGTTCAGTCTATTCCTCTAACCCATTGACATGTTTTTGAATCTTGACTCCGTTCTTGGTTACTTATCCTTCTTGGTATGGTATCATCTGCAAATGGATAAGTATGTTATCTATGCTTTCCCTTAAATCACTGATTAAAAATATTTAAGCAACAGTATTGTTCACTCCACTTAAGTCTTTCCTTAATGTTGATCCATTAATGATTATCCTTTGGGTTTAGTCATTCGACCAACGTGCTTTTTACTGCTGTCTAGACTGTATCTTTCCATATTGTTCATAAGCATGAAAAACTTAGTCAAATGCTTTGCTGAAATCTAGGTACACTGTATACACTGCATACAATATCAGCAGCATTCCACTGATCTGCCAGTCTATTAACTCTGTCAAAAAAGGAAATAAAGTTAATCTGGAGTGACCAGTTATAAATGAAACCCTGTTGATCTTAGTGATCACTGTTTCCCTTTCTAAAAGCTCACAAACCATTCCTCTAAATGTGTTGTAGAATTTTTCAAGAACCCAAATCAAGGGTATGCAGATTTTACCCCTTTCTCTTTTATTGAGAATTATTACATTTGCCTTTCTCCAGTCAAGCAGCATCTTTATCAGTCTCCATAATCTTTTGAAGATCATTGGCAATGATTCAATAATCTTTGAATTAAATATTCCCCAGTTTTATCAGTACCCTGAGATAGAATTCATTCAGGCCTGGTAATTTAAAACTCATTGGGGGCAGGTAGGTATTTTCTTACCATTTCCTCCTTTTCCTTGGGTTTCCAACTTCCTTCATCATCTTTCCCAAATGAAATATCATTCTCCTCAGCAGAGAAAGAAGAAGCAGTGGAGGTGTGAAACTTGGAACAGTGAATGGAAGTTTGAAGTGAATGTAGGAAATTGACTGAGACGGGTTAGAGATCTTAAAGGTCTGAAATGTAAAACATAGACACAGTAACTGTGGAACCAGTTGTCCACTGATTAGATCACAGGTCAAATTCTTGAATTCAGTCATCCCATAGGTCAGTTAGCATTATTCTATTTCATTACCACTAACTAGAATTACAATCCTAGGCCAATTGTACTAACAAATATGACCCCTTGGATACAAAGGGAAGCCACATGGGAGAATGTAGATGACTCACAACAAATCTATCACCATTACTTAAAAACATAGCTCCAAGCACAGAGTCTATTCTTAATAGATCAATAACACCTTTATATGAGGACAGCATTTTTTATGAGGAAGCCAACAGAGGGTGGAGACTTTATCCTGCCAGATATAATACTGAGTACTGGCCTAGCCCACCTCTCCCCAAAGACTTCTGAGCCCTTTGAAGATTATTATCTGGTCACAACAAAAGAAATCCTGTTTTATAGAAGTTAAAACTAAAGCACCAAGAAGCAAGATAATTAACCTCAATGTATAAAGATAAATATTCTCTCTCCTCTCATTCTTAGCTTAGCACAAGGAATCTCATATTTCCTCTCTCTCTCTTTCTCTCTCTCTCTCTCTCTCTCTCTCTCTCTCTCTCTGTCATGCATTTTATTTTTATTTCTCTTGACCTTTCCTTTTATTCCTTTCTTCCTTCTTTTGCTTTCCAGCAAGGAGTAGAAATAGGGAGTCTATAACATTTTGAGTTGCTACATCTCCTTGGAAGGTTGGGTTCATGTTTGGACCAGAGAGAGTCGTCAGGACCCCCATCACTAGGAGTGACCTCAAAGTGTCTGGACCCAGGATTGTTTCCAGTCATAAGGATTCTGGAGAGATGGGACAACTCAGTTTCACATAATAAGATACCTTGGACCTCAAGTCATTTTAAGAAGTAGGGAAACCAGAACTAACCAGTTATCATTAAACCTGGGGATAACTTAGTGCTAGTATGGTGACTTCATTGAGATCATTGGAGCATTCCTCCCCACCCCTCCAATAATCTTTCCAAATCTTAAGTCATCGTCTACATACAAAGAAGACTGGACAGACTCATACGGCACAAGTAAAAATCACACATTCCCCTAAATTTTGTTTTTTGTCATGAATCATATGAATAATATCCTTCAAACATTTCTTCTTTCGAGTATGCTTTTTAAAAAAGGTCGCTGTAACACAGACTATCATGAGCATTGCAAAGAAAAAGATGAATGACCCTCTAAATTAGAGGCATAATTATATGAGGACATGATATAATCATTGTTGCTTCTCAGTCTGGTCCCTGAAAATCAGTTCCTAACCGGACTGGCAAAGCCACTGCTGCCATAAAAAATGGACTTTTTAATCATCTTCAGGATGCTATACCTGCTTGATGACTTTGCTCCCTCTTTCCTTTATAGCATGGGTTCTTAATCTTTTTTGTTTTGTGGTTCCCTTTGGCAGTTAGGTAAAGCATATGGTCTTCTCAAGATAATGTTTTTAAATGCATAAGATAAAGTGTGTGAGATTACAAAGAAAAGCAATTATGTTGAAATATAGTTATCAAATTTTTGTTTGAAAAAACAGTTCATAGAACCCAGGTGTAGAACTCTGCTTAACAAATTATAAACCCTAGCATCTAAAGCCCTCTATGATTTGGTCCTCATCTCTCTTTACAGTGTTATTTCATGTGGCTTCCTTTCCTCTCTTGGGTGCCTAAAAGGCCTTTACAAGTAGACTTTTCTAGATAATCACGTTCTTCAGACAAAATTGACTCTGGAAACATGTGGATGGTTCAGGATAACATGTATTTCTCTAATCTAAATATTCCATTTCCTATCACTATGCCTTTTCGATGGTCATCCCTCATGATCGCAACCCATTCTCCTTCCTCCCCTCTGCCTCTTAGAATCTGTGGCTTCCTTCAAGGTTGAGCTCAGGTATCATCTATGTTATGAGAGTTTTCCTGATGCCTCGGCTCTCTCCATCATTAAATTACCTTGTATCTACTTTTGTAGTACACTTTTTGTTTCCTTCATAGTGAAATGGAAGCTCCTTGAGGGCAGGAACTTTTTGGTTTTTGTCTTTATATTCCTGGGCCTAGCACACAGCCTTGCATATAGTGAGTGCTTAATAAATATCAGTTATGTTGAAGTGCCCTAGATACTAACTCTTGGGTGCCTAAAAGGCCTTTACAAGTAGACTTTTCTAGATAATCACGTTCTTCAGACAAAATTGACTCTGGAAACGTGTGGATGGTTCAGGATAACATGTATTTCCCTATATTTCTATTAGATTAAGTTGGGGGGTGAGGAGTGGTTAGGGAAGTTGTAATAGGAATGGGAATTTAAAATCTTCCCTGTCCCTAGGCCCTTTTATAGGCTTAAGTGCACCTGGAGCCTCTGGCTGGAGGCTTGGTTTTCAGGAGATACTTTGTGATTGGGCAGTGGGTCAAGAGGGTTGTTACATTCTCTGAGCCAGGAGAAAGCTGTATAAACCCTGATGTGAGGCTTTGTTTTGGGGCTTATTTTGAGAATTGTTGTGTGATTTGACCAGACAAGACTCTGGGCAGCCCTTGAGAGCCCCCTGGCTTTGAAAACACAGATGTTGATGCTTCCCTCTCTGGTAACTGTGACTAGGTATGGATGTATGTAATGGTCAGACAGTTGGAGGCCTGTTCTGCTGAAATGTTTCTGTTTTCTTGTAACTTCTGCTTGTAACTTCTCTCTGTATACTCTGAAGTTCGGGGTGCTGACCTTTTACCCTGAACTAGGTAAATTATATGTTTGATTGATTAAAGCAAGATTGTTTTATTTTTATTTTTACTTTATGCTTTTTGGAGGGGGCAAGGCAGGGCAATTGGGGTTAAGTGACTTGCCCAAAGTCACACAGCTAGTATGTGTTGATTGTCTGAGACTGGATTTGAACTCAGGTCCTCCTGACTCCATGGCTGGTGCCCTATTCACTGTGCCACCTAGTTGTCCCATGTTGGTTTTATTTTTATTTTTACTTTTAAAGTAAGATTGTTAACCCAATTTTGAGTTACTTTCCTTTAGAAAAGCAGATCTAAGAACCTATGTTGGCAGCTATCCTGGTGAAGCTGGGGTGCTTGCTGCTACAGAAGCGTAGGAGTAGAAGTAGAAACTATACAGGGACCACAAGGCCAGCTAGATGTCCTAGGCCTCTAAGCAAAAAATATCAAGAAGGACCCCATTATTTTTGTTCATTGTAACTCTACATATCGTTTCTTAAAGATTTGTAGGAAGTACTTTCCAAAGAGAGATGACAGTGAAGCCACTTCAAGTGGCTTTTCCCTTTATTCTAACATGAGCTCCATTAAGTTTCACATTCTACATACCACAGAAATATGAAGAACTCAACCATTAGTGATGATAATTATAACAACTCATATTTGTATGACACTTTAAGGTTTGCAGAGCACTTTTCTTATAACCACCCTGGGATGTAGGTAGTACAAGATTATTATTACCATTTAACAGATGAGTAAATTAAGTCTCAAGTAACATTCCATTGATCAAATATCTGGTGTCTGGGGTAGCATTCAAACTCAGGATTCCTGTCTCCATGTCCACTACTCTAGCCACTACAATTCAACAAGATTAGTAAATGATCTCTGAAGCTGAACTTTGCTTTTTTGAAAAGAAAGTTGAGAAAGTTTAGCTGTAGCAGGTAATAACCTGTCTTTTGCAGCATTCTGGTAACATGTATAAAATGCTCTTTGTGGAATAAGTAGCCTTGCTACCATGACTTTCAGGGTGGGTCTTTAAGTCTTTCAGGGGTTGCTAGAACAATCTTTGCCCAGGATCCATCCTTGTCTGTTTCCAGGACTTGAATTAGAAAAAGATTTCCCTTTCCTATTGCCCCAGGAGACAAGGTGATGGCCATTAGCTTTACATAGAGGATCTTCATGAGCAGACATCCTGGATATCTTGACACTAGTCTATTTTTTGCTAAATTTGAAAGGATTAAATGGCCAACAGTGATACCCCTGAAGAACAAACAGGGTGGAGAAAGATATAGCAGGGGGCCACAGTGAAGAATTCAGAGACAAGAAATGGACCAGAGAAATATGCAATCCTAGCATTTGGCTAGAGTCCTAGCAAAGGAAATGGCAGAATGGCCAACATAGCCCTGAGACAGACCCAGCAGTCCCTGCGGGGTACATCATGAGCCACACCTATATTCAAGGGCAGGACCAGGCAGGAGCATCCTCTGTGTCGTAATTTAGATGCACTGCCTGGTAGGGGCCAGATTTGGACAAATATTGATTCTGTAGCTTAGGCAGGAAAAGAAAACGTATTATCTTGTCATTAAGCATTTATGCCTTGCATTATATTTAGCAATGAACTTTACAATTATTTTTTATTACTGTCTCTTCTGAAACCACCCCCTAGAAGCTATTCTCATTTTCAAAAGAAAAAAAAAGAAAGAAAAAGAAAATGAATTCCAGAAGAAGGAAAGTAATCTGTGTGACCTTGGACAAGTAAGGGGCTGGACTAGATGACTTCCAATGTCCTTTCCAGCTCTAATTGTCTGTGATCTTAAATTACCATAGGCAAGGCAGTGAATAGAAAGCAAGCCTCCATTAGAATGCCTGACTCATGAGTTTCTAGCCTGTTGCTTAACTAAGCAAAGTATAGCTACCCTCCCCATGGATGAATGCTAAGCAGCAGCCTTCTCCTGACCAACAGACAGAGCTCTGTGCACAGATCAACTCTCTCACCAGTCAGTCACCAATGGAATGTTGACATGGAAAACTACTGAATGTGTAACTTATCAGTAACTCTCTCCCTAGCAACTTTGGACAAGAAGGGAAAAATGTTTATACCACCAAAACCCACTAATGGGTCTGAATGCAAGTTTATGAGCTAGAATGTTGGAATTCTTCCAGGACACCCCAGGGTTGAGTTTAGATAGATGCAGTGGTGATCAAGATTTTGTATGTATATGTGTGCTTGTGCTGTGTGTGTGTGATTGTGTAGTGTGTGTTTGTGGGTTTGCAGGGGAGGGTCAGTAAATAGAAAACAATACAAATGGAATCCCTGCCTTAACAACAGTAACAACAATAACAATAGCTAAAATTTATATAATGCTTTAAGGTTTGAAAAGCACTTTATATATATTATCTCATTTGAATCTTACAACAATCCTGTCAGGTTGGTACTTATGGTGTTATTGTCTCTTGTTTTACAAATGAGTATCCACTATGCTACCTCCTGCAAAGAAATTCTGGGTGTAATGGAACTTCACTGCCTCTTGGGGTTGAGTGAAGGAAGAGGGGGTAGAGGCATAGAATGGTAGACTGGTAAAACTAAAAGGGATCTGAAAGATCATTTAGTAAGTACCTGACCCTCTCATGAAGATGACTTGCAAGTGAATTGGATTTAAGTGAGGGAGGGCTATGCAAAGTCACTAGCCTCACTTTCTCCTTCAGAGCCATCTGGGTCCAGTGGCAAGATATAGATCAAGACAACTAGAGATAGCCTCAGATGCAGTGGGAAACCTTGGCCTTTTTAAACTAAGGCCTCACTTCCACTGAGATAATGCCCATTCAATGATTAAAACTAGGTAAGAAATGAGGCAAAGAATGGCCTCTTTTATAGAACTGAACTTGAACCCAGGTTTCTTGACTCTCATTCCAGTATTCTTTCCACTAGGTCTCACTTGTCTCTTTGATGATCTGGTAAGTTCAGTGGGTTAGAATAGAATGTTAATTGAGGGCAAGACACAACTTTATCAATCAGGAAACAGTGACCTTACACAGAAAGATAAATGCTTCCCCTCTCCCCTATCCCACAGATAGCACCCTTAACCCTGGACATACATGTCTTTCTTTGATCATATCAGCATTGAAACATCCCATCCTCACTGTGAGGGAAATAATTCAGAGCACAAGTCCTACTTAGCATGTCACTTTTTTCTTTTTTTTTTTTTGCCTTTTTGGAGGGGGGAAGACAGGGCAATTGAGGTTAAGTAACTTGCCTAAGGTCACACAGCTAGTAAGTATATCAAGTGTCTGAGGCTGAATTTGGACTCAGGTCCTGACTCCAGGTCTGGTGCTCTATTCACTGCACCACCTAGCTGCCCCCAGCATATCACTTTTCAAAGTAGAGTATGGTTATTGAACTCATCTCAGGAAATCTAGAGGTCACCATCAACTTCTTAGTCTACTTGGGAAGGCAAGTCTGTTTTATTGCTTTCCGTTCTCTATGAAAGACAATGAATGCATTCGACAATAATCTTTATCCTTCCCAGTGCATTTTCACTGACCCAGCTGAAGTCCCAGCTAAAATCTTACATTCTGTGAGAAGCTTTTCCTCATTCCCCCTTAATGCTAATTCTTCCCTCTGTTTTTTTTCCTTCTCTTATTTGCCCTGTAAATATCTAGTTTGTGCATAGTTGTTTGCTTGTTGTCCCCCATCCCCACCTACATTAGACTGTGAGCTCCTCAAGGGTATCTTTTGCCTTTCTTTATATTTCCAGCATTTAGCATAGTGCTTGGCATACAACAGGCACTTAATAAATGCTTGTTGGCGTGACCTGACCTGATCCTGTGCTAGGATGAATGTTCTTTGTGATGTACATAGGAGATTAAAACCTTTCTGCTCTATGGCAGGGAAACTACTGCCCCAGTTCTTGAAGATACAGCTCTTTCTAGTTCCATCTGGCAAAATCACAGGGAACATTTGTGTCACATTACCTGCTTGGCTTTATTACCAGAGCCCACTAGTGTATCTGATTTTTACTTCAGTCAGAATTGAAGCCTTTAGACAAGGAGACCACCTTACTTTGCTGAAGGATTACCACCTTGGAGTTCAATCTCCACACATGCCAAGTTGATCTTCCTAATACACAGGTCTGATCATGTCACTCCTCTGCTTCAGCATCTCACTATTAACTCAAAGATAAAATATAAACTCCTGTTTGTTATTTAAAGCCCACGCAATCTGGCTCTAACTTATTTTGTGACTTCATATTACTCCCCCTCAAACATTTTCTTTTCCAATCATGCTGACCTACTAGCTATTCCCCCTACTTCATCTCCCATTGCCACGCTTTCCAAGGGTTCTCACCCATGCCTGGAATGCTCTCTCTCTTCATTTCCACTGCTTGGAATCCCAAGCACCTTCAAGGCTCAGGTTACATGTCAATTTCCACAGAAGGCTTTTCCTGATACACTAGTCAATACTGCCCCTCAAATTAATTTGAATTTACTTATCTGTGTACATGTTGTATCCAGATGTAGATCTAGTAAATTCCTTGAAGACAGGAACTATTTCATTTTTGTCTTTCTGTCCCCAACACCTCCTACAATGTCTTGCACTTCTTAGGTAATTAATAAATGTTTGTTAAATTAAATTTAATTTAACTGATTACTTCTATATATACACTAAAACACTAAAAGTCATTGTGCATAGCTGAAAATGCTAAATATCCATCAACCTCCTTGTCAAAAAACTCCACATAAATTAGTTTTACCATAACTCTTTTCCCATTGTCAACCATTTAGTTTACTCTAGAAGTCTTTTTAAACTAGTAGATGTAGGAATCCTGCCTCTACCTATAAGGAAAATAAAGTTAATTTGCTCTTTCGACAACTCTTTCCCAGTACCAATAAATGATTGACCAGAATAGAATAGTATAGGGAGGGATGCCTCAACCATTTGAGGTCACATCATTTAAAATGAAATATAAAGCCAAGGTTCTGACCTCCAAGAGACTTCCCAGGATGCCATTTGTAAGCTTTTGTAGGTTAGCCTAGATAGATACCTCAACCAATTTGCCACTGGCTGGTCCCATCATTCAGTTTTGCCTCCCCAAGGGCCCCGGTGCTATCTGTTAACCTTCTAGTCCCAAGATGGTCTGAATGCCAGGCATTAGCTTGGCATAATTCATTCTTGGGATGCTGACATTCCAGTGGCGTGGGAAGAGAAGCATTTTCTGCTTTTTGTAAATTAGGATGATTATCATGACAAGGTGATTTGTTTTTCCAGAGAAAAGCCAACTTAGTAAAAGAACTGTAAACTTATATTAAACCTACTGTTTCTTGCTTCTTTAACACAATACACATCCTCCCCAAATTGCCAGGAACTGTAAATTTATTTTAAAAATTAAAAGGAATTAAAATAAAATTTGCTTAGAGAAGTATTTAAGAATAAACGTACCTATTTAGGTAATAGGAAACACTTCAAGAGTGTTGTGAGACTAGAGCTATAACTAGAAATCGGGGGGCAGGGAGCAAAATGTCATAAAGCATTCTCAAGTTGAAGTGAAGGTGTAGGTGAGAGACTCCAGGATACCAGCTTGAAGCAGAAATGGGGAGTTTGTCATGTTGTGAGGAAGGAGGGAAGAGCTTACCTCAGCCTGCATCTGGTAGCTTCCTATTGTAATTAATTATTCTTGCTAACTAGGTGGTAAATTTCTAGCTACCAAGAAATCAAAGTGCTGTTGGCACCTTCCAAACTTTGCTCTTCTGAGGCAAGCTCAGGTGCTCTTCTTTAGTTAATAGCTCTAGTGAAATCAAGACTAAAGAGGCCTGCTCCAAATAGGGCTGACCCTGGACAAAACTGTGGAGAGGAGATTGCATCTCCTATTTCCCATTTTCTCTTCCGATACCTTTTTCTCCTCTCAGGACTTCAACATGACTGTGCCAGATGTTTTGTGCTGCCCTTTGGACACCCTTCATTGTGGAATATCCTAATATCATTGAATTGTGAAGTTGAAAGGGATCACAGAAGTAATTTAGCCTAAATCCTACTCAAATCATGAATTAGCATTTTTTTTGACAACTTGAATTGTTAGGAAGTTTTTCTTTATGTTGATCAACAATCTATTTCCCTATAATTTCTGCCTATTAGTCCTAATTATATCCTCTAGATCCAAAAAGAATAAATACAATTGTTCTTCCATATTATAGCCCTCAGATATTTGAATGAAGCATAATGTCCAGTAGAATGCAAGTTCCTTGAGGGCAGAGATTATTTTTCTTTAGTATTCTCAACACCTAACTCAGTGCCTTGCTCATAATAGACATTTGTCTCCACTTCTCCCTAAAACAGATCTGATGTGTTTTATTCCTAGAATGGTCTGGATTTAGCTAACTGTCCCATTGAAAAGACATTGGGATGAAGGAGTTGGAATAAATAGACTGATATTCTACAATTCAAAGATAAATGATGGCAAACTAAAATGTTAATCACTGATAATAGCTTAGACCTGTGGGAGGATGGGGGTAGTTTCACTGAATGAGCCAAATCCCCAGTCCAACACTACTTTGTGTTTACCTATTTATTTGGTTGGTTGGTTGATTGTTGTCCTTTATTCTCAAAGAGGACCAAAATGACTTCACTATGCTAAAGTCAAGCTTCAGTGTATTGGACTGTGGCTGATCAGAATAATACCAGCTTGGAATGCTCTACCACAGGTCAGCACAAATAGTCTGTGTGGAGCATTTGGGGTGGATTCTCCAAATTTGCTCATCCTTCATTTCCTTTTATCTGTTTCAGTTCTGCTTTGCTCATAGAGCACAGCACCTTCTCTAACATGGGCATGCCATGCTGAGCGGTCCTGTGCCAGTGTCTCCTATGTCACAGAATCAACCCCAAAGTTCTTGAGACCTTGAGAATGTCCTTGTATCACTTCTTCTGACCACTGTGTGAATGCTTGCCCTGTGTGAGTTTCCCATAAAATAATCTTTTTGGCAGGCATATGCTTTGCATTTGAACATTGTGGGCAGCCCATTATAGTTGTGTTCTCTGAAGCAGTTTGAATGCCTAGCAGTTTAGTTCAAGTAAGGGCCTCAGTGTCTTGTACCTTCTCCTGCCAGGTGATCTTCAGAATCTTCCTAAGACAATTCAGATGGAAGAGATTCAGTTTCCTGGCATGGTAGACGTTCAGTTTGGTAGTCAGTCTTCTTTCCTATCCTTTCCTTCGGAGACTCCTAAACACTGAGCTAGCTCTGGCAATACCTGTGTCAACTTCATTATCAGTGTGTACATCCCTGGAAAGTACCCTACCAAGGCAAGTGAACTTACCCACAGCATTTAAAACTTCTCCATTTACTGTAACCAATGGTTCTGCATATGGCTGGTGTGGTGGTGACTGATGGAGCACCTGTGTTTTCTTAGTGTTAATTATTAGGCCAAAATTAGCACAAGCAGCATCCATTTACTTAGAGACAATTAGATGGTATAGTGAATGGAGCACTGGATCTGGAGTCAGGAAGACCAGAGTGCAAATTCAGCCTCATACACTTCTTAGCTGTGTGACCCTGGGTGAGTCACTTAACCCTGTTTGCCTCAGTTTTCTCAGCTGTAAAATGAGGATGATAACAGCACCTACCTCCCAGGATTGTTGTGAAGATCAAGTGAGATAATATTTTGTAAAGTGCTTAGCACAGTGCCTGGCACATAGTAGATACTATATATAATGCTATTCCCTCTTTTCTTCCCAATTAATTTCTTAATGGGAAAACTTCATTGACTTTCTATTCTACTCTCAGCAGCTATTACAAACCTTCTCTTCTCTCCCCAACACCATCCATCACCTTAGGCCATGTCCCTCCCAGCTACTTTACAAGAAAATGGAAGCTATCACTAGTGATGTTCCCTATTTCTACTTTCCCACACCTCAAAAGTATCTACATCCTCACCCATATCCTTTCTTCTCATCTCTGAGGAAGAGACAGCTCTTCTCTGTGCCAAGGCTAAGCTTTCTTCCTGGACCATAAGCTCTTTTAAGCAGCTCTACTTTTTAAGCATTCCTCCTCTTCTCTGCTCCCATTTTCATTTTCTATCTACTGACTCCCTTGCTACACAAACATGATCAAGTCTATTCCATCTTTTAAAAAAAATCTCATTGTCATATCTTCAAAAGCTGCCATCCCTTCCAGATATCATACCGTATTTCTCCTTCATTTCATTGCCAAACTCTTAGGGGGAAAAATGCCTATATTTGCCACCTCCCACTTTACCACTCATTCCTTATCCTCTTGTAATTTGACTTCACACTGCACTGCTTGAATGAAACCATTCTCTCCAAGGTTAGCAATAATCTATGTCATATCTGACACATCTAATGGAATTTTCTCTGTCCTCATCCTCTTTGAACTCTCTACAGCTTTTGATACTGTTAACTGTTCCCTCTTCCCAGATACTCTCTCCTCTGCTGGCTTCTATGACACTGCTTTGTTGGTTTGCTTCCTACTTGTCTGATAACCCCTTAATTCTCCTCTGCCGGATGATTTTAAAGTTGGTCAAGTACTTTACATATATTATTTCATTAGGAACCCACAGTAATTTTGTAAAGTAAGGTATGGTGGGCATTGATATCCCCATTTTACAGATGAAGAAACTGGGACTTGGAAACGTTATGTGACTTATCTGTGATCAATCAGATAGTAAATGTCAAAGGCAGGACCTGAACACAGATTTACTTGACTTTGAAATATAGCCCTTTGTCCCCTTTACCATACTACTTTTCTCCATCATCTATTTTCCACCTTCTTAGGACGAGCATCTCCCAAGCCTCCTCCCTGGGCCTCTGCTCTTCTCATTATATTGTTTCTGCTAGGGTAACCTCATCTGATCCCATAGGCCTAGGTATCATTCCTAATCAAATTACTCTCTACCCTATATATCCGGGGCCCTAATTTCTTGAATTCTAGCCCTACACCATCAACTACCTGTTGGCAACTCCTAGATATTTCAAAGGTATTTCAAATTCAGAATCCAAAATGGAAATCATCACCATCTCCCTTAAACCTGCTCCTCCTTCAAATTTTTCTATTTCTGTTGAAAAATAAAATAGTATCTTTCTTCCAGTAGCCCAGATTTATCATCTTGGAGTCATCTTTCTTTTCTCACCCTCTATATTTAATCAGTTCTCAAATCTTGTCAGTTCTAACTCCACAACATTTCTCATATCCATCTCCTTTTCTTCACTCACACAGCTCCCATACCATTCAAGTCCTCATAGCCTTTCATACAGATTATTATGTTGTTGTTGTTCATCACCTGATTGAGCCTGACTCTTCATGACCTGATTTTGGGGTTTCCTTGGCAAAGATACTGGAGTGATTTCCTTCTTTAGCTCATTTTACAGATGAAGAAACTGAGGCAAACAGGATTAAGTGACTTGATCAGGGTCACACAGCTAGGAAATGTCTGAGACCAGATTTGAACTCAGGAAGATGAGTCTTCCTGTCTCCAGGCTGGGTACACTATCCACTGTGCCACCTAGCTGCCCCTAACAACAAAAAACAACATCTCAGAGTTGGGAGGGTGCTCAGTGGCCATCAAGTCCAAGCTCTACTATAATAATAATCCCTCTCTGACAATGTATAATGTCATCCAGCTTTTGCTTGAAGACCCCAATACTGCCTGCGGCAGACCCTTCTACTTTTGGATAGCTCTCATAGTTAGGAAGTTTTTCCTTATATCAAGTCTAAATCTGCCCCTCTGTGTCATCCACTGATTGCTCCTGGTCTTCGTCTCTGTGGCCAAAAAGAACAAAACTAATCCCTCCTCCACACATTTAAATATTTAATATTCAAATATTTTCAGATAGCTATTATGTCCCCTCTCTTCTTCACTGTAAATACCCCACGAACTCTCCTTTTTCTTATCTCCAGTAAACATTACCAGTTCCATCAAACAATCCTCATATTATAAGATTTCCATCATCCTTCTTTCCTTCCTCTGGGCACTGTCCATCTTAGCAATGTTCTTCCTACAGCGAACTGCCCAAAACTCAGCCTAGTACTCCAGCTGTTATCTCACTAAGGAAGAGTGGAACAGGACAATTGCTTCCCTATTCCTAGACACTTCGACCATCTTAATGCTATCAAAGATTGCATTAGACTTCTTGACTGCCATAGAGCAAGTAATCAACAAGCACTGTGTCAATTGCTAGGGATGCAATGAAATAATCCTTGACCTCATTGTGCTTTCAGGCTACTGAATCACCCAGATCTTCTTTTAAAACTATGGGCTAGCCATGTTTCCACTATCTTGTATTCATAAAGTTTACTTGTTGAATCCAAGGATAAGACTTTAGACTTTTCTTTGTAAAAAGTCGTCCAGATTTGGCCCAACAGTTGAGAACTTTGCACATCCTGTTTTGATCATCCAGTGTTTTAGCTACCCTCCCCTTCTTAAACAGTCCAGACCCTTCCAGCTCGGCACCAGAAACCTTCCAAAATGACATCTAATTATTATTAATGAGCACTCCAAGTCATAACCATTTTACAAGTCCCAAATCCACCTAATTACACTACTGTTTAATCCTCATCTCTCCATCTTTTCTGTAAGAATAGCATGAGGAACTTTGCTAAATGCTATGCTAAATCTAGATGACTTTTATCTACCCTGTTCTGACAATTTAGTAACTGTCAAAAAGGGAAAAGAATCTAATCTGGGATGTCCTATTCTTGAAGAATCCATATTGGCGCTTTATGAATGCTACTTCCTTTTCTATGCATTTATTAACAATCCCTTTAATAATGTTTTCTAGACTTTTGCCAGGAATAAAAAACAAGTTCACTGGTTTATAGTTTGTACTCTCCATTCTTTCCCCCCTTTTGGATAATCAATAAATTTATTTACATTTTCCAGTCCTGTTCCAACCCTCTATTGTCTTTCAAAGAGCATTGAAGTTATCTCAGTAGTCACATCTACCCATACCAGGCACAAGTTCTCCTCCCCCTATTCCAATTCCATCCTTCACATAATCTCCCAAAAATTGTTCTTTCTAAGGCACAGATCTGAGACTATCTCACTGCTCCTATAAAAAAAAAAACCTCCCAGGAACTATGTTTTTTTTAAACTAAAATAGCTAAACCATTAGATAGTCTGATTTTAAAAAGAGAGAGAAACTAAATTTCTAGTGTCGAAAATCAAGAAGGAGAAATAAAGGAAATTGAAAAAACTATTCTGTACAATTATATGCCAATAAAACTAATAACTACAAAAATAAAAAACTATCAGGTTAACAGAACAATAGGAAATTTTAGTAATTTTCTCCAAATTCTCCAAATTAAACAAGCCCTAAATGAATTGTCAAAGAAAATAAACCCTAGAATGAGATGGATTTACAAGTGAGTTCTAAATAACATTAAAAAAGATTACTTTCAATATTATAGAAACTATTTGCAAAAATTGGTAAAGAAAAGATTCTACCAAATTTTTTCTATGTTACAAATATGGTCTTGGCATATAAGTTACAGAGAGGGAAAAAAAAAGAGAAAACCATAAACCAATGTCCTTAATGAATATGAATTTTAAAAATTTAACTAATGTATTAACAAGTGTCTATAATAACATAAAAAAGTTTATAAGCTACAACCATGTTGTATATGTACTAGGAATGAAGTTTAATTCATTATTAGGAAAAACTATAATCATAATAGGCCATTTTAATAACTAATAAAGTAAAAATTGCCTAATTATATAAATCCAGAAAATATCTGTAATTTTCCTATATTTTGTTATATATTTTGAGAAAATATAGAATACCAAAATTACTTTTAAAAACCTCATGGGAATAAATGAACCTTCCCTTAAGATGATAAATAGTATCCACCTAAAAACCATAAGCCAGTTTTATATATGTAATGTGGCTGACCCAGAGGCCTTTTCAAAGACTAGGAGTAAAATAAAGATATCCATTGTCACTACTATTATTTTATATAAAGCTAGTTGTGCTAGCTATAGCAATGAGAAGATAAAAAGAAATTTGGTGAATAAACACAGGCAAAGGGAAAACAAAATTATTCCTTTTTTCAGATGATATTACTGTCTCCTTAGAGAATCCTAGAGAGTCACCTGAAAAATTAATTGAAACAATAATTTTAGCAAAGCAAAGGATGTAAAACAAACCTTTACAAGTGATCAACTTTTCTGTATACTACCAACAAAAGTTAGTAGGAAGAATTGAAAAAAAAATCCATTCTAAATAACTATAGAATATATCTGGAATGTATCTACCAGGACACACAGAGGAATTATGACTACAACTACAAAATACTTTATAGACAGAGTTGAATAATTAGAGAGATATTGCTTATGGTTGGGTCAGACCAATATAATAAAAATGGTGATACTACCTACTTTTATTTATTTAATCAGTACTATATCAATCAAACTGCAAAGGAATATATTATATAACTAGGAAAAAATGGTAACAAAATTCATCTGGAAGGATAAATTTTAGGAATCTCAAGGGAAATAACATTTTTAAATGGAAAGGGAGGGCCTATACTTATAATTAATCTCAAACTATAGCATAAAGGAACAACCATCAAATGATTTTGTATTGGTAAAAATAAATATTTAAATTTGATTAGTAGAACACATAGCAGCAAAAGAACATAATAGCATATTTGATAAATCAAATGACTAATTATTGGAAGACTTACTGGTAACAATTTCTAGAAAAACTGGAAAGCAGTAGCAAAATTCTCATACAATATACCAAGATAAGTTCTGAACCACTACGTGGCAAATGTAAAAGATCACATCATAAACAAATTAGAGAAGCAAGGAAGAAAATACCTTGACAGCTACAGATAAGGGAGAAACTCATGACCCAGCAAAGGATAGAGGGATCCTAGAAGACAAAGTGGACTATTTTGATTATATAAAATGGAAACGATTTTTGTGCAAACAAAATTAATAAAATTAAAATTAGAAGAGAAATAACCAAGAAAAATATTTACAGCAAATTACTCTGATAAAGGTCTAGTACCTCAGATATATAAGAAACTGATACAGATATATAAGAATAAGAGCCATTTCGCAATGGATAAACAGTCAAAGTTCCTTGGATAGAGACCCTATCTGTTGCCAGCACCATACATTCTAGTATGGTAAAACCTACTAGGGCTAGGATCTATTGGCATAACCATTAAGAACTTGGGGTCATCTCTTTGCTACATTGAGATATCAGAATAGGACTTTGTGGAAGATATGTCTATCTTGATGCTGACACATAGAAGGTATTTAATAAATGTTTACTAATTAGTTATCTCTCTCTCTCTCTCTCTCTCTCTCTCTCTGTCTTGCCTCTTGCCCCACTGTAAGTATTGCTTTGGGGGTCTCGGGTGAAGAACTTGCCCCTCTTCTAGCCACTGCCTTTGGAATGTGCATATAACTGGTCAGATCTAGACACTACCTCTTCTATTTCTTCAGGTGGCTTCATACTTCCTACTTATTGGCCTCTCCCCTCCTAAAGAGAGCTGTCTTTGCATATGAAAGGGGAGACAGGAAGGAATAAATGAGGACATGTGACCTGACAGCTCATTTTTATTCCAAACAGCAAAATGGTACTCTAATTTTTTTTTTTTAGTCTAGGACAAAGGGGAAAAAATTCCATACCCATTTTAATTCTACCTTTTGGAAAATTTATCACAAATTATTAATGATCAAAAACATGAAATTATCCCTGGATTTATCTCTGCCCCCAGCTGGGAGAAAGACAGGTATTTTTGGACCAGGGCTTGAAATTTGATCCTTTCTGTATCTCTGTTTACTAATACCAAATATCAGGCTCTCTATTACAGTCTCCCTGTTTGCAAGTAAAGAATATATACAACTCAGTGGCAACTAGGATAAATCTTTTATATCAAAAGGCTTATTTTTGTGCTAATTAAAATATTAAACAACTTTTTTTAAACAGCAGAAAGCTCTGGATTTAAGCACTTGTTTTCTCAGTTGGAAAGGATGGGAAAAAGCAGGGAAAAGTTCAACCAAAATCAGACACTCCCCATGCTCTTGTCACAGATGTCCTTTCTAAAGCTCAGGCTCAGAGACCACTCATCTCTTTCACAGTCTCTGTCCTGGAGTGCCTCTCTTCCCTATCATGCATGCCACTCCCATGCTGCCGTAGCATGTTTTTTAAGATCCTTACCCTGACTTCTAGCCTCACTCCCAAAATAATTTCTTACGGTAGAAAAAGATAATCCTGTCTTCTTGATACTACATTTCCTAGGAATCCATGCAGTCATTCTGTGGATACTTCTCCCTGTCTGCAGAGGTCTGTCTCCAAAGTTTAGTACATATTTCTCTGTGCTGGGGTTGTTCAAGGAGAGTGCTTTCTCTATGGCCCTGTAATCATACCACTCTATAAGCAACATGATTACTCAGTTCAAGGATAAGGTCAGCCTTAGATCTAAACATTCAAACTTTTTGGTGCAGCGGAAATAGCACTGGGTCAGGAACTCACAGTTTAGTGCCATAGCCCAAGCTACCTAGTTCTGTGACCTTGGGCTAAATTGTCTGACTTCTCACTTTCATCATCTGTAAAATGGGGATCACAATATAAAACTACCTCACAGAATTGAGAATCAAATGGGATAACAGTGAAAATATTTTGAAAACTATTTAGGAGTTCTTAAGGCTTGTGTGTGTGTGTGTATCATGGCCCCATTTGACAATCTGGTGAATCCTGTGGACTCCTCAGAATCATGTTTCTAAATGCATAAAATAAAATATATATACGATTTAAAAAAAACAATTTTGTTCAAATACAATTATCAAAAATTACACACACACACACACACACACACACACACACACACACACACACACAAGTTCACAGACTCTAGGTTAAAAGTATTCCAGATAAAGTGTTACCCAAATGTAAGGTGAGAACAGGTGGGGTGATATTATTTAAATAGAGTGAGCATTCTCCTGGATGTAAATTTCTGAGCAAAGGTTTGATTTTGAAGATCTTAGTTTCCTGTGAAAGAGTCTTTGGCTGCTAATATATTATATCTTCTGTAGCTACCCCAAGCCCTCATCCTTGCCAGTGGCATGTCAAGGCTCGGTGCACATGTAGACAGTCTTCTGCCCAGAGAGTAAAATAGATACCCTCAGGACACATGTCATCTCTGAACCAGAGGTTCCCTTCCACTTGTGGAAGCTTCAATGGAGCCAAGTTTTTCACATGGTATACTGTATACAGTGCTGCTTCTGAGGACCCTGTGCAGTTAGCTCTGCATTCCCCTAAATTTTTCTTTCTTGTCTTTCTCAACATATATGTGTATATGTGTATATATACATGCATGCATATATACAATCTATATACATATACACACAAAGATATATACACATACATTATATACATAATACAATATATACACTGTATTACTATATACAATATAGTTACTATATGCAATGCATATATGATATACCTTCTATATAATGTTTATATTGTATACTGGGTCAGGAAACCCAGAATTTAGTGCCGTAACCAAAACTAGATAGTTATGTGACATTGGAATAAGTTGTTTGACTTCTTACTTTCATCATCTGTGAAAGGGAGATCACGACATGTAACTACCTCACAGAGTTGAGAATAAAATGAAATAACAATAAAAGAATCTGAAAAATATAAAGAAGGATTTCTTAACTTTTCTTGTGTCATGGACCCCTTTGGTAATCTGGTGAGGCCTACATACTTCTCAGAATCATGTTTCTGAATGCATAAAATAAAATATATAGGGTTGCAAAGAAAACTAAATTTATTCAAATATAGTTATCAAAAATTAAAAACACACATGCAAAAAACAGGTTCACAGACCTAGAAGGGGAGACAGTTTTAGCATCAATCTATAATGGTCCACTATTGTCAGTTTGAGGAACTTGTGTGTGTGTGTGTGTGTGTGTGTGTGTACATATACATATATATATCATATATTATGATGTGATATATATCACATTATATATAAACATATCTATATGTGTTGTATATTATGTATGTATATGTGCATATAGGTATGTATGTATATGTATATGCACACATACCCGTTTATTCATCTCCTTGTACTGGGGATCAATTTTCCTATTACTGGTTAACTGTTCCCTTGGTCAACCATAGAGTCTCATTACTGAAAGTTTTAGGAAAATTGATGCTCTGGGAGAGATCCATGTTTGTCTGCAGATTGGAAATTCTGCACTCTGAGAGGGCAGAGATGGGCCAGAGGTATTGCTATTGAGATTTAGACAATTTTAAATGTTTTGGGGGTAGCCTGGCAGCTGACATCTGGGATCCCAGACAAGGGCAAGTTGGGGGAGTGGGGAAGTGGGAAGAGCTCAGAAGAGAAAAGCATTCCAATAAATGGCTAAGTGTTGCTTCTGGATGGCTATACCAAATTTTGCAGTCTCTTCATCTGCCCTCTAAAGAGATGCTCAAAACGGATCTTAGAGGTCATCTAAGTCCAATTTTCTCAGCTTACCAATTAGAAAACCATCTGAGAGATCTAAAGTAACTTGTTCAAGGCCACATAGGTAATAAATGGAAGAGCAAGGATTTCAATACCCAACCTCTGACTACAAATCCAAGGGTGGAGTGTGGGGCTTTTTTGAAGCTCTTTAAGCTAGAGGGTCAGCACTTAGGTAACATTTACAGCTACGCCCTCTGGCACTACCCCCCCCCCCACCTCCTTCCTGCTCGGGGCTAAACATCCCTCCTTTCATATTCTCCTAAGGTCCTCCCTCCTGAGTCAGGAGACCTAGGTTCAAGTTCTGCCTTTGTTTGTGTGACCTTGAGTTCATCCCTTTAACTCTCTGGGTCTCTGTTTCCTCAGATATAAAATGAATGTATTAGACTTCCAGTTCTAATATCTTGTTACTCTGTGGGAAGTCACCTAAAACCTGATTTCTTATCCTAAAATCATCTCTGAAAATATCTCTTCTCCAGTCTTGAGCAGTTTGCCTTCAGAAACTATGTTGCAATGAAAGGTGATCATTTTTGGTAAGAATGGTCAGGTGCTGAGGTGGTAAAAATACCAGTGAGATCAAAAGAGACTAGAAAATACAGCCAGCCAGGAAGAAAAGGAGTGAAGTCCACAGAAGAACTAGTCTACCTTCATCTAAAAGGACAGCTTATTTGACATAGAAGATACAAATAATCTTTATTATGTTTTTTTTCTATATATATTCAGACTAGAAGAACAGACAGTTTTAATATCAGGTGAGAATGATCCACCATGGTTAGACTGGGAAACTTTTGAAAATCTGTTTCTTTCTGTGCCTCAGTTTTCCTTTCAGTCAAATGGGAAAATAATGCCTATTTCCCACCTGCCTAATCTCATAGGATTCTTATAAAAGCCAATGAAACGCGGAATCTGATTGTCCAATCTGAGACTGATCTGAGAAACGGAGACAAAGCTAGTGTAAACTTTCAGGAGGTGTGTGTGTGTACCCTACTCTGCCCAAGGCTGCTGCATTGTTCAGGCTCATAGCCCTACTGTCTGGAGGGGTGCCAGCATCCATGTGGCAAGCACAATCCTCTCATATCCAGATTGGGCAGCTGCAGCCCCCATTAACTTCTTGGAACAAGGCTACTAAGTAGTTTTCAGAGACTCTGTAAGCCAAGAGAATAGGAAATACTGGAGTCCTAACCAGGCATAAGCTGTGTTCTAACAGTAAATCCAAAAGGTTTTTGTTCCCTTTACTCGAAATGCATTCAATTAAATTTAAAAACTCAACATACATTTATTAAATACCCACTGTATACAGAGTACTTTGCTTTTTGGGGGGAAATACAAAATTTTGACAAAATATAGTCCCTTGCCCTCATGGAGCTTATAGTCTAGGAATAACCCCAGCAATCTAGCTATCCAAATCTTTTTTTTTTTTTTGCTTTTTTTTGGAGGGGGGAAGGTAGGGCAATTGGGGTTAAGTGACTTGCCCAAGGTCACATGGCTAGTTTTGTGTTAAGTGTCTGAGGCCAGATTTGAACTCAGGTCCTCCTGACTCCAGGGCTGGTGCTCTATTCACTACACCACCTACCCTCCCCTAGATATCCAAATCTTACTTGTCCTTCAAGGCACAGCTCATATTCTACCTCTTTTAGGAAGCCTGCCCTGGCTACTTTGTAGGTCTCAGTGACCTCCTTCTTCATTTAATTCTTGTACTATTAATAAAACCTGTACCATGAAGATGGAATATACTGTTATTGTATATGTACTAGTGTTGTCTCCATAGGTATATGGCAAGAAATGCCTTCAGGACAGACTTGTTGTCCCCTACAGTACCTGGCACCATACTAAGAGCATAATAAATGCTTATTGATTACTGATTGCTTAATTTTATTATCTCTGTGGCTCTACAGCAATTATCTCCAGGCTAATTTGATCAATCACCCTTTCAGTACATTTTTTTTTAGCATATACCGCATATGAATATATTTACTTATTTATAAATTATATGGTACTATGGTACCAATAATTACATACAATCAGAGAGATTGTGGAGGTAGAAATAAGATTTGGTAACTGACTGGGTATATGGGATAAGAGAGAGTAAATAAAAATAGATGGCAGTGAGACAGCTGGGTGGCACAGTGGACGGAGCATTGGGCCTGGAGCCAGGAAGATCTGAGTTCAAATCTAGTCTCAGATACCCATTAGCTCTATGATCCTGGGCAAGTCATTTAACTTCTGTCTTCTTCAGTTTCATCAACTGTGAAATGGGGATCATAATGGCACCTACTTTCCAGGGTTGTCATGAAAGGTCATATTTGTAAAGTCTTTTACAAATCTTAAAGCTCTACATAGATGCTAGCTGTTATGATCATGAACCTAGGTGAGTAGGGGATGGTCCCCTTGAAAGTGATGGAATAATTTGGAAGAGGCATTGGGTGTGTGGAGGAGCAAGGGGGAGAAAATGAAGTAATGAGACCTGGAATTAGGATCACAGGCCAGCCATCCCTGCTCATCTATGTAACTCTCTCTCACACAAAATGAAAAAGGAGGAGGGGACTCTAACTAACAAGTCACTGACCCGGAGCAAGTTCTAAGGGTCTGCTGGAGCAGAGTATATGATTTGAGGGATAGAGGGTGAGCAATAATGAATGATATTGTTCAGTTATTTCAGTTGTGTCCAGCTCTTCATGACCCCATTTGGGTCCTTCTTGGCTGAGATACTAAAGGGGTTTGTCATTTCCTTCTCCAGTTCATTTTACAGATGAAGAAACCAAGGCAAACATGGTTAAGTGACTTTTCCAGGGCCACACAGCTAATAATTGTCTGAGGACAGATTTGAATTCAGGAACACGAGTCTTCCTGACTCTAGACCCTGCTCTCTACCCATTGCACCATCTAGCTGTCCCTGGTAATAATAATAGTAATAGCTAGCATTATTATCCCTATTTTACAGATGAGGAAACTGAGGCACAAAGAGGTTAAATGACTTGTCCAGAGTCACACATTTAGTACAAGTATGAGACAGGATTCATTCAGACTACAAGTTTTCTTGACTTTCAGCTTTCTACCCATTCTACTACCTACCTGCCTCAAGAGCATGTTTTTCTTAAGGAGATAAGACACCTACATGGCCATGGATGCTCAGGTTAGTAGTTAAACTACAACTACCTTTAGTGACCTATGCCTTCTTGGGTCACTGACAGAAGTTGGAGGCTGAAATCAAGGAGGAAAAGGATAGAATGAAGGAGTACTGAGGGATAAGGTGTGGCAGGGTTGGAAACAGACCCCAGGATCCATCTTCTGATCTTCTGAAAGAATAATCCTAGGGGCAGCTGGGTTGTGCAGTGGATCAACCTCTGGCCTTGGAGTCAGGAGGACCTGAGTTCAAATTTCACTTCAGACACTTGACACTTACTGTGTGATCCTAGGCAAGTCACTTAACCCTGATTGCCTCACTAAAAAGAATAATCCTGTTCCCTTTGTCAGGTGCTAAGGCCCCTTCTTTGTAATCCCTGCTCTATAAGGCATGTTACTACTTTCTACAGAGTTAGAAGGGATAAATTAAACTAAGAACTTTTTCTTGGTTCCAAGGAAAGAAGAAACATTTTTAGTAATAGTTAAAAACAAATCCACAATGTAAAACAACTTATTATATCAGGTTGGATAAAACTACAAGTCAAAACACATCTTCCCTGTAGCTGGTACCTACCATCTTTCTCAGCAGTAGCTGAAAAGAGAGCTGTATTTTGAGTAAAAGGACCTCGATTTAAATCCTGGCTCTGCCACTTGCTACCTGATACCTGAGGTAAGTCATTTCCCCTCTGTTCCATTCAGTTTCCTCATCTGTAAAAGAAGTGGGTTTAACTTTATATATGTTCACATGATAACTAAGGTGGTATCTTCTCTTATGCCTTGTTATTCATTGGATTTAGACAATTTCTCTTTTCCAAATCCAAGCTGACCTCAGGCTAACTCACTCAGGGAATGGTGGGTCAATTCAGTTTGACCCACATTTATTGAGCACCCACTAATTTCAAGGGACTGTGTAAGAAGACTAATAAAGAAAGCAAAAACAAAGCAGTCTCTACACTCAGGGAGGCTCCATTCTGTGGTCAGGGATACACCTTACACAAAGGGAAGTACATTATATACAAAGGAACTCCAAAGGGTACAGGGCAGTTACAGCTGGAAGTAATCAAGAAAGGGCCTGTAAGAAGAAGCTTTGAACTATGCTTTGAAGGAATTTAATTTAGGGATTCTGAGGTGTGGAGTTGAGGATGGAGTGTATTGCAGGTACAGAGGACCACCCTCCCCCCAGTACAAAAGCTGATAGTGGGGAGATAAACTATCTTTTCAAAGTATGATGAACAAAGGAGACCTTTGTAAATTCAAAAGCAGAAAAAGGAGCTACAATTATCATCACTCCAGGATTTGGCCCTAGAATATCTAGACCCAGAGAACATAGAGACTAACCCTTCCTCCCTACTCTAAGGGAAGTGACCATTGATATTAATCCTCAGTCCAGCCATTAGCATAGGAACACCTATAAAGAAATACAGCTAGGTGGCGCAGTGAGTAAGAGCACGGGCCCTGGAGTCGGGAGGAGCCGGGATAGGTTCCGGCCTCAGAAAATGAGCACCCACACATAAATAATGACTGGCTGTGTAACCTTGAGCAATTACTTAACCCCAATTGCTTTAAAAAAAAAAAAGAAAGAAAGAAAGAAATACTTTCTCCTTTTCCTAGGCAAAGGACATTTAACAGGCCCTTTCAATTTGATATATTTAGAGCTTACATTTATCTGTCACTTTAAGAATTATGACTTAGCTTCAGTCAATCCCTATGAATTAGGAGGCACAAGTATTGCTATTTCTATTTTACAGATAAAGAAACTGAGCCTCAGAGAAGATTAGTGACTTGTCCACAGTCACACAGCAATAGAACCTGGAAACCTTTCTTCTGACAGCAAGTCCATTGCTCTTTCAATATCAATATTATCAAATGAGATAATATTTATAAAGTGCAGTGCCTGGCTCATGGTAGGTGCTTAATAAATGCATGTACCCTTCCTTTCTTCTTTCTACTATGTCACACTGCTTCATAGATCAGATATCATATCTACACTGGCTGGAGGTCGTAGGGAGGAGAAAAAGGAAAATATATGTGTGTCATTCTTTTCAACTCCACTGAGGATTTGAGTCAGTTAAAATACATGCATCCTTCAAATAGTACAGAATTAAAAACTGCTGTGCTCCTGAGGTTTGATATGATGTTGGAAATAAAATTACATAGGCTTAGCAACAAAACTGTTATTAAAACCAATGAAAAATGGTGGGTATGATCATATTGTGGGTTCCACAGACTTCATCGTGTTGCTCCATAATTTTCCAGAACGCAACAATATCATGATTCTAACATGTACTCACACTGGCAGGGAACTAACTCTTCCTCCATCCTCCCTAGAGCTGTACTGGTGCTTATAACCTCCCACCTATAAGTTTCACATTCATTCAGGTTTGAAATTGATGAAACTAGGGAGAGATGAATAAAAAGTCAACCCCTGTGCCCTAGGTCACCACTTTCTCCATTCCTCTCTAAACTCCAAGAGCTGCTGGAGAGAGTTGTCACATCCAAAACTGGGATGGGCTGCCACAAAATGAAGTGAGGGCCCCATCACTAGAGCACTCCCCCATTGGACCCTACAGTCTACTTAAGTGCATAGGATGAATGAATGAAAAAGTATTTATTAAACACTTACCATGTATAAGGCACTGTACAGAGTTAATCTCTAACTGGATATCTATATGTACATATATAAAAATATTAATATAACATAATGTAAAAATAGATATAAATAAATGCTAAACTATAAAGTTATAGACTATAGGTTAATGAGGATTTTTAGAGGAGTAAAGAAGATCGGTGTGAGACTTGAGCAACACCTGGAAGGATGGTTAGTACTTGGATAAGCAGAGGGAATAAGGAGTAGCAACTTGTCTTATTTGTGGGAGAATGTTCCATTCTCAAACTTATTTTTGGATCCTTTATTCACAGTGAGGTGTAAATGGCTGAAAATAGCTTAAATCTGGCTACCCAGCCCAAGGGGATTCCTATTTTAACAGGTAACAGTTACACTACAGGCATTGGGTTCCAACTATGAAGTAAGTATTTAGTAAGCCAGTCCAACTGCTACTTAGGCCTAACCTTGATTGGAACTCTACACAGATTATCATCCCCAATCAGAGCAATTTATTTCTACTTCTGGTCTTTTCATGGGATCATAGATTTACAGATAGAAGGGACCTTAGAGGTCATTTAGTCTAAACCCCTCATTTTGCAGATGAGGAAATTAAATGACTCATCCAAGGTCACATACATAGTAAGAGCCAGAATGCTAACCCTGGTCCTAACTCTAAATCCAGAGCCCTTTGCCCTGTATCACCCTGCTTTTCATGTTCATATAGGTTTATCTGAATCTCTTTTAGGCAGGACCCCTTGAAACCAGGTTACCACCTATTTATTATGTTTAAAATATATTTGATTCAACTCTATAATCTTTCTCAAGGTGAATAGAATTGTATAATTGAGAATAGATAGCCATGAAATTCAGAGCAGCAGAGGACTGGGCATTTTGTTGCTTCTTCTGGCCTTTTCTGTATCTTTGGGGAATTAAGTATTTTGAAAGAGCTCATCCTTCTCCTTCCCACTCCATCTCTGTACCTCATACACTGGAAGGAGCTGTAATAGGATAAGTGGGCAGTACCTAAGTATCCTTTGTTTCCCTAAAGGGAAAGGCCAAGCAATGAAACTTCTTGTGGAAAATATGGACATACAACACTGCATCAGAATGTGCTGTTCTCATTTATTTTTTAATACAAACCTATCTTTGCATGTGGGCACTGGCAAAGAATGCTTGGTTACGAAATATTGGGCGACAGTGGTAATATAGAAGGTGACACATAGCAAAGGAATCCTGTCTTCAAATTACATAGGACATGAAACCCTTGTGGTTCGTGACACGGCTCCTTGCATTTTTTCCGTGTTTATCCAAAGGGGCTTTAGTGAAATGGATTGTGCATTCCATTTGTTAAGTGTCTGTGTAAAAGTACCAAATAAGCCAGCATTGTTACCCCTTGGAAAAATCCACTGGGAAGGTATGATTTGGCTGCTACTGAAGTCAGATAACCTGTTTTCTTTTGCACTTTTTAACACTATTGAAGACTAATAAAAATAGTATCTTCAGCATTCACAGATGAGATTCAGGAAGTCGTTGTCCAAAATGATACATGTTACAGTTACTATATTCAGCTCAGCACCCAATCATTTCTCTTTTCAGATACATAAAAAAGGGTGAATTCAAAGGTACTCCCTGTGACAGGGAAAACATTGTAATTCTAGACACAAGCTGTCATGAAGCCCATATGACTTCAATATAAAAGGCTTTTTAAGATTATAAGCTGTCTTTCAAGGCATACCAGCCCTGACTAAAAATAATTCCATGAGATCAGACAAAGTGGGAAGAATGCCCCCAGCTGATATCTTAGGGACAAAGTTAGAATCAAAACAGACCATAAGCTCTCCTGCCCAACAAAGGAGCCCCCGTGAAGTGTTATTTATCTGTCAAAGGAAATAGATGTGTTAAAGTCATACACATATAACCGGGGCTGCCAAAGTGTAAGATATTGGGACACGCGGAATAATAAACATCCACTCCATCAACTAGGAGGAGGCTGGAAGCCCATTGATGAGCTCTAATTGCAATCGAGTTAGGAATGACACTCAAGTCCCTGTGACCTTGAAATCACTCCTGTAAATGCATTTAGGAATTGCTTATTCGTTATTAGAGAACCAGCATGGTGAGCTTGCCTCAAAGCCAGCAAGACCTAGGTTTAAGAGCCATCACTGACACAAACTGGCTATGTGACCTTAGGCAAACCATTAAACCTCTTGGTCTGGAACATAACTCTCTAGAACTAAATTGACAAACAGAGCCTAAGCACTGAAAGCCTGTATCAGTAAGCAGTAGATAATAGGAGAAAGGACTATGCCAAATTTAGGCCCTCTTCAAAACCAAGCAGTCAATGTTCTGAACTATACTTGAACCTAAATGTCCAAGGCCACTTACTCTGGACAAAATGCACTTCCTGTTTTGAAAGGAAATATTTTAACTTCTTAAGTCTCCAATTTTCCATATTTTCCTTGAACTCATTAGTAACTTCCAAACAATAATCTTCAGACACAATGCCCCAAAATATGCATATTAGGTTTCTATTCAGTTCAACTGAATTTTAAAAGTGAGGAGGAAGAATGGAATAGCCCAGCAGTGGGAGGGGGGAAGGCTTCATTTTGCCCTGGAGCTGAAAGGTCAACAAAGAATGGTGGTATTAATGAGAGCTGTGGTAGAGTGGGGCACTGAAATTGAGAGGACACCGGCATCATCTTTACTTTGATATCATAGAAATAACTTAGCTTAGCACTTAGTGAACAAGAATATTTCAAATAGGAAATTACCAGATGTCGTATTTCCTCTCCAGGCAGTCTCCTTCTTCACCCTCCCCTAACCAGTTCTTGGCTCATTTCCAGGTGGAGCAGCCTCCTTGTCTCCTTACTGTGGAACAATGCCCCAGGGCTTCCCTCAACGCATCAAATGAATTTGTCTTAAAAGTAGATTCGAGAGTATGTTTTGTATTGTTGGTCCCAAGCAGCTATGCTCTGTCCCAGGCTCTAATTATAACTGGTGAGAGACTGGGATGGAAATTAAGTCAGGCTTGAACTGGCTTCAAGCACTCTGACTTTCAATAGCTATGTGACCTTGTGCAAGGTACTTCTATGAATTTTGCTTTTCTCCTCTGTAAAATGGGAGTGATAATATTTGGACAACCTAGTTCATAGGGTTGCTAACAAGAAAAACATTTGGTGAAATTTTATTAAAAAATGTGAGTTTATATAGTGTATAAATGCTAGGAGAGGAGTGTGTTCTCATCACTATCTGATGCTTCCAGAGTGGCACCAGGATTCTGCCCCTTCCTCCCCAACATCCCAGCCAATTAGGAATTTGGGGTCTCAAGACCAGTTGCCTGGGACCCCATATCCATAGTCTGGTAGCAGAGTTGGGTTAACAGCTGCAATGGTCACAGCTGCTAGTCATTGGCTTGAATGGAAGCTATTTCAGGTTTCATAGAATAGTGAAAGTTTTGAAGAACACTTTGAACTGCCCAAGCACCAGGAAGTAGCTAGAGACTCCCCCTTTTGCCTCCCCCCCATTTCTGGGCTCAACATAGTCCCTTGCTGACTGAATTTAGGCACAATGGAGTAGTATTTCTCCACCTGTGTCGAGATACTCTGTCTAAGCTCCTAAGGCTTAGATTTCAGAGGACAGGCACCATAAAAATATTCACTCAGAAGCCAAAGGGTATGTTCAGTATTTCTAGAGGTCCTGGAGAAGTGTGCGTGGTGTTAAGGTTGGGGTAGGAGAGGCAAGGTACTGTCTTTTAGAAACCTAATAGAATCATAGATTTAGAGATGAAAGGAGATCTTAGCTAACCCAATTATTTTACAAAGGAGGAAACTGAGATCAGGAGAGGGGAAGTGATCTCTTCCATGTCACACAGGTAATAAGTAGCAGAGCTGGGATTTGGTCTTGCAAAGCCAGTGCCCTTATCCTATACCACTGACATTTGCAAATGCTGAAGATGTTTCACAAGATCACAGATTTAGAGTTGGAAGCAACCATAAAGGCCATCAAGTCCAACTTTCTCATTTTACCTGATGAGGAAACCAAGAATAAGAGAGGTAAAGCATAATTGTCTCACAACTAATAAGTGCCTGGGTCAGAATTTAAACCCAAGTCTTCCTGACCCCAACTCCAGCTCTTTATCCCCTATACCACCCAGAAAACCTGGATTCCACAGGCATTTATTATTAAGGATTTTCTATGTGCCAAACACTGTTTCTAATTTTGTCTTTATAGCTCTGGCACACAGTAGGTGTTTGTTTCATAAATGCTTGTTGAATGAGTGAACCTAGATATTGTTTTACCATATTATGGGAATATTTGATCTCATATAAAAATAGCTCCCATTTCTATGGCACTGTTAAGATTTCCAAACACTTGGGAGTAGCTAGGTGGTACAGTGAATAGAGCACCAGCCCTGGAGTCAAGAGGACCTCAGACACTTAATTAATACTTACTAGCTGTGTAACCTTGGGCAAGTCACTTAACCCCAATTGCCTTGCCTTTCCCCCTCCTAAAAAAAAAAAAAGATTTCCAAACACTCTACCTCCCAGTACTTAAAAAGAGAAGGTAATCCAAGTATAATTACCTATCCACATCAACTTCATGTAACTTTTTCACGTGGCCCCTATTTAAATTCTTGTATTAGCTCTTTATTTTTCTTGGTTCTGCTTGGCTCTGTAGAGAAGCTTCTCCAAGATATCCCCACTGACTCAGGATAGCAACAAGATTCTGAAAGGTTTCTTTTGTGTCAGGAACCACCAGCCACCCTTCTACTCTGAGCTTTCTGTCCCTACACCATTTGGGACTCATGGAACAAATGTACTTGCAGGAGTTAGAAAAAAAAAATAGGATAGGATAGAATATTGGCCAGAACCATATGCTCTGAATTTTTTAGTGTAAGAAGAACCCGGTGGATCCTATTATTCATTTATCATGCAGGCATCCACCAAGTAACAGCTGACAAGTGCAAAATGCCACAGCCACGATGCTGCTGCTGCTGCTGCTGCTGCTGCTGCTGATGCTGCGTGTTAGCAAACTGTTGGAAGGCTAAGGGGCCCGAGGCAGCAGTGCCTTAGCCCCTGACTCTCAGTCTGTTTTTCTGCCTACCAGAGTCTGCTGGCTCTAGCCATCTGGGAGTCATTCTTGGTGGCTTCCTTTTCTCCCATAGAGAAGTCACGTTGACAGGACTAGATTTACAGTTGCAGAAAATGGAGTGGTTTGTTTTCTCTGAGATTAGTCTGAATTTTTGGCTTGTTAGAGGTTTTGTAACCACATAAATATTTATTCAAAGTTTTCCATTGCTATATAAACATAACAAATATGACACTGTGCCTGATGCTACATTAAAAAAAATACAACACATTCCTAATTAAGAAAGCGGAAGCTAACAAAGTGCTTTGGAGCAGATTATTTTCCAATCATGAAATATTTTTATTGCTATTTTTGTACTGGATTTTTAATAGACCAAAAAATGTTTGTGCTTAACTTTGTCTCTATATATAAATATTCAGGCTTTACTTAATGACTGCCAGCAGGCCTATTCAGCATACCACCAGGTCATTGGGACATGGGAGAGAATGTGGATAGTGCAGTGCAAGCCATCACCTTTATAAATAACGGAAACTAAGCCCTTCCAACAGCAGGAACCTTAAAATAAGTTGTAGCATCATTAGCACTTCTCATCTTTGAATTTCAAAGGACCTTTAATGAATTCATGTACACATGAAGACCTTATTTGTTATGTGTTCACATGTAAGATGAATAAGCACAGAATTTAAATGCTTAGTATCATTCATGTTTATTGTTTAGGGCTGATGCAAAAATATTTAACCTTGGTTAATTCCTTCAATCATTCATTTAACAAACACTAAGCACCTACTTGTTGAACATTGTGCAAGGTTATGGGAGAGAGGTTTCTTTATGCAATGTTTATTAATATCAGTGTCAAAAATCCAACTGAGATTTCCAACAATATCTTTTAAAAAAATCAACTATTGATGCAAATGTGTCAAGCTTACAGAATCAGAATGTATATTGTTTGCATTGGACATTTTAGCTCAAAGACAAGCATGCAAATCATTGTTCCTCATGGTGGAAATTAGTTCAATCAGTTAACCACTTTGCATGAAGAATTTACCTAACAGAACCTTCTTAACCCTTTAACCTATACATTTACAATTCCATACAACTAAACCTATATATCCTAGAGATGAAGTAGAATCATAGGCAGAGCTGGAAGAGACCATAGGAATCATCTAATCCAGTTCCTCACATTATAGGGAAGGAAAGTGAGATCCAAGATATGTTTCTCTATGTTTTAAGAGGCGTTGTGCCTTTTTTTTTCATATTTTTGGGGAGCCAATCTGACTCAGGGGCTACAGAGCTGGGCTTGGAGGCAAGAAGATCTGGGTTCAAATGCTGCTTTACTAGCTGTGTATCCCCTGGGCAAACTACAAGGTCCCTAGTCTCAGACAACTACCTAGGATTTACCCAAGTTACAGTTTCCAAGTATTGAGGCCACCCTCCTCAAATCCTTATATCCTGAAAGCAGGATCACTAGAGTAGAAAGCAGTGGCCAGAACAGAATACTAAGATATGTTCAAGTCCTACATGAATATTTTATATAGAGATAAAGTTGAGCACAAACATATTTTGTTATATCTGCTTTTTTAATGCAAAAAATTTTTTAAATAAAAATAAAGAAAAGTGAGACTACCCTGCTATTGACTCCAACAGACAGTGAATGGAATTCAGTGATTATTTAATACAGCCTAAAGTATATACAGGTTAAGCTGTTAAATCTTAAAACCACACTAATACTTTTGGGATACTGTGTATACTTTGTAATTCTTTTGTTAAAGTATAATGCCAACCCAGTACAAATAAAATTATATTTCTTATTAAATAATCTAAAGGATTTTTATCAATAAACAAATGTCTCTGTGTAATTTTTTAGATTTTTTTTGAGGTTACAAATTGTAATAAACTCTTAATTATATATGAATAAAATATAAGTTAAAATTATTTGTGAAGATTATTTTATGAAAAATATGGGGTGGGAACAATTTTATTGTAAAAAGGGGCAGGTGGCTTTGGTCCAGGTGAAAGGAATTCCCCACAATGACCACAAGTTTTTCTCTCTCTGATATTCATATCCTTAAGAGTAGAATGTAAGATCCCTGAGGTCAAAGACTTTTTTTTAATTCCCAGGGCCTAGCACACTGCTTAGCATATTGTTGGCCTTTTGTAAATATTTATTGATTGATTGAGTAGACAGACATAGTCATGACACCGTGCCTTTGGGAATGTGTGTTTTTGGCAGAAATCTTCCCACCTCTCCACCCCCAGAGACATATGTCAAGAAAGGAAAATGAGTAAGTAAGGTCCTCTCCTGATTCATTAAAAGACACTTGGGACAGGGAGAAAACAGCTGCTTAGATCTGTTCCTGCCCTTTCTTTCTTCTTCACCCTCTCCTTGACTTATGGGGAAGGGGTGTGCATGTGGGGGTAGGGGTGGGGGTGGTAGTGTTAGGGGGAAATTCCCTGCCACAGCTGCTTCCCTCTTCTCCAACCCTTTCTTAAGTGCTAACCCCAACCCCCACCCCATCCATGGAACAGGATTAAACTGTCTTCTTTATAGCCTTGCCAAGGATTTGATTGAAATCAGAAAAATACCATTTTTCTGTATTTGAAGCTACAAAGCAAAGGGCCCAGGCATGAAAACCATAGCTCAGGGGAAATGGGACAAGCCTGCTGGCTCACTCTGCTATCTCATAATCTTCTCTGTTCCCCTAGGATGGAGATAATGCAGGCAAATACTGGAAATATTGAAGAACATTGCTTGTGTGGTACTAATAATAGTACAGAACTGCCCGACACAGCTTCATATATTAAACTCCCAGGGAATAATGGAATATTCAGAAGTCTTTATTTCTTAAGGGATTTTAGTTATTAGCCAATTGACAAATACTGTTAGAATATTATTATCCTCATTCTGTACCTAGGTAAATTTTGAAAACAAGTGGTTTAATGATTTGCCTGAGGTGCAATGGCATGCCCTGGATATACGCAGAAATAACATCCAGGTTTTCTGACTTTTCAGTCACACACTTTAAGGAGACCCTTGGTTTTTTAAATAAACGTGTTTGAAATGCACATCATAACAGAGCCTAAAGAAACAATGTAGTCACAGAATTCGGTCTCATTTGGGACCTTTTAAATAAGAGTCCTAAAACATACTGCTGACTTTCTAACACACTGACCATTGTACCAGTCATGTGCACAAGTGTGATCTACAAAAATGTTAAGTCACTTGTCCAAAGTGACCCAGTGGATCTGATTCTGGATGGCCCTTAGGCCATTAGGCCTAGAATGTACTTCCTCCTCACCTCTACCTCTCAGAAACCCTGATTTCCTTCAAGGCTTAGCTCAAGTACAGACTTCTACATGAGTTCTTCCCTTATATCCCAGCTTCTGGTGCCTTACCTCCAAATCACCTTCTATCTTTTAGTGCATGTGTATGCATGTGTGTATGTATGTATATATCTATATGTATATAGCATGTGTAGGTATATAGATATACACACCTGTATATGTGTGTATACATACATTGTTTATGAGTATGTGTATATATGTATGTAGAGTGGCAGTATATACATGCATATGTGTGGAGGCATATGTGCATGTGTGTATGCACATGTGAGTATGTATATAAAAGTGCATACATGTATATATATACATGTGTTTGAGTGTATGTGTGTACTATCTATGTCTATGTATAGTGGGTGGGTGTATATGTGTACAGACTGTGAATGTATGTATATGCATTGTGTGCACACACATGAGTAGGTATATAAGTGTGTAGGTGTGTATGTATGTATAATACAATCCTGTATATATACACATGTACACGTCTACACATATAAATATATACATGTTGTCTTCCTCTGCTGGACTATAAATTCCTTGGGAGCAGGGACTATTTTCATTTTTGTCTTTGTATTCCCAACACTTAGCACAGTATCTGGTATACAGTAAGGGTTTAATGTTTATTAATTGATTAGAACAATATAGATGTATAATAAATGCTTACTTACTAGATTATTGATTGATTGATTTTTCCCCCCGGATGTAGAAGGGCTAAATGAAGCTATACTTAAGCAGTCATCTGTCATAAAGTCACCTCTAACCAAAGCTGCCTCCCACTAATATCATTAATATTTGCTCTGTCAGATACACAGCATAGCACAGTGGAGAGGGCTAGGCTTTATGTGAGGAAGAGCTGGTTCAAATCCCGTGTCTGTTACTTACTAATTATGTGACCCCAGACAAATTGCTTAATCTCTGTTTTCCCTTCAGTAAAACAAGGATAATGCTATCTATAGCATCTACCTCATGGAGTTCTTGGGAGGCTCGAATGAGGCAATGCATGCAGATTGCTTTTTAGATTTGAAAGCCCTATGTAAATGCAAGTTATCATTATTTTTTGTTATGACCAACATCCATCAGAAAAGCACAAATCTTCTCTTTAAACTCTCTGTGGCTGAGTACTCACCAATTGTCTAGTTCTTAGGGAATTCTCTGTTCCCTGTAACATTACCTAATGGCTCTGTCTTCAGGTAGCTAATGAATATTGTTAATGGGGCATGCCCATATACTTTTAAAAAGGGGATGGGGTAGAAAGAGCAATGCAGAGCCTGTCACTGGGCCCACACTTTCCTCAGTCTAGGAAGTTTTCAGAGGGGTGGAGTGGTGTCATGGAACTCCAGAAATTTGGCCCAGGCAGCTCTTCCTGGGTGTCATAGCTATGTTTGGCACTTGGGAAACATTTGTTGAGTATTCTATGACATGGCTACACTCAATTCATAGAACCAGAGACTTGTTTAGATCTGAAAGGAACCCTAGGGACTAACTCCTTTTTTTATAGGTGGAGAAAATGAGGAATGGAGAAAGGAAATGTCTTGTCCAAGATCACAAACTAGTTGTAGAGACAAAACTAAAACTCTCTTTCATTAAACTAATTTTCATTTATTCATTCATTCATTCAATATTTATTATTCTATTTAGTATTTATTGTTCTATGATCCATATAGTTTATTCTAGGGGAGATAAATATAAGATACAGTCTAAGACTTCAGGGAACTTAAAAATCTAGTTGAGGAGCATTTATTAAGCACCTACTGTGTTCAAGGCACTGCACATATGTCTATATGCACAAGGCATATATACAAAGAGTAGCTAACAATATAAGGCATATACACACATGCACACATGTATACATACATATACACACATACACAAAATGAATGATTCATAAATAACCAGTATCATACTAGAGTTAGCTCAAACTGGCTTTTGCCAATTGTCAAGTTTTCAGTGGGAGCATTTATACCTTGAAAATCTGCAAATTCTACAAATCAGGGTATTGCCTTGCTGGTTGTCTACACTTAAGAAAGTGATGGAGAAAAATCTTCACGGTAGATTAAATTTTAAAATGTGTTGTATATTCTTTTTTTTCCTTGAGAGGCAATTGTTAAAATATTTACCAGAACAGTCCTAAGTATGTCCTTTTAAGCCTACAGTGGTTGGTGTCTCCTGTGCTTTTCTTTTCCTTTTACCAAACATAGAGAATTTAGAGAAAAGAATCAGTCAATAAACATTTATAAAATACCTACTATGTGCTGGGCACTATGCTAAATACTGAGGATACAAAGGCAGAAGACAGCCGATGCTCTTGACCAATCAATCAGTAAGCTATTGTAGTGAGGAGTGAGGAGATTAGGGTCTGTACAAGGGTACTAACAGTATCAGGGGAGAGAAAGGGTCTTATTCAAGAAATATTGAAAAGGTGAAATCAACATGCCTTGGCAACAGATTAAATATGATGGATAAGAAAGAGTGAGGAATCCAAGTTGATACCTGAATTGAGAACCTGGGGGACTGGGAGCATGGTGGTACTCTCTACAATAATAGGAAAGTTTAAAATAGTATGGGGGTGTGTGGCAAAGATAATGAATTCAGTTTTGGATGTTTTGAGTTCAAGATGTCTAGTAGGCAGTTAGTTAGAAATTCAAGCCTGGAGGTTTAAGGTTGGCTCTGAGAATCATCAGCATAGACATAATAACTGGAAGTTCATTTCCCATATGTACTAAGGATGACACTCAGGAAACATCTTGAAAGCATATCCAAGTTCCAATGACTAGAAAAGATCTTTATGACTTGGCATTTTCCTTATTCAAACCTTTATTAGCACAAGGAGAAGAGGCCAGTTTCTCATGTTTCAAGTGAAATTTTTCAGTACAAATCAAAGCAGAGCTGGTCATAGAAAATTTCTCATCTAGCCAACAGAAATTCCCCTGACCCTCTCTGCTTCTGTAATTTGAGTCCTGGAATTCTAACTTTGGTTAACCAAAACCTCCTAGCCTACCCGAGATGTAAGGCATGGTTGGAGGAGTGTGTTGTTCTGGTATTGTTAGTTTCCCATTATTGTACCCTGGGCCAAGACCACTGAATTAATTTCCTCAGAAAACCTATCCCTCAGCACCCCCGTGACTGCCAAAATATCTGGTAGGGATAAGATAGGATCAGCATGCAGAGATGGACTTTCAAGCAATTATTATCCATCCCCAACTTGGCAGCTGAGAGCTCCCTGGGTCAGTTGGCATGGGAGTTTGGGATTTTGACTATGACATTCCTGTCCATTTTTAATTTGGGGTTTCTTAGAGGATGTGATTGGTAAATTCTTTATCTTTTCACTTTGCCCTCTAGTTCTAATAAGTCTGGATCAGGTTTTTGTGTGTGACTTTTTGAAATATAATATCCAGGGTCTTTGTTTGGCTATTGTTTTCAGAGAGTCTGATAAATTCTTGAATTATCTTTCCTCTACATTTTTTCCAGGTTGGTTATTTTTGATAATACTTTTCTTACATTTGCTTGTAGTTTCTCAGTCTTTTGACTTTGTTCTAATATTTCTTGTTGTCTCACAGAGTTACTGAATTTTGATTGCTTCATTCTATTTTCCAAGGATCTTCTATTTCAATGCTTTCCACCTTCTGTTCTAGGTTTTTCTCCTTGAAATTTTTCCCCCAGAGTTCTTATTTTGATTCTCATTTCATTTTTTAAAATTTGCTGCTTCATTTCATTCAGTCATTCTCATTGTCCTTGTGGCCAAACCATTCTATTTTCTGAGTCTTCATTTGAACTTGTTGAATTTTCTTCTGGTTTAATCTCTTTGGGCTTCTCTCAACACGTTATATTGCTTTATTGCATTCAGCATTTTCTTCTATTTAGACCTATCGTCAGCCTTAGTTTCTGGATTGAGACTTGATTCTTAAGCCAGGCTCTGTTCTCTCTTACACTCTTATATGGGGTGGTCAGTTCCTGATTGTTCCTGTACCCTGTGTAAGCTGGATGCTGCTACCTCTGCCTTTCTGGAACCAGTGGCTAGGAGAAAGCCCTATCCTTTTAAAGGAATCCCTGACTTTTGGCTTAGTCTCCTGATGGTTCTGCTTGGGTTTTATCTGTCTTGTCTTTTTTCTGTTCTTGCATTCTTCCCAGCTTAGAATTTTCTCTGTTGCTTGCTATGGCCCTGACCAGACCCCAGTGCAATGTCATCAGTTGCACTGGTAGCAGGCCTGCTTGAAGGCCCCCATGATTTGTGTTGCCCAGTACCCCTAGACATCCTACTATGTCTCCAGCACAGACCTCCAAAGAGCTGGGCTTGCTCTGTCTCTTCAGTAGGCTTCCTGGTCCTTTAATTGCTTCTTTCTCTGACTTGTCTCTACTTAGGGCATCTACAGGCTTCAGACAATTTTGTGCAGTCCTAGACTGGAAAGGCCTAATGGCTGTTTCTCTTTAGTTTTCTTTATCATTGTCCCTTCTGATGGGTTTTGTTTTTTGTTTTTAGAACTTTGCTGGAAAGTTTGTGTGAGAGTGGGTTCTTTCTCTCCCTTTCATGTCTTCCTTTTAACCTTAGATCTTCAGACTGCATTCTGCTGAAAGTAAAAAAACCACTAGGACACTTAGTCCCAGCCTTTCTCTTAACTCAGTTTCCTATTTTAAAAACAAGGGTTCTAACTCCTACCTCCTTGGGGAGTTTGTGGCTTCTTCTGTATATCTGCAAAGCTAGTTAAGATCCCTAAATGAAAGGTGATCTGTTAGTGTAGAAGAAATTTTTTTCCCTGTAAATCTCGAAGGAACAAAATTCAGGGACAAAAGCCACTGTAATACCTCAGACTCCCAGCTGTGGTTTACAAGCTTGAGGTTTTATTTATTTATTTTGTGCGTGTGTTTGTGTTGACCCTGAAGACCCAAAAATACAGTAAATGGCATCATAGGTCACAAATTAGCTCCCTGAAGCAATGAGTTTATTTTCAGCCATGACCCCTGTTGAGCAACTGATCTGTGTTTGCAGAAGAAAGAAAGGAGAGAAAGAAAAGGAACATGGAGCATTGAAAGAATGTGAGGTGACTGATGGTATAGTTCTAGGACTGAAGCCCAATAAGGCAATTTTCTCATTTCTTTTCAATAAGGTACTGGCAAGAGAAGTGGAATGATATGAGAGGCCATGTCCTCTTAGGAAAATTCTCTGCCCTTCCCTACCAGGGGTCTTTTCATTTGAACACATAGATCTTGTTTTCTAGGCCAGTATTTCCCAGACTCAGAGATCTTGACCCCATCCTTGACTTGCTACACATTTGTCCCTGGATATTCTAAGATGTGCTCTTGATTACTTTGCCCTGTTTGCTTTGGCAAATAAGATACACAGTGTAGCATGGTAGAAAGAAATCTAGAAATGGAGTTAGAAGACCAGGATTCAGGGCCCTGGCTCTGTTTCTTGGAAGAATCACTTAGCGCCCTTCAGCCTCACTGTTCTTATCTGTAAAATTGTCCCCCCTCCCCCTCCTTCATAAGATTATTGGAACAAATAAGAGAGAACATCGGACAAGAGGTAGAAATGAGGGAGGAAGTAAGGCCCAAGGGTCAGAAGAACAGAGGCTGGGCTTGACAATTGATAAAGTCTACAAAAGTAGTCCCTGAGCTAGTGGATAGAGTGCTGGGCCTAGAGTCAGGAACACTCATCTTCCTGAGTTCAAATCTGGCCCCAGACACTTATTAACTGTGTGACCCTGGGCAAATCACTTAACTCTATTTGCCTCAGTCTCTTCATCTATAAAATGAGCTGGAGAAGGAAATGGCAAATCACTCCAGTATTTCTTTTTTTTTGCCTTTTGGAGGGCAATTGGGGTTAAGTAACTTGCCCAAGGTCACACGGCTAGGTTTTTATTTGTGTGTGCGTTAAGTGTCTGAGGCCGGATCTGAACTCAGGTCCTTCTGACTCCAGGGCCGACGCTCTTCTCACTGCGCCACCTAGCCGCCCCCACTCCAGTATTTCTATCAAGAAAACCCCAAATGGAGTCTCAAAGAGTAAGACAGGATAACCAAACAACAACACAAAAGTGGACAGACTAGTTGGCAAATTCAAGTTTGACATCTTAATTCTTGCCTGTTTCCTGTAATTTTGAAATTTTAGGAGCTACCAAGGTAAGCAGTGTTTGAGAGTCACAGTGAGGATATTGGAAGAAAACTGGTCATGCTGAAAAAAAAATGAGAAAATCAGAAAAGAATTAGAGAAGGAAAATGTAGATCAGAGAATAATTGGACCCTGGAAAAGAAGGATTTGCAAGGAAAGCAGTGTCTTGAGAATGAACAGGTGGCTAAAGAATAACAGATACGGAAACTGTTTCTATATGAACATGGCTGAATTGCAAAATTTGATTAAGCAATTCACCATGGCTTGTTTATATAGCCAGACTGCATGGCAGAGATCCAGAAATACCAGTCCTACAGCATGAGTGTTTTTAAATTAGTTTTGAACAAATCAATCAATCAATCAAGAAACATTTATTAAGTGCCTACCATATGCCATGCACTGGACTAATCTCTAGGGATATAAAAAGAGGCAAAAGACAGCCCCTACCCTCAAGGAGCTTACGATCTACTATAAGGTGTAGTGTGGTATCATTGACCTAGGAGGGAAGACACTTTAGTTGGCCCAGTCCTAGCTTTGCCACTATAGGCTATTAGGCAAATCCTCAAATATCTTTGGATTTCAGTTTTCTTATCCACCAAATAAAGGAATTGGTTTATATTGAGTCTTTAATTAGATTAGTATCTCTTTGCAGATCTTTTAAGAGGTTATTGTCATGTCTAGACCCTTTCTATGGAGGTTTTAACTACAAGATCATGTGACTTCTGAAAAGAGAATAAGGAAGGACACAACTTTGTTTACAACTGTGTAGTCAAGTTCACAGTTGTTGCTGACCTTGGGATATAGACTCATCACCTAAATTCTTTAGTATTTTGTGCCCAAGACCTCAGACAACCAGTATAGCCTGGTACATAAAATTTTACCTGGGATATATATAATACAGAGGAACAAAAACACAAAGGGAAAGCCACCAAGGAACACTAGGGCACTTGAACCCCTGCACTGTTCTGTTATGAAGAGCTCTTACCTGGCTCCACCTCCTGTCAATATGGTTAGCTACATAACCATAGTATAAGGACCAGTTTTGGGGAATGTCAGTCCAGAGGTTCTGGGTCTCTCTGCTTTTATTTATTGCCTATGGACAGCTTGTGAGTAGGAAAGAGGCTGATCAATCAGTTAATGAATCAACAAGCATTCATTAAGGGCCTACTATGTGGCATTGGGTATATAAAGAAAGAAATGAATTAGTCTCTATTCCTTGGGAGCTTATGAGGTGGCGAGCACATATGTATGTGTATGAATATGTGTATATATGTATATGTATATATTGTGTGTATGTTTATGTATGTGTGTATGTGTGTGTGTGTGTGTGTGTAAATGTACTTGTACACTTATCCCTTCCACATCCAGGGGTTAGGGGTACAGCACCCCCTTGATCTGGAAAATCCTAGTAAAATTTTTTGACCCTTCATACCACAGAGGAAGTCTGCATCTTTTTCTTTTATGGGGTGTTTATAGTACCTTATCATACATTTTGGGTTGATATTATACAATAATTATATATATATAATATATGTATGTGTATGTATATCATATGTATGTCATCTGTGGCTTTCACAGAACTCCTAAAAAATTCCCATTTAATTTCTTATGCCAGCTTACAAGATATTGAAACTGCAATGGGGAAAGTTGCGATGTGAAACAGATAACTATATATGAATATGTATGTGTGTATTTGTATGTTTCACTATAGGTATAGTTATATAGGTACAGGTATATCTGTGACTGTAGGTGTAGATATAGATGAAAATGAAGATATAGTTGTATATGTATTTGTATATATACATGTATATATGTGCATATGATAGACCAAGTACACACACATATACATATATAGTGTATATGTGCATGTACATGTGTGCATATGGATATAGAATATAGAAACAAAGTGATTGTGGGGAAGGCACTGGCAGAAGCCATTTCTAGCTTCTTATGAGTAAAATAAAATTTTATTTTTGAAATAGCTATGAATTCTCTTAGATTTTTAAAGCTCTGGGAAAATTTTTTTTCCTCTAGTCATATTCTTCTCAGCTTAAGTCATCCAACTTTGATGTTCTCATGAGACCTGTTTCAAAGTGTGTTGATGTTGATGTTGATGTCCTTGTTAGGGCTATTGGCAGCAGCTCCTGGCTTTCTGCTCCCACAGCTCGACTGTTCTGCCTCCTCAACTGTGATAACATGTTCTCTCCAGTTTGCTGGAGTTCCCAGGAGAAAGAAAAGTATATACAGTCATGGTTCTCTTTCCTTTCCTCTTCTTAGGGCTGTCTTTATGACCATCTCTTTCTAATTTCTCCTCCTTTCTTTTTTTTCTCAAAAAAACCAAAAACAAAACCTAAGGCTTCAAAAAATTAAAAGAAGCTCATTTACAAATAGTTTTGGGAACTATGGACTAGATACTGTCTAAGGTCATGTCCCAATGAACTATAATTCTATAATTCCTTTCAGTGTTATGGTTCCAGGTCAATTCTGTCAGGGTTGACTGTCGATCAGGGAATGATTATTCCATGGAGATCAAAGAACAGGGACAGGCTAGGAAAACCACCATGAAGGAACTGAAGGAGATCAGCTGAGAAAGAAGAAACATTAGCCTTTTGGCAGACAATGAGAAATGTCATGGGAAAAGGGAAAGGAAAAGTTTGTAGGTCATCAGTGGCTGCATTCTGAGGTTTCCTGGTGTCTGAAAGGGATGAGGCAACTATTACCCATCCCAAATCTCTCTATAAGACTGAGCTCTTGGGGAGAATGGGAGGTGGGGGAGGGGAGGGATGCAGTAGTCAGTCTGATATATAGGACCAGAATCAGCAAAGGTAGAATGCAGATTGAAGCAAAGTTCAGTTCTCAAGCTAACCAGGGAAAAGAGGGCTATCTTTGGATTCTACTTATGTGATGTGGGGCAAATCACTTGTCCTTTCTGGGCTTTTTGTCCTCATCTATGAAGTGAGGGGGTTGGACCACATGTCTTCTAAGGCCTTTTCTAGCTTGCTCTATATTTGTGATCTTTTGATCCTATAAACAGTCTGGAACCTCAGAGGATACAAAAACCAGGCAGAAGATCAAAGATGCCCCCAAAGTCAGAATCCAGGAATCATACAACTTCCAGAGGTGGGACAATATAGAACAGTATGAATGAGAGAAACATTCACACTCTGACAGAAACAAGGGGATGGAGGCAAAACCTTACTTGACCAGGAAGAATCTTATTTGGATTTTCCGCTCACTTGATGCTATCTAATAACTATTTGTACTATAATTCTTACCACCTTTATACATTCATTTGACAGTTTCCACCAATAACATCAAATGTGTCCGAACAAATAAATTCAGAACCTTACACTACTGTGAGCCAGTGACTGGGGATATAATAGGAGCAAGGTGAAGGACCTGACATCAATAGTTAGTGCTGAAAGAGCCTTGAGACTTATTCATACAATCCACTCATAAATCACCTTATACCAACATAACTTAGGTATCAGTTCTTCCTCCATTTCCCATACATCACTCATGTTTTCCTTTTGTGACTTATTTTCCCCTTCAAGTGTAACCTAATTGTTTAGGAGGGACAGTAGTGAGGGATAAGTAAAAAGCAAAGAAAAATAGAGAAACAGATGAGGAGACTTCTGCTTACAACTAATGTTCTTTACGAAGGCTTAAAATACTCAGTTTTTAGGGCTTTTTTTTCTCATTCTTTTTTTATATTAAAATAATATTTTATTTCCCCCCAATTACATGTTAAACCATTTTTAACATTTCTTTTTTTTAAGTTTTGGGTTCCAAATTCTATTCCTTTCCTCCCTGAGACAGTAAGCAATCAGATATAGGTTATAAATGCAATAATGTAAAACAGTTCCATATTAATCCTTTTATACAAGAAGGTGAATTTTTTAAAAAGAATGAAAGAAAGTGAAAAATAGTATTCTTCAGCTTGTATTCAGACAATATCAGTTCTTCCTCTGGAGGTGGATAGTATGCCTTATCATTAGTCCTTTGGGATTGTCTTGCATCATTACATTGCTGAGAATAGCTAGGTCATTCAGTTTTTCATCATACAATATTGCTGTTACTGTGTAGAATATTCTCCTGGTTCTATTCACTTCATTATGTATCAGTTCACATACATCTTTCCAGGGTTTTCTGAAATCATCCTGCTTGTCATTTCTTATAGCAAAATAATATTCTATTATAGTCATATACCACGGCTTGTTTAGTCATTCTCCAATTGATGGGTATCTCTTTGATTTTCAATTCTTTGGTTGTGTTTTTTTCTTTTTTTTTTTTATAAAGCAATTGGGGTTAAGTAACTTGCTCAAGGTTACACGGCTAGTCATTATTTATGTGTGGGTGCTCATTTTCTGAGGCCGGTTTCGATCCCGGGTCATCCCAACTCTGAGGCCGGCGCCCTTACTCACTGCGCCACCGAGCCGCCCCATGGTTGTGTTTTTTTCTTAATGGGTTATCCCAGCACAAAAATCCAAAAGGATAGTTTTAAAGTCTCTTTTTGCTCCAGGGAAGGAGGAATTCAAGGAGCTCAATTTTTAAAAAAATGAAAGTTTAATATTTTTTTCATGTAATTGGGAAATATTTTTAAAATAAATAAAAATATTTTTAGAAAGAGAAAAAGAAATACAGAGAGTCATACCCCTACTATCAAACAAAAGTCTAGTTAGTGTAATTTAAGATTCTCTAGAGTGGCCTCTACCCCTAGTAATCAGAGCACTGAGGTCAGTCCTCTCTCTCTTTCTTTTAACCCATAGACTAAAGCAGACTGTTCTGCCTCCTCTGTTATCCCAGAATCCCTTTTATCCCAGGAACATAAGAATAGGACTGGGTGCCTAAGATAAAAGCTCATCCTCTTTGAGTTCTTAGAAGACCCAGGAATTCTTTTGTTTTTGTCTTTGTGTCTCCTAAAACCATACATTAAAAAAAAATAGGAGCTGTGATTTCATAAGTGGATGGGGGTCCTGGTTAAGAACTTTAGAAGTCAATGCATATAGTCCCCTTCTCTGCAACTAATAGTCTTAAAAGAGTTGTGTAAGGGTAATGAGAAGTTAAATGACTTTCCCACAGTCAAAGTCACAGTGTGTGGTAAAGTGAGGACATGACCCTAGGTGTTCCTGATTCCAAGGTTAGTTATCTCTCCATCAAAATAGAGGTGTCAAGCACATAGCCTACAAGCTACAATGCAGCCTACAGAGCTCTGGAATGTGGGTCCAAGGGGATTAAAATGCAATGGGGAAATATCTAACAAAAAAAATACAATAAAACATAGGTAATAGTAATATGTGGTTTTCTAAGTCAATATGTACCATAGTCTCCTGAGCACCGTTTAGTGGGTCTCCCTTTTCCATGTGATGACACACACCATTCTGCCCCTTACCTTTTACAGAGTGAAAAATGTTTTTTTTATTGAATTGAGTTAACAAGGAGCTGAGAAAGAAGACACCATAGGAATATAGTTCCCTGAGTAGTACCTATATATATGAATTACCTATGGAATCACACAAGGTTTCTCTTCTTGAAAATGTGACCTCCCTTTACTGATGGCTCATACTGGAATTTCTTTCAGTCCCCACTCCCCATGGAACATTCCTCTACAAAGTCCATCCCCTTTCTCCCACTGGTGAGTTTGTCTGGGAGCCTGTAATTTTTGGAGGGACTCAGGCCAGCCTACCTCCACTCTGCATCTGGCTGTTCCTGACTTTCTCTTGAACCCCTGTAGCCAGGTATAGTGAAAGAAGGAACATGGACTTAGAACCAGCATTTCTGTTCAAAATAACCAAACTGGTGCACTGAAAGAAAGAATATAGTGGGCCAGTTTGGCCTAAAAGAAATACAGTGAGCCTGATGGAAAATAATCAAAGGAACTTAGAAAGAATGGGTTCAAAGGAAAGGGTGCAATCCATGAGAGAATGGGTAAGGAGTGCAAATACACAACTGGTCAGTCCTCATTTTGCTTTGAGTTTTGATTGTGATAACTAATATTTTAAAAAATAATAGCTGACATTTTTTACATAGCTCCGTTGAGGTCAGGGAACCATAAAATGTTGAGGTTTAAGGTTTAGAGGTGCTCAAGACCCCAAAATACCAACATGCTGGGTCCTGCCAAATGAATTCAACTCAAGTCTTCTCTCAGTCAAAGTAAAGCAAAGTTTATTAAACGTTCACCATAATGGGTAGACTCTTAAGGAGCCTAGGTATCTGTGATGCTTGTAATGGACAAGCAGGCCAGAATCATCTGACACAGAGTGAGTCTGCTCTAGGTAACTCTCAGCTCCTTTATGGAGGCCAGATAGATCTTATATACAGAAAGGTTGTGGGCCGAATCTAGGGGTGGTTGAGGAGGAGTTTGGGGAGGGTCTTCAGGAGGAGTCAAATGAGGTAAGACTCCAGTACTGAGAGATTAAGGAAAATAGCTGGAAGCTACCTGGAGATGACAGACAATGGAGGGCTAGGCTAGGTTAAGGGTGTATAGATATTTTGGAAGGATCAAGGGTGGGGACTAGCTGGATGATAGAGGGCTAGGCTAGTAACAGAGATTAGGGTCTAGTGATAATGAAAGGCTTATTGCCTCTGGCAAATGCCTCATCTAGTGGGAAGATTCAATCAGAGTTTAAAAACACAATATAGGGCAGAGCCAAGATGGCAGAGTAGAAACAGGACTTCACCACAGCTCTAGCTTCCACCTTCACCAATCTGTCTAAAAGGAGACTCTGAACAAACTTTGGATCTAGAGAACCCACAAAATGACACAGAGAAGCTAACTTCCCGCTGAGGACAGCCTGGCAGCCTGGCAGAGAGCCATCAACACAGCACTCTGGGAGCCAACCCCAGCCCCACAAGCCAGAGGTTTTAGCCCCAAAGCAGCCTGACCAGCAAGTGTGGCCTTTCCAGAATTATCAACACATAGATGCCAAGGACAAAGTGAGAGGTCAGTGCACTGTGGACTTTGGAACCAGTAGTGGGGAAAGCCTTGGCTTTTGCCCCCACGGCGAGAAGCTGCTGAGACACTTAGGCACAGCCTGTGGTTGCAGCTTCAGCTCCTGGCCTGCACACTGTAGGGGGACCAGGTGACCAGTCTGGAGGGTAAGCCCTCTTGCTTTAACCTTTTTGGATCTAGATTGTGGTCTGGGGTGGAGGTTCTGGGGGGGGGGGTGACCAGCTTGCCAGAGCTTGTAGAGGAGTTCAGAGAGGGCACCCAACTAATACCTCCAGCAGCTGAGAAAACCCCAGCAATTTGGGACAGAAGCTCCCCTGTCTGGTGGCAGAATCCTACTGTGGCAAAAAGCCCAAAAGTCAAGTAAAGTGGCAACATGACTATGCAAAGGAAACAAAACAAAGAGAAGAATTCAACATTAGACTCCTATTTTGGGGACAAAAAGGATCAAAGCATGGAACAGGAGGAAGACAGTGAAGTCAGAACTCCTGCACCAAAAGCTTCAATTGAAAATACAAGCTAGTTACAGGCCATAGAGGACCTTAAGAAGCAGATAAGAGAAGTGAAGGAAAAATTGGAAAAAGAAATGAAAATGATGCAAGAAAATTATGAAAGGAGAGTCAAAAGCCTGATTGAGGAAAATAACTCCCTAAAAAATAGACGAACTCAAATGGCAAAAGAGGCTCAAAAAGGCAACGAGGAAAGGAATGCTTTAAAAAGTTGAATTTGCCAGATGGAAAAAGAATCTCAAAAGCTCACTGAGGAGCATCTTTCCTTCAGATTTAGAATGGACCAAAGGTAAGCTAGTGAATTTTTGAGAAATCAAGATGAATGAACAAATGAAAGAATAGAAGGCAATGTGAAATATCTCATGGGAAAAACCACTGACCTGGAAAAGAGATCCAGTAGAGATAATTTTAAAATTACTGGACTACCTGAAAGCCATGATCAAAGAAAGAACCTAGAAATCATCCTCCAAGAAATTCTCAAGGAAAACTGCCCTGATGTTTTAGAACCAGAGGGCAAAATAGAGGGGGTGGCTGGGTGGCACAGCAAATAGAGCACCAGCCCTGGAGTCAGGAGGACCTGAGTTCAAATCCGGCCTCAGACACTTAACACAAAAAACTGGCCATGTGACCTTGGATAAGTCACTTAACCCCAACTGCCCTCCAAAAAGCAAAAAAAAAAAATTTTTTTTAAAGAAAAATAAGAAATAACATATAAAAAATAAAATAAAATAAAATATTTAAAAGAAGGCAAAGTAGAGGTTGAAAGAATTCACCCATCACCTCCTGAAAAAGATCCCAAAAAGAAAACTCCTAGGAATATTATAGCCAGGTTCTGGAATTCCCAGATCAAGGAGAGAATATTACAAACAGCTAGGAAGAAACAATTTGAATATTGTAGAAACACAATCAGGATAACACAGGATCTGGCAGCTTCTATACTGAGGGATTGAAGGGCCTGGAATATGATATTCCACAGGTCAAAGGACCTGGGATTAAAACCAAGATTAAAACCCAGCCAAACTGAGTATCATGTTTCAGGGGGAAATATGGTCATTCAGTGGATTAGAGGACTTTCAAGCATTCTTGAAGAAAAAACCAGAGTTGAATAGAAAATTTGACATTCAGATATAAGAAGCAAGAGAAGCATGAGAAGGTAAACAGGAAAAAGAAATCATAAGGAACTTATCAAAGTTGAACTATTTACATTCCTGCATGGAAAAACGATAATTGTAACTTATGAAACTTTTTTCAGTATGAGGATAGTTGAAGGGAATATAAATGTATATATGTATATATATGGGAAGGTATATGTGCATATGAATACATGTGAGTGTGTGTATATATGTGTATAGGTATACACAGACAGAGGGCACAGGATCAATTGAATAGGAAGGGATGATATTTAAAAAATAAAATTAAGGGGGCAGCTAGGTGGCGCAGTGAATAGAGCGCCGGCCCTGGAGTCAGAAGGACCTGAGTTTGGAGCTGGCCTCCGACACTTAATCCACACAAACAAAAACCTAGCCGTGTAACCTTGGGCAAGTTACTTAACCCCAATTGCCCTAAAGGGGCGGCTAGGTGGCGCAGTGAGTAAGAACGCCGGCCTCAGAGTTTGGATGACCCAAGATCAGATCCGGCCTCAGAAAATGAGCACCCACACATAAATAATGACTAGCCGTGTAACCTTGAGCAAGTTACTTAACCCCAATTGCTTTAAAAAATAAAAAAATAAAATAAAATTAAGAGGTGAGAGAGGAATATAAGGAGAGGATATAGGGAGAGACAGAATAGGGTAAATTATCTCATATAAAAGAGGCAAGGGAAAAATGTCACAATGGAGGGGAAGAACAGGGAGGCAAAAGGGAATAGGTCAACCTTACTTTTGGCTTAAGGAAAGAATAACATACACACTTAATTGGATATCTTACCCTACAGGAAAGTAGGGGGAAGGGGATAAGAAGGAGGTATGATAGAAGGGAGGGCAGATTGGGGGGGAAGGTAGTTAGAAGCACACACTTTTGAAAAGGGACAGGGTCAAAGTAGAAAATAGAACAAGTGGAGGGCGGGATAGGATGGAGGGAAATATAGTCAGTCTTTCACAATATATCCACTATGGAAATGTTTTGTGTACCTACACATGTGCAACCTATATTGAATTGCTTATCGTCCCAGTAAGGATGGGAGATGAGGGAAGAAGGGAAAGAATCTGGAATTCAAAGTTTTAAAATCAAATGTTTATTAAAAAATAATAATTTTTTTTTTACATGCACTGGGAAATAAGATATATAGGCACTGGGGTATGGAGATTCATCTTGTCCTACTGGAAAGTTGGATGGGGAATGGGGGAGGATATAGGAGAGAGCAGATTGGGGGAGGGGGTATTAAGTGGGATCCCAGTTCTGGGGTGGTGGGTAGGGGAAAGAAGGGGAGAAAGTTTGTAACTCAAAATCTTGTGGAAATGAATGTTATAAACTAAAAATAAACTTAAAAGGAAAAAAAACCCCACAATACAAGAAATAAAAAGATTTAAAACACAACTCCAAATCAGTCAGCAAGAACTGAAGGAGGTGCCTGGCAGGCAGTTCAAAGGGGGGGGAATGTTGAGGGAGGTGGGGATGGGATAATTCAAACCACCAAAGCACAAGGCCTAGAACTGGCTGAAGCTCCAACCACTGCAATAGCCCCAGGAGTCTGCCCAAATTCCCTCTACTTAGAGGAACTAACTTGAGAGAATTCTATTCCACATCTGATTCCCATTAACAGGAAGTATTTGGTTGCTGAGGTGGAAATTATGGGAACCTGGGATGGAAGTAACTACTCCCTCATAGGGAGCTGGGCATATAGTCTTGGTTTTAGGAGAGCAGGTTTCAAAAGACTCAGAGGAATGTTAGGCTGGACCCATGGACTAAAATCCTATATAGAAGAGGTTTTAGCTGAAATAAAGATCCTTTTCTTATTCGCATACCTATCAGGTAAGGTCATTATTGTTTGAATAGAGAGAATTCCATTTTCTGAATCTGCTTAAATGTCTGTTGCTTTGGTGAATGATCATTTCCTTAAAGGGAGTGTAGCTGCTGAAAAGCATGAAGAAGACTCATCTTCCTGACTTCAAATCTGGTCTCAAGCACTTAATAGCTGTGTGAGTTGGGCAAGTCACTTAACATTGCTTGTCTCAGTTTCCTCTACTATGAAATTTCCTCTACTACTGCCTGGAAAAGGAAATGGCAAAGCACTCCAATATCTTTGCCAAGAAAAGGGGTCACAAAGAATCAGATACAACTGAATAATAACTAAACATCAATAAAGGTAGCTATAGATAGCCTCACTTTGCCAGACATAGAACCATGCATGTGCCCAGAGGAAACTGAGTACAGCAAATTCTGTGAATTCTTTATGGCACTCAGACCATATTTGTTATCCTTTGTTAAGCTGGCTGCCCATCACTTTTTTCCCATTGTATGACATACTAGTGAGATTGTATTGACTAGGGGATTGCCAATTGACAGGGATGTGCCAATAAATGTTTAACAAATAGCTCTCAAAAAACAAAAGTAAATGACACATTTTTTTTTCTTTTTGGAGGGCAATTGGGGTTAAGTAACTTGCCCAAGGTCACATGGCTAGGTTTTTGTTTGTGTGTGCATTAAGTGTCTGAGTCCAGATCCGAACTCAGATCCTTCTGACTCCAGGGCTGACGCTCTACTCACTGCGCCACCTAGCTGCCCCGAATGACACATTTTAGCATTTAATCTGCCTCAATAACATTTTCTCTATTATTTTCTTAAGTTTAGACAATCAAAAAACAATGTCAAGCCATGCTTTGTTGTGTTTGTCAATTTCTAAAAGTATAAATTTAAATTTAAATATATAAATATATAAATTTAAACTGAAAGTTTAACAGTGGTTCCTGAGAACCAGTTGCACCTGGCCCCATTACACCCCTGCGTATATATCCCATGATGTGTGCTCAGATTTGTCATTCCTGATTTTGGTCACTCACATGGGAGTTTGGGGCACTGCTTCCAGCCACCAATAACTTAGGGGGTAGAGGGCTTGCCCTTTGAGAGAATGAGCCCCTTATTGGCTATAGTCAGAAGAGCTGATGATTCTATGGATATATAAAAAGAGGCAACATTTTCCCAAGGTTCTCTCTGCCTTTCTAGCTGTGAAGTGGGTCTGCATTGTTTCAAGATGCTTCCTGAGAGAAGATTGGGGGAAGGAGTGGCCTGCCCTAATCCTTACCCTAGCCTCCATGTAGCCATGAATATATGCCATTTAAGCATAGATCCTTCATTGCTCACACTGCTAAGTGACACAGTGCTGGGCCTGGAGTCAGGAAGATCTGAGTGTAAATCCAACCTCAGACACTTATAAACTGTGTGACCCTGGGTAAGTCACTCATCCTTTGCCTCAGGTTCCTCAACTGCAAAGCTGGGATAATAACAGCATCTTCCTTCAAGGATGGTTAATATTTGTAAAGAACTTAGTACTATGTCTGGCACATAGTAGGACACATATATATACATATATATGTATACACACACACACACACACACACACACACACACACACATAGAGAGAGAGGGGGGAGGGAGTGGGGGGAAAGAGGTACAGAGTAAATTATATGTGTGTGTATATTCCCTTCCCCTAATGTGGGGAATTTGTTTTGCCTATACATATTTGTAATGGAATTTAGATCTTTTGCCTTCACATTGGGGGGGGGGGGGACACTGAGAAGAGAGAATTAAAAACTGAAAATAAAATAAAATTTTTAAAATAGTATTTGACAAGTTTGACATCCATAATCTTCCTCTACATCTACAAAGAAGAGAAGGAAGTTCATTTCTCAACTCTTCTTTGGGAACAAGTTTGTAAATTAAAGTTATGCAACATTAAAAAAAAAAAAAGGCAGTGCCTTATCTAGGGAAGCTTAAACATCCCAAGATGGATGTTTAGGCTTAGAGGTGACCTTGTCAGTTCAAAAAGTCTGGAGATGTATAGCATTGAGCTGAAGCTAAATGGTAGCAGGAGAGCAATCCCTGGAAACTGCTCCTGAATTCTTAGAAAGAATGACTACCAAGAAGAGAATATTCCTAAGTCTAACCATTTAACCAGAAGATATGTGGCAGTTGTTTGGATGGTGCAGAGCCAAGGTGAAATGTAACATGCTTTATTAGCAGTCCTATACACTGCTTTATGTTCTAATGAGATCATTTGATGTTCTGATGAGGTCATCATGAAATCATTATGATCTGATGAGTGTCAATCCTCCTAGTAGATTATAATAGTAGTTAAAATTGTTACTGAATCCTTTTAAGTTCTGTTAATGAATGCTTTGAATATTTTATTCTAACTTTCTTCATGTGTAGGAATACACATCCTCCTGAACCTGATTCTTATTGTACAATAAATGCCTTTTTGTTCCCCTTTTCTGGGGAAATTCTAGTATGAGCCACAACCTAAACTCCAACAAAATTTGTCTTTGCGCTACTACAGTAGAGGTTTAAAAGATCCCATTGCTGAGGTTTAAGGTTTGGATTAGGGGTGCTCAAGAACCCAAAATACCAACACGCTGGGTGCTGCCGAATGAATTCAACTTAAGTCTACTCTCAGTCAAAGTAAAGCAAAGTTTATTGAAGGTTCTCCATAGTGGGTAGACTCTTAAGAAGCCTAAATATATGTGAAGCTTGTGTTGAAAAGCAGGCCAGAATAATCTGACACAGAATGGGTCTGGACTAGAATTCTCAGCCCCTTCATGGAGACAAGATGCATCCTATATACAAAACGATTGTAGGAGGTATTTAGGGGTGGTCTAAAGGAGGAGTCAAATGAGATCAGACTCCAGTAATGAGATTAAGGGTGGGAAATAGCAGAAGACTACCTGGAGATGACAGACAATGGAGGGCTAGGCTAGTTTAAGGGTGACAAATTTGGTTATAGATATTTTGATAGGATCAAAGGTGAGAAGTAGATTGAAAATGGAGAGCTAGGGGGCTGCTAGGTGGCACAGTGAGTAAGAGCACCGGGCCTCGGAGTTGGGATGACCCGGGATCGTATCCAGTCTCAGAAAATGAGCACCCACACATAAATAATGATTGGGCCTGTAACCTTGATCAAGTTACTTAACCCCAATTGCTTTAAAAAAAAAAATGGAGAGCTAGGCTAGTAAGAATAAGAGATTTGGGCTTAGCTCTAATGAAAGGCTTATGGCCTCAGGCAAATGCCTTATCAAATGGGAAGATTCAATCGAGTTCAAGGGGTTTCCCAAAGTCTGTACCCCATCACCAAGAGTGTAAAAACACAGCACTTAGCTCTATTTTCATTAGAGGCGGGCTCCCATCCCCCAGTATTCAATGCAGTTCCAGAGTTTATGCACAGATGCTATTAGCTGATTGTGTTCTCTAGGTTTGTCAGTCATCCCTGCTAACTTGTAAATGGATTACTTTGCTGAATCTATTTTTGCAAAAGATTCTCATTTTTACTTATGGGTTGCATATCCATACCCATATCCTTCTGCTTTTCTGGAATATTCCATGTCTAGAATCTTCCATGTTAGAAATTTCCAGGCCCACGCTGTATTAATCAACCAGGCCTTATTAACCAAAACTTGATGTCTCCATGCTTGTGACATTAAAGATAGAAAGCTAATTAGATGTACCTACTAGAACTCCAGGCTTCCATATAAAACTCCAGGCCTCCATCTGTACCACTGAGTTCCTTTTGTGTGGTTGATGGAACCCAGATATCCTCACATGGATATAGGAATGACAAGAGCTTGACATAATTCGAATGTGTCAAGTCCAAGGAGCAGACTCTTACAGGACCATTAATCCCCTTCCCCTTTCTACTGTGACAGCTATTTATCCCAGTCCTGCTAGCAATAACCTTCCCTCCAATGACTGAGATCCAGTTGTATCCTTGTTTCTCTAGTGATATATTATTCCCAGAATCCCTCTTTTCTTTCTTCCCCCTAAACTTTGCTTTGTGTTGGTTAAAATGTACTTGTAATAAAGGCTTGTTCTGAGTGCTACTGGCTAGTCTATTCTTTATAAGTACCAAAGTTTTAAAAGTAGATGCAATGGATTAAAATAAGGCTAGGCTATGATTTTTATTAGTAAACACCTTTCATTTATTGCTCTCAGTTAAAACATTGAAATTTGTTACTTCCCCTTGACCTAACATGAGCTGTGGGATCTAGGCATAATTTTTGTTTTGAGAATCAAGCTCCACAATCCACAAAGATAAATGTATTTGGTTAGGTTGAGGCAATATTATGTGGAAAGTAATACTACCTAAATTAATTTACATATTTAATGTAACGCTAATCAAAATAATAATAGGATAATTCTTTGAATTAGATAAAGTGATAGCAAAACATAAGGAAAAAAATAGACAAGAAATGGGAAAGAGAAGGAGAAATGGGGTACTTAAAGATTTTAAATTATTGTATAAAATAATAATTATCTGGTCTTAGATTTTAAAAAATAGAAAATGAGATCAATGGAATAGAGTAGGTAACCCAGAATTAGAATTAAAGGACCAGTGTTTGCTAAATTAGAATTAATAGACCAGTGTTTGCTAAATCCCAGATCACAGAACACTGGGGAAGAAAATTCACTGAGAATCGTTCAGAAAACTGGATAGCAGTGTGGCAGAAAATGAGATTAGATCCACAATCACACCATAGATTACAACAAATTACAATAGATGTAATTTTTTTTTAAATTACAAGCAATTAGAAGAAAATAAAATGATAAACCCAATGCAGTTGCAGAGGAGAAAATGTCTAATCTATACAATAGGAGAATAGCTAATGAAAGACAAAATAGATTTGATTGTATAGAGGTAAGGAGTTTTTACACAACAAAAAACAACATAAGAAAGGAAGAAACAGATTGGGAAAAATATTTGCCATAAATATTTCTGATAAAAATATAGTATCTGAACTCCATAAGGAATTGATACAAATTCTTAAGAATAAGATCCATTCATCTAACAGATAAGTGGTCAAAGCTGATGAATGACAATTTTCAAAAAGGCAAACATTATCAATAATCATCTGGAAAACTGGCAAAGTTTAAAAATGATAAAATTCAATTTTGACAGGACTATGGGAGGATGCTGCTATTGATGAATCTGTAATTTAGTGCAATTTCTTTTGGAATGCAATTCAGAAGTATACACTAAGAACAAAACTGTTCTTCCCTTTTAACCTAATGATCTCATTACTAAGACTTTACCATCAGGGAGAAACTGTGAAAAAACATTCTTTTTTTGGGGGGGGGGGGTTAACAAGCTTACTTTAATCAAACAAACATATATTACCTAGTTCAGGGGGAAAAGGTCAGCACCCTGAACTTCAGAGTATACAGACAGATCAGACAGGCTTCCAAACTGTCCAATTATTATCAATACCAAAACCACAGTTACCAGAGAGGGAAGCATCAACATCCGGGTTTTCAAAGCTGGGGGGCTCTCAGTGGCTGCCCAGAGTCTCATCTGGTCAAATTACACAACACTTCTCAAAGTGAGCTCCAAAGCAAAGCCTCCCATCAGGGTTTATATAGACTTCTCCTGGCTCAGAGAATGTAACCACCCTCTTGACCCACTGCCCAATCACACAGCATTAAGGTATGGTCATTCCTGAAAACCAAGCCTCCTACCACAGGCTCCATGTGACCACATTCAGCCTATTAGGAGGCAGAGTATATTTTCAAATCAAGGAAGGTTTTTTCAGTCTCTTAATCCAATCAAAGTCTCTTAAGCCAACCAAAGGGCCTAGGGGCAGGGAAGATCTTATAAATCTGCATTTCCATTACATTTGGCCCCAAGATCTTTCATGCCCATAGCATACACAATTTACATTTGAATTAGCACTAAAACATCTCTTAGGTCACATTTTCCAGGTACATAAGAAAATCACAATATAATCTCAAAGTACAATAGTCTAAGTCTTCCACTCATAGGGCAAATGTTAACTCAGTCACTTATCAGTAAAATCAAAAAATAGTTACTCTTAAGTTAACTTAGTCACATCAGTAGTTTCAAAGTACATGGTCAAAGTCTTCCACTCATGGGGCAAAGACTTGATTAACTCAATTAGTCACTTATCAGTAGTTTCAAAGTACAAGGTCAAAGTCTTCCACTCATGGGGCAAAGTCTTGATTAACTCAATTAGTCTCTTATCAGTAACAATATCTCAAAGTATTCAAAGTACAATCAGTCACTTATTCCATAAAGTCTTGCTATGTATGCCCATAGCATAGACAATTTACATTTCAATTAGCACTAACCATCTCTTAAGTTATATTTTCAAGGTACATCTAAAGTTACCAAAGTAGTCACTGGGCCTTAAACAAAGTACATTGCATTATCACATCAATTCATAACAAGAGTCCAAATAAAGTTCTTTTGGGAGGAGGGGGGTGTTCTTCCCATAACACTGCTCCAGCCCCTGCTTCCAAGTCCAGAGAGGGGGCTGGGCAACAAAACCAATGTGGGGTCCTTCGGGGTGCCATGGCACTTCACTCTACCCACCATAGTCACAAATCCATCCTCCCCCTGGGTCCCAAACTGTGGGATGCAGCAAGGAAACATATTCAGTGCGCCTGCTTTGCCACACAGTCCTTATCTTGTCCTGTGGCTGAATTCCAAACTCCTGGGCTCCTTCTCCTCCAGCAGAAGGCAGCAGCTCCTGGCTTCTCCACAGGTCTCCATGTAAGCAGCTCACAATTCCTGCTCTCAGCTCAGGGAAGTCAGCATGCAGGCTGTTCTCTCCTGCTCCATGGCTCCACAGAATCACAGCATCTGGTTTTCAAAGCTGGGGGGTTCTCAATGGCTGCCCAGAGTCTCATCTGGTCAAATCACACAACACTTCTCAAAGTGAGCCCCCCAAAAAACATTCTTAACAGTACTATTTGTAATGATAAAAAAACTAGAAATCACTCCCATTTGGTGAATGGATGAATAAATTGTGGCATATGAATATAACAATATTTTTGTACCATAAAATGATATATATGAATTTATTCAACATTTATTGAATCTCAGCCCTGTTCAAGGCACTCTAGGTATTGAGGATATAAAGATAAAAGGGAAACAATTCCTGTCCTTAAAGAACTTCCATTTGGGGAGAAACAACATGTATCCAGATAAATAAGCACAAAGTAAAATTAAATATATATGAAGTTGTATGGGGGTGGCAGCCAAAATCACCAGGCACAGTGGGTATTAGAATAGATCCTGTATAGGAAGGAGGTGGTGCTTGCAGAAGGAGGACCCTATAGGAAGCTGGGGAGTGGGAAAAAGTCTAGGGTTAGGCTTAACTGGGAGAGCATGTCAGGCATGGGGAACAGCCTGGGCCAAGGCTCACCAATGGGAGACGGGGTGTTAATCTATAGGCAACAAGTAAGTCAGTCTGGCAGGAAGGTAACAGTGTACAAAGGAGAATAATTGGTAGCAAACCTCGAAAGGTAGGTGGGAACCAGCTGGTGAGGGGCTTGAGATGCTAAACAGTAATTTGCTTCATTGTAGAAGCAAGGACCCACTATATCTTCTTAGTAAGGGAATGACTTAATCAGATTTATGTTTTAGGAATATCACTCTGACAGCTGAGTAAGGTATCAGAAGAGCAGAAATACAGGATGTGGGAAAACCAAGTTGGAGGCTATTATAATAGTCCAAAAATACAAAGAAATACAGTAAGACACATATAGCCAATGAAATGTAAAGAAAGCAGAGTCAGAATAATATATGCATCCATGACAAATGTATAGAAAAATTTACTATAATTAGATTAATAATAATAATTGGGGCAGTTAGGTGGTTAGAGCACTGGGCCTGGAGTCAGGAAGACCTGAGTTCAAATCCAGCCTCAGATACTTATTTATTGTGTGACCTTGGGCAAGTCACTTAACTTCTGTTTTTCTCATTTTCTTATCTGTAAAATGAGGATTATATTAGCCCTGCTTTCCAGGATCAAATGAGGTGATAACTTAAAAAATTTTTTTATATATTCTTTCCCCAATTACATGTAAAAACATTTTTTAACATTTGTTTTTTTAAACTTTTGAGTTCAAAATTCTCTCCTTCCCTTCTTCTCCTCTCCCTCTGATGGGGTACAGGCTCTGGGAATCCTCTTGAGCTCTCCTTAAATCTTCCCACTTGATGAGGCATTTGCATAAGGCCATAAGCCTTTCATTATTGCTAGGTTCAAATTCTGTTACTCTTAACCTAGAGTAGGCCTCCATTTTCCATCTACTTCTCACCCTTGATCCTATCAAAATATCTCTACCCAAACCTGTTACCCTTAAACTAGCCTAGCCCTCCACTCTCTATCATCTCTAGGTAATAGCTATTTCCTACCCTCAATCCCATTCCTGGAGTCTGACCTCAGTCTCATCAAGATCCTCCCTAGACTCCTCCTCAAGACCTTCCCCAAACCCCTCTTCTAGACCACCCCTAGATCCCTCCCACAGTCTTTCTGTATATAAGATCCATCTTTCCTGTATGGAGGTGCTGAGATTCAATCTAGCTCAGACTCAGTTTGTGTCAGATTGTTCTGCCTGCTTTCAATATAAGTGTCACAAATACTTAGGCTCCTTAAGAGCCTACCCATTATGGGGAATCTTTAATAAACTTTGTTTTACTTTGGCTGAGAGAAGGCTTGAGCTAAATTCGTTTGGCAGGACCTGGTGCATAGGTATTTTGGGGTCTTGAGCACCTGTAAACCCCCAAAACTCAACACCTCCAACCCGCCACACTGAGAAGGCAAGCAATTTGATATAGGTTATACAAGTGCAATCATGCAAAAACCTATTTCCGTGTTAGTTCATGTTTCGAAAGAAAACAGACAACAACAACAACAACAACAAAACAAGAAAATAAAAGTAATGAAAAAGAATGCCTCAATCTGCTCTTCCTCTGGAGGTGGACAGGATTTTTCATCATGAGTTCTTCAGAATTGTCTTGGATCATTGTATTGCTGAAAATAGCTAAGTCATTCACAGTTGATCATGATACAATATTACCATTACTGTGTATGTAATAGTATTCCACAAATGAGGTAATAATTGTAAAGTGCTTAGCACAGTGATTAGCACATGGTAAGTACTATATCAATGTTAGCTATTGTCGTTATTAATAATAAGACACCAATAAACAAGAGTTAACAAAGGGATGTGGCAGCAAAAAGGAATTTTTGTTATTACCTTGTTAAAGTTAATCTGCCATCCAAAGGAGGGGAAACAGGATGGTAAAAGATCATAGCACATAGGCACTGGTTGAAAGAACTGGTTTAGATTGAAGAGAAGAACTAGAAGGGTCATGAAAGCTACTAGCTACTTAAATGTCCTTGAGTACCCTTTATGTAGAAGAGGAATATACTTGTGCCTCCTGGCCCCAAGTAAAGTTAGAGAGTTGAGCTTTGCCTGGGTATATGCAAAACTTTCTCACGATTAGTGCTACCCCCAAATGGAATGAGATGTCTTGGGGAACTGAGGGTTATCCCTTAAAGAAGGTCTTCAGACAAAGGCTGGGTGAATCTGCTTGTCAGGCGTTAAAGCCTCTAAAATCCTTTCCAACTCTGAGATTCTGGGATTCTTTTTTCTTGTCCACGTATTTAAATATTTGTTTTGTCAGAGATGAATTTTAGAATTAAAAAAAAACCCCACAGTTCTTAAGGAATTTAGGTGTAAGGGATAAATCAAAGGAGTTTTGCTCCTTCCTTCCTCACCACAGAATTAACTTAATAAATTTACATTGTGATAAGCCTTTGCATGGGGCTTTCATTGTGTCTTCCTGTAGAGAAGGTATAAATACACTCTTTGGAACCTTCTGGAGGATGGGTTTCACTGATGGCAGCTAATTGTGTGGATTGCTTATGAGATATAAGTCCACAATGTGTTTTCTGCATTTGTTTATGGGATTCTGAGTCTTTTGTACTTGCTCAACTTTCTGTGGCATAGAATAAAAGTTATCCCATACTAGATAAATGATCTATAGACAAATTTAAAATTGGTCATGATTGCATGATCATGAAACAAGAACTATTATGTTCATCAAAAAAATTACTATTGGGGCGGCTAGGTGGCGCAGTGACTAGAGCGCCGGCCCTGGAGTCAGAAGGACCTGAGTTCGGAGCCGGCCTCTGACACTTAATCCATACAAACAAAAAAACCTAGCTGTGTAACCTTGGGCAAGTTACTTAACCCCAATTGCTTTATTAAAAAAAAAATTACTATTCAGTAACCTAGCACTTAATAAAAAAAAGAAAGCAAAAACCTTAAAGACTTGATGGAACAAAATTTTTGAAAATAAATTCATTATACTGGAAAAACGGTCAGCAACACTTTCCAGTCAGTCAATAAACTTTAAGTCCCTACTAGGTGTCAGGCACTGGGCTAAGGGGCTGGGGATACAAATATGAAAAAGAGAGTCCCTGCTCTCAAGGAGTTTACAGTCTGTGGAGGAAGATAACACACAAAAGGAGGCTGAAAAGGTGGGGGAGGAGAGAGAAGTTACATGATGATTCAATCTCCAACGATGGTGAGTTTCCTGGAAAACAAAGTTCCTGAGGGCATGACAGAGTGTAAAGGAGGAGAGCCAAGTGGGAAATGGTATCATATCATATCTTTGGTGTTGTAAGCCTTAGGAGAATTTTTCATTCTCTTTTTCAATGGTCAATATTTTGATTATATTTTCAATATGTTTAAGGAAAAAGTGAATGAAAAATCATTTACGTGCCAACTAACAAGCCAAGTAGTGTACTGCTTGCTATAGCATATATAAAAATATATCTATGCCCTAATTTTACCAGTCCCTAAAAACAAACAATAAACAAAAAACCAAAACCCAAGCTTCACATGAGTATCTGTGATAATGACAGACAGAAGAATCCTGGGGGTATGTGCACATGCAAAATGGGTAGAATGACCCATACTTATAGAACCCTCTATAACTTTTTATTTGGGACATTCCTCAGAGACTTTAGAGTTGGATAGACCTTCATAGGCATTTAACATTGTTTTGCACTGGGATATATTTCTCTGCTCAATAATTTAGCTTTATTTTTCATCTCTTCCTCATCCCATATACATAAAATATATATGGATATGAGGCAATATTTTTCAAACTTCTGGACATCTGACCCAAGTGCATTATATAAAAAGGCAGGATTGTGAAGGGAAAAGAGTACTTGATTTTTAATCAGAGTGCATGAGAGTGAAAATTACCTGTGTAACTTTGAGCAAGTCATTTACCTTTCTGGGCCTCAGTTTCCTCCTCTGTCAATAGAGTTATTGGACTAGATGATCTCTAAGGTTCCACTGGGATAATCTTCTTTTCTTTCAGATAAAGGCAAACTTCTGATGGACTTTTAAAAAATTGATCTGGATGGGGTGGCTAGGTGGGTGCAGTGAACAGAGCACTGGCCCTGAAGTCAGGAGGACCCAAGTTCAAATCTGTTCTTAAAACTTAACACTTACTAGCCCTGTGACCTTTGGCAAGTTGCTCAACCCCAATTGCCTTACCCTTTCCCCTCCATAAAGAAAAAAAATTGGTCTGGAAACCAACAGGTAAGCTTTTTCCTGGAAAATATAGCTGTGCATCTTATAGTAGTGTACCCTAATTTTGCCAGTCAGTGGAAAAAAACAGAGCCCAACTATGAGGTTACTGGTGATAGTGACAGAGACAGGAGAGTTAGGGAGCATGTACACGTGTTTATCAGTGTGGGTGGAGTGGCCTTCATGAAATGCAAACATTGAACAATTAAGATTGATTTGGGCTCTAGCTTGATTTCATAGTTGAAGAAGCCTGAACTCTGTCACTCTGGCAAAGTGAAGATAAAATTAAAATCTTACAAAAGGCAATAAGGGAGAGCAACTGTGCAGTGAAGTTTTGTATTGTAAGTAACAGAGTGCACCATAGTATTGCAGTGTTATGATGCATTAAAGATAGAGATGGTCTTTTATAAAAAAGTGAAGAGTTCTTGCCCAGGGACTTGAACCTTTGTTGTGAGGGAAGATGGCCACATGGGAAGTGGTTATGAATAGAGAAAGCCATCAACTGAGGAGTTGCTGCTGATAGAGGGCTAGATTGAGATACAGTCTGGGGTTTTGGGCAGAGTCCAAGTCATGCATACTAAGAGGGAAAAATTATTCTCCCTTGTTTGGTGAGAGAATCCAAGGTTAACGAAGGATGGTTTTGTGAAAAATTACAAGATATTATCAGCTTGAGAAGCAAGAGCTTCCTTTATAGTACAGTATTTCCAGTTGAATACAGGAAAGTGAGTCTGGCTCCAAATCAGACCTGGCAGGGAGGATTAGTTTACTTAAGGGTCCCTAATTAGCCTGACCAAATGTTGTAGCTATTTATGGAGAAAGAAGGAATTCCTTTTTAGACAATGACTCTAGGGCATGAGTTGGCCCACAATGAACATAGGACCATAGATTATTAGAACTATAAAGGACCATAAAGATTATCTATTCTCACCCTAATCCTTATTTCATAGAGAAAGAAACTGAGCCTCAAAGAAAGGAAAGCGACTTAACTAGCATCATAGAGTGAGCAGATGCAAGGCTAGAAACTGGTCCCAAAGCCCACTGCAATCAATCAACCAGCATTTATTAAGTGTTTATTATGTGCCAAGCACTGTGCTAAGAGCTAGGGATACAGGCAAAAGCCAAAAAAAAAAAAAAAAAGCTCACCTTATGTCCCATTATTATTTATTTTTCTGGACCAGTGGTTTTCTTTAAATTTTATTTTTATTTTCAGTTCCAAATTCTCTCCCTCCCTCCACTCCTCCCCCATCCTTTGAAAAGGCAAGAAATATGATACCCATTATATATATATATATATATATACACACACACACATACACATTCCACATTAGCTGTGTTCTAAAAAAAACAATAACAAGAAAAATAAAGGAAAAAATGTTTCAATGTGCACTTAAGAGTCCATCTGTTCTCTATCTAGAAGTGGGTAGCATTTTATATCATGAATTCTTTGGAGTTGTAGTGGATCATTGTATTGATCAGAGTTACGAGATGATGTAGTAGATAGAATGCTAGGCCTGGAGTCAGGAAGACTCATCTTCCTGAGTTCAAATCTGGCATCAGACCCTTACTATCTGTGTGATTCTGGGCAAGTCACATAACCTTTTTTGCCTTTGTTTTCTCTTCATAAAATAAACTGGAGAAGGAAATGGTAAGTAACTCCAGTTTTTTTTTTTGCCAAGACAACCCTAAATAGGGTCATGAAGAGTCAGACATGACTGAAACAAATGAATAGCAACAACTAAGTCTTTCACAGTTGATTTTTTTTTTTTTTTGCCTTTTGGAGGGCAATTGGGGTTAAGTAACTTGCCCAAGGTCACACAGTTAGGTTTTTGTTTTGTGTGGGTTAAGTGTCTGAGGCCAGATCCAAACTCAGGTCCTTCTGACTCCAGGGCCCACGCTCTACTCGCTGTGCCACCTAGCCTCCACAGTTAATTTTCATTACAATATTGGTGTTACTGTATAGATTGTTCTCCTGGTTCTGCCTACTTCACTTTATTTTAGTTCACAAAATTCTTCCCAGGTTTTTATGAACCCATCCCCTTATCATTACTTATAGCACAATAGTACTCCATCACATTCATTTACCATAATTTGTTCAGCCATTTCCCAATTGATGGGTACCCCCTCAGTTTCCAATGCTTGGCCACCACAAAAAATATAAATATTTTCATACATATGGGTCCTTTTCCTTTTTCTTTGATCTTCTTGGAGTATAGACCTAGTAGTGGTATTGCTGGGTCAAAGGATTTGCACAGTTTTATTGTCCTTTAGGCATAGAGGAACATAAATTCCAAAGAGGAAGATACTATATATATGTACAAGATATTTAAAAACAAGGTAGGAGGTAACCTTAGAGAAAACTTAGATGAACTACACCTTACTTCCTTCTTATTGAGGTTCAGACTTCTTGTAGATAAAGTGAAGCTAATAATACTAATCACTTAGCCTTCTGATGTGTTCTGAAGACAATGGAAGATATCTATCAAGTGCTTGAATTACAGGCACTGTTCATTCTCTGTGGTATGCCTGGCTGGACTTTTCACTTTCCATTTGTGCTATTCTACTGAGTCAAGACTTACTCAACTAAATGATCCCACTTCCTGAAAGAGTTTCTTTTCTCTTGTCAAACTGGTGACCATAACCATAAAATTTTAGTGATTCTCAGATTATTATAAGGCCAGCTTCAACAAAGTTCTTTGGTTTTTACATGAATTCAACCCTGATACAAGTTTCTAGATAGACAATTCTAAAGAAATAATTTCTACTTTTCTAGAAGCAGGTTCTGCAAGCATCCACATAGATTGCCACCAGGAAGAAAAGATAGTGCATGATTGAAGGACTGGGTCCTTTTGGGTTACTATCCCATTTCATGAGTTTTCAGGAAAACTCCGGGTAAAGAGTAAAACCCAAGTGATCATAGGCATCCTGGCTATGGTAGGTTCTCTCATCTTCCTTCATTATTCCTTCAGCATGCCTGAGAAGATAGCAATCTCCATGATCTCCTTGGAGGGTTTAGTTTTTTACTTTTCTGCTGAGATTATCAAATAAGAATATCAATTGCTTGTTGAAATAATATGCATCCCTTTCCATGAGGAACTGGACTGAGGTTGTAAACTTAGAACTCAGCTAGAAAACTTCCAGTTGGTATCTGCTTTCAGATATAATGTGGCGCTAGGTCAAATTGGAACCATAGAACAAGAGTAAAAAACAATCTAGATCCCATGACCCCACTCTTTGGCTGCATGTGTATATTTTAGGGTTAATTCTTGCTTTGAAAATGTGCTTTAAAGGGATGGTAATTCACTCCTACTGGTACAATCATAGCAAATGAATGGTTCCTTGTTCTAGGAATCATTTCACTGCATGAGTCAATATCTCCTTCAAATAAGATTAGTAGTTTTTGGACAATCTTTCTAATCAAGGAAAGTGATTCTTAATGTTATCTCCTGTGTGTGTGTGTGTGTGTGTGTGTGTGTGTGTGTGTGTGTGTGTACCTGCATTATCAATTACAAAACTTTTTTTGGGGGGGGAGGCCATTAACGTTATTTGGATTTTGCTATAGACTAATATGTAAATGTAAATTCTAATAATACTACCTTAATATTTTGAAAGAGTTTAAGGAAATTGAGACTTTGGAGTATTCCTAGAGAAAAAAAAAAACCCAGCCTTGTAATGTGAATTGCTAGCTAAGATTAAATTAGCTAGAGTTTAGGTTACCAGTATAATTGCATTATGGATCATGAGCCAAATTCTACCATCAGATATTTGAAGATATTCACTTGCAATTCCTTTTAATTTGAGTTTTTGAGATACAGGAGTAACTGATGGGATAACCAGATCCTGGGATGACAACAAAGCTGGGTATTATTCAGGTTATACACATAATTCAAATTCAATAAACATTTATTATTTTTACTGTATGAATGGCTTGATGTTAGGAACTAGAGGAAATATAAGATTTAGATAAAACTCAGTCCTTGGCCCTACTGAGATTATGGTCCAGTAGACTGACTATTAAGACACAAAAACCCCTCAGCAATTAGTAACTCACACTAATATCACACATTCCTCACAACTACAACAACTCTCTGAGGTAGATAATACAAGCATTGCACCCATTTTACAGATGAAGAAACTGAGGTTCTACAGGGTTAAGTAAGTTTCCAATCATTGTGCAACTAATGAGGGTATAAGGCAGGATTTGAACTCGTCTCCTTTATTCCAAGGACACTCCCTCCACTCTGCCATATACCATCTCTTACAATGCCTTTTTTTATTATTATTATTAATGTAAGTATATTGGAAAGATGCACAACAAAATGCTAAGCAAGTCCTCAGGGGGGAAGATAATTAATGACAGTGAGTATCAGGGAGATCATGATGATATTTGGGTTTAGTTTTCAAGGGTAACTGGGATTCAATAGGCACTGAGGGTGAAGGAGGACATTTCATTCATAGGAAACCATACCAGCAAAGACACAAAGTTAGAAAAGCATAAGTGAGTCAAACAGCTTGGCTGCAGTATACAAGACAAATGCAGGACAGTATTATGATACAAAGTTGGAAAGGGAGGGTAGTGCCCGATTTTGTAGAGTCAGGAGAAAACAGCCAAAGTAATGTGAATAAACCCTATCTTTAATTTCAAACACTCTGATTTGGAATTTATGCTAAAAGGAAATCAGTTCCTAAAAAAAAAATTATATTGGGAATCCCCAAACTTTTTGTGAAGTTGGAACAATATTTTGGTTGCCTGAACCCTTGAGATTCAACTCAACAAATGAATCCAACAAATATTTATTTCAGGGGATAGGCAAAGATTTTGGTAAATGTTTAACAACCAGCTTTGGGAGAGATGGGAGATATACTCAGTACTTTGAACTTTGAACTTTGAAGTTCAATCTACATTATTAACATTTTCTCCATCATTTTCTTAAATCTAAAAAATCAATAAAACAATAAAACTACAGTCTCATTTGTAGCATTTGCCAATTTCCTGGTGTAATTACTCAGATTTGACAATCAGCTCTTCAGAGTCAGCATGAGCAGGTTCCAGCACACCCCTGGCAAAACTAACTATAGAATGCTTGAGCAGAGGAAGGGAGTGGGCACCACTGGCAAATACCAGTCAACTGTGGAGATAGGGGTTCTGACAATGGCAAACAAATTTGTAGATTTCAATTAGCTGGTTAAGTATTAGTATATTACACCTTCACTCCCACCAATGATTTTTTCTCTTTTTTTCTTAGTTTTAAAAAATATAATTAATTAATTTTTAGTTTTCAACATTCACTTCCATAAGATTTTGAGTTTTATATTTTCTCCTGGGGTGGCTAGGTGGCACAGTGAATAGAGCACCAGCCCTGGAGTCAGGAAGACCTGAGTTCAAATCTGGACTGAGACACTTAACACAAAACTAGCCATGTGACCTTGGGCAAGTCACTTAACCCCAATTGCCCTACCTTCCCTCCTCCAAAAAGAAAAAAAAAATTTTCTCCCCTTTCTTCTCCTCCCCCTCCCCAAAATGGCATGCAATTTGATATAAGCTCTACTTATACGTTTATATTAAACATATTTTCACATTAGTCATGATGTAAAGAAGAATTAGAACTAATGGGAGAAACCACAAGAAAGAAGAAACAAAACAAAACAAGAAAAGAAAAGGAGAGTAAATAATATGCTTCCTTATGCATTCAGACTCCAAAGTCCTTTTTCTGGATGTGGATGGCATTTTCCATTGTGAGTCTTTTGGAGTTGTCTTAGATCCTTGCATGGCTGAGAAGAGCCGAGTCTATCAAAGTCAGTCATCACACAATGTGGCCATTACTGTGTACAATGTTCTCCTGGTTCTGCTTATTTCACTCAGCATCAGTTCATATAAGTCTTTCCTGGTTTTTCTGAAGTCTGCCTGCTCATCATTTTTTATAGCACTGCAGTATTCTATTACATTCCTATACCAGAATTTGTTCAGCCATTCCCAATTAATGGACATCTCCTTAATTTCCGATTCTTTGCCACCACAAAAAGAGCTGCTTTAAATATTTCTGTGCATGTGGGTCCTTTTCCCATTTTTATGATCTTTTTGGGATACAGACCTAGAAGTAATATTGCTGGATCAAAGGTATGTACAGTTTTATAGCTCTTTGGGAATAGTTCTAAATTGCTCTCCAGAATGGTTGGATCAGTTCACAATTCCACCAACAATGAGTTAGTGTTCCAATTTTCCCATGCCTCCAACAATTATAATTTTCCTGTTTTGTCATGTCAGCCAATTTGATAGGTGTAATGTGGTACCTCAGAGTTGTTTTGATTTGCATTTCTCAAATCAATAATGATTTAGAACATTTTTTCATATGACTATAGATAGCTTTAATTTTTTCCTCTGAAAACTGCCTATATATCCTTTGACCCTTTGTCAATTAGAGAATGACTTGTATTCTTATAAATTCAACTAAGTTTTCTATATATTTTATAAATGAGGCCTTTATCAGAGACAGTGGCCGTAACCACCAATACTTTTTCACAAATAACAGTCTTTAAAACAGTTGGGAGAGATAGTATGACCAGCTTGGTATAGTCCATATAGGGAATAAGTAAATGTCTGGCCCAATCCTACTTTTGCCTCTGATCTTGGCAAATTCCTACAAGTTTCTTGATTCCTTTATTTAACCGTGAAATAGGATATTGTCACATTCTCTGTCTGTAAAAGGGCACAGAAGGAATTTCATAGTGTTTGGCCCATTCAGAGCTGGAACAACAAGCATGCTCTAAATAAAAATGTTATTTATTCTCATATTTCTACACATTCATCATGATATTTCTTAGATCACTTTAAAAACAAATGATGTAAATTGTGGATGTCCTGGGGGGAGGTTTGGTGATGGGGAAAAGAAAATACCACTCTCCCCTTTATCTTAATCTCCTCTGCTTTTTGACCAAATTCTGTGGATGATTCATCAATTTATGACAGGTACAAAGTTACCATGAAGAACAGAGTTTCCATTACAATGTTATGTTTATATTAGCTCTACAAGCCACACAAAAATTCCACAAAATTATAATTTGCAAAATGCCCAGGGCTGTGTGTAATGTAGAAAAATAGAAGACTTTTTTTTTTTTAGCTTTCCTGATTATTTGATTTCCCAGTTAAGTAGGATATATCCCATTCCCTGGTTACAAAATAGCACAGAAGGCAGGGGTAGTGTGTCATAAGTGATGGAGGATTGAGTTCAAAACCTGGGTTCAAATCTCATCATCAGATCTGTGCTTTAGGAAGTTCAGTTTGACAGCTGAGTGAAGGATTGATTGGACTGGTGAGAGACTTGTGTCAGGGAGACCCATTAATAGTGGGTGATGAGGTGATGAGTGCCTGAAGTGATGAGGGTCTGAAAGGGGGTGGCAGCAGAGTTAGAGGAGAAAAGTGGGCATGTACTAGAGGGGTTATGAAGAAAATAGAAAGGCCCGGACCTGAAAAATGACTGGATATTGGGAACAGAAGAGAGTGAGGCTGATACTGAGGGTGTGAGTGTGGGTGGCTGGGAGGATGACTACAGTAATAGAGAAATTAGGAAGTGGGGAGGGCTTGTAGGGAAACATAATAAGCTCAGTTTTAGTCTGAGGAGCTTACATGCATATTAAAAACATCTTGGATTCTTAATGTTTTTAAAAACAGGATAGTTGCTGATTACTCTAGATGTGTTTTCTTAAACTTTAGCTGGTCTCAGTTTCTTCCATTATACTTTCTCTTTTTTTTTTTCAATCCATAAAGTGAATTGAAAGGTGCTTCATCTTGCATAAGGTAAAGCTTGTTATTCTACATGCAATAGTGTCATGCCTGGGGTCTGTTTTCTTGATCTCTTTGATGCATCTAACCCTGAAAAATGACTGGGTTTGGGGTCAGAACTGAACTTGAAGTTCCACTCTACTCTTTTTCTTGTTGTGTGCCCTCTCACTTTTCACCAGTCTCCCAAGCCTCAGTTTCCTCATCTATAAAATTTGGGGGTTGAGCTAGATGATCTCTGAGGTCCGTTCCAGCTCTAAATCTGTGATCTTATGGTGCCATGAATTTGTGTGTTGTAGTGAAAGCCATATGGAGACTTCCAAGCATGGGAACATGGAGGGATAGTCAGAGAAACAGTAGGACACTAGGGTAGCATTTCCCTCAAACTAAGGCAGTGACAGACACCTCTAAAACATGAAAAGGAAAGAGAGGGATGTTGCCAAAGTTTTGGGTTTAGTGGCCTTCAGGACTTTGCAGTGGGGAATCCAAGGCAGACCTTTTCAGAGAAATCTCCTGGGACCTGATGCATTTTACATTGGCTCTTCCCATGGATAGGTCTTTGGGGTCTCTTATGGTCCATGTATCAGGGCAGCTGCAGGGTGGTAAATGGGAATAGGAGTTTTAGAGGGAAGGATAGGGTCTCACTCAGGTTTTTTTGTTTGGCTTCCCACCTCTGAGGTCATAGAGAGTGAGGTGCCAGTCAGCAAGATTTTTGGGGAGGGGGAAGCTTAGAGCACGGAAGGTTCCTAGCAGATTCTTTGGAGGCAGAGATTTAATTTATGTCTTTATATCACCAGTGTTGAGATCAATACCTGCCTTATAGCAGGCACTTAATAAATACTTGCTACTCCTGCTGTTCATTCTTTCCCTTCTTAAATGTTCACAAAGCATGTTGAATTAAATTTTGACAGAGGGATGTAGTTTCTTAGGTCTGAAAAGGACATTAAATCCTATCTACTCCAAACTCCCTATTTTACAGATTCTCCAATTGATTGTTGTGATAATTTATAACTAAAATGCTTGCCAAAACTCCCACTTTTTAATGATGCTACATATTAAATAAATTGTTGTTTTGCCGATTTCTGTATTTCTAAGCAGAGGCAGAGGTAGAAAGAAATGACATTAAGGAATACTATATCAGAGAAAAAGATTTGAATGATGGTTAAAGAATGTTGTGAGGCTTATTCACAGGTGCATGAATTTTCCTCCTTCAGGACCCAATACTGCAGCTGCTCAGCAAGGAACGCTCATTGATTCCAAAGGGAATATCACACTCAGGGGCAGCTGCAATGTCCAGCCCTTCAGAGAGGATCAGTTGTTACAAAGAAGTATCTGTGTACAGCTCTGTAAGAAGCCAACCAGAGATCTGGAGAGCTGTAAGCATATGCCCACAGAGAAAATGTTGCATCATAAGCTTAAATGAATGAATCTTTGCCTAAGAGACCGTAACCAAGGCAATGATACTAGTTGAGAAAAATCATGCAAGCTTGTAAGGCCTGGATTTAAGTGATTACTCGATATCATAAACATGTTTCCAATAATACTTCACATATTCAAGGTTATGGGGAATGAGATATTCCATCAAAGTGAATTTCCAGATAACTGTAACTTATTCCTTTTAAGTAATATGTTTGTTGGATTGAATTAAGTGCCAAAATTTCAAAAAGTTTAACAATTTTTAAAATTTTTAATGGAATTTTCTCAAAGTCATATTTCCTTGCCTCTTCAATAGTATATTCAGAGTTTACCTGGAGGTTTTCCTGATGACTTGATGTCATCAGTATAAAAATTAATCATTGTATTCAGGAGCTATTTAGGTGGGTAGAGATCTTTATTTCTGCCTTGAATGACCCCAGACTTTTAAACTGGACCCTTGTGTCTGTTTTTCATAATTTTTCTGTTTTCCTTCCATATCTATGAAGCTGTCATTTTTGGCTAATTTCAGTGTGTCTGCCTTCAGAAGGTATCCCCACTTCATTCCCTCCTGATTTGGTGTTTCTAATCTAGTAATCTTAGATTAGACCATTTAGAGTCGTGTCTAAATTAAGAGAGGACAGGTTTTGAGGAAGAGGATATATTACATCCTCTAATGTATAAAGATGAGCTTTAGCAGTCTGTGACATTGATTTTAACTGCTCAGAGGCCCTTTTCAGTTAACTTCCTGATTCGTGTCTGTGTTCCAGATAACAGCGTTACCAGGTTATTGACAAGTAGACAAAGGAGGTATTATTGTACAATAAATGTTATTAGTATGTCTCCTTATAGACAATGAGCATACTCCTGAAAAGTATGAAAATTGCATTTTTATAAAGAGATTTCAGTGGATTTGCAATCTCACCAGTGTAGGTGTTTCTTCCAAAACTAGAGATTGAAGTCCATCACATTACTCAGATATCAGTATAGCACTTGAGCTAAAAGGATTTTTTTTCCTTTTTACCAATCTTGCTTCAGGATGATTCTACTTCCTTTTCTGAGCATCTGTTTCCTAGGGAATATTTTTTTTTACATTAGTTCTTCTGCATAAGTCATCAGTAATAGTATGCAACCATCTATTCATGCCCAACCAGACATCTTTCCCTTCAGATCACTAACAATTTTCGGTCTAGAGAGATTGTATATTGTTCCAGTATTTGTAGACAGATTGGTTAAAAGATGGATATTTTGTTTTAGGGAACAGCTTTGGATCATTAAGAGTCAGGAAGTCAATTAATAAACATTTATTAAGGGCCTGCTATGTGCTAGGCACTGTGCTAAGGCTGGGGATACAAAAATGCAAAAGACAATTCCTGCCTTATGGTACTCGCAATCAAAAGGGCACGATTTCTCAAATGCAGTTTAGTCTGCTCTCTTATTCCTATTCAATTCTGAGTTCAACTCTTTGTCTCTCTGCGGTTTCTGTCACAGATAAATATACTTGTTGGTTAAGTCAGTGGGCTGTCTGCCCAACTATAGCTCATATTTGGAACAATAGGCATTCTCTATCCACTTGGGTTTTTTCTGAGTGGATTCTTAGGCAGAAATCATTAATAAGGTTCTGGAGAATTCTGAGACATATGGGAATCAGCAAAGTCACCTTTCAAATGGAATATCAACCACTCTAGGGAATCCCTTTCCCATTTGTTCTGTGCTAGACATAAGAAAGCATTATATAAATGTCTGCTGAAATTGTTATTAAGGTTTGTAAAGCACTTTAAGTATGTTACCTCATTGTATCTCTAAAACAATCCTGTGAGCTTAGTGCTAGACATATTATTCTCTCCATTTTATATATAAGGAAACGAGTTTAGAGAATGAACTATGGTTATGGAGCTAGTTAGTATGTGAGGCAGGATTGAAACCCACCTCCATCCCGGATCCAGGCTCAAGATTCTTTCCCCTCTATCTTGGCTTGGTGACAGCAACCAACACAATAGATGAACATAAATCTCTCTGTTTTGTGTCTTGATAAACAGAGGATTTTTGCACAGTTATTTCTGCTGTATTTATCAGCATGTTTATTATTTTAACATATGCATTGAAAACACCATGTTTAAAGAGAACCTTTAAGGCTGCATTTTGTTCTGCTGAATTAATTGCTTTTTATAATCAGCAAACAGTAAGCCTGGTCTGGTGTTGTATTCTCTGTACCCTAAGTTAATTTTGCAACTATGAAGATGTTATCTGCTATACTATTTATCTGTCCATCTATTGACATATCAATATCTGTATGTACATACATATACATACATGCCAACAGACATATATATGCATATGTAAATGTGTGCATATATTACATATATTTACCTTCTCTTTCTCACATTTTCATCAAGGATACTCTTAGTACATATGTATATCATTCTCATGAAAACTGTATGTAAATAAATAAAGTAATCAAGAATCATTGTTATTGATGACCTTTATCAATAATTTTATCATCTGTGATTTTTTTGTTCCATTTGGTGCTTTTCCATTTTTAATAGATCTCGAGAACTGATCTCTCAATGCTTTCAGAATTATGTCGTTTGTAGCATGGAATCCATATGTATTTTATTACATATATACAATGTACACATACATAAATATATATGCATTTAGTTTGGTTCAGCCACTCTTTCCATGTTCATATTCCTCTAACTGGTGATATAGCAATATCATTCTGAGATGTTAGAATCTAGATGTTCCATTGCCATCAAGGATTTTCATCCTTGATGAAAATTTTCATAGTTTGTTATAGTAATTCTGACAAATGTTACATTTATGGTATGTTTGTTATGTAACTTTCAGTTTCAACTTTGAATGTTCTTAGAATGACCTGGTTTAACTAGTCTCAAAGTTTCTGCAGATTTGTTTTACCCTGTACCACTCTGCTATGCTGGAAGAGACAAGGCCATTCATAATCTTCTACCATTCTTTTCCATAAGGTTTTAAAAATGAATTGATTTATACCAGTGTTACCACCCTTAGTTTCTATGTTGCTTTGCTCAGCAACCAATAAATCAACCAATAAGCATTTATTAAGTGTCTCCTATGTGCCAAGCACTGTGTTTAGTGCTGAGGATATAAAAAGAGACAAAAGACAGTCCTTACCCTCAAGGAGTTTGCAATCTAATGTCAGAGGCAACATACAAACAAATATATACAAAGCAAGCTATATGCAAGATACATAGGAAAAAATTAACAAAGGGAAGGCCCTAGAATAAAGAGGGGTTGGGATTGGCTTCCTATAGAAGGGAGGATTTTAGTTGAGACTTAAAGCCAGGGAAATCCGTAGTTGGAGTGGAGGAGGGAGAGCATTTAGGTATGACAGCCAGCCAGAGAGTATGTCCAGAGCAAGGAGATCAAGAGTTTGCAGGCTGAGATAATTGCTGGGCTCTTTTAGAATTTTCATTGTGGGTTTGCTTTACCAATTAAACTCCATAGGAAATTATTATAAGCCCTATTGATGTTTTTTATTTTATTCATTTTCTTTTTTTTAATATTACATTTTTTAAGTAGGATCAAGTTGGACCTGTTGTAATAATTGCCTGCTGTATCTTCCTCTTATTTTTATGTAAATAGAATCATATTTGAAAGCACCAGGATTGCTTGAAAGAAACCTATGATGAATCCTTTGATAAAATGAAAAATCATTTTGTGAAATAATTTTTCCTAATTCATTTCAGTTAAATAAATACTTATTGAATGTGGTGGATTTGGATTTTATAAATGTAAAGGTATACTTAGATTAAATTTCAATAAAATTGAAGGTATTAAGAAACCTAATACCCCTTCTCATTGAAAAATTTAAAAAGAAAAAGAAACCCTTGTAACAAATATCCACCATCAAGCAAAACAAATCTTCATATTGTCAACTTCTAAAAATGTATATCTCATTTTGAATCTTGAATTTATTGTCTCTGTCAGAAGAAAAATGGCATAGTTTATCACTGGTCTTCTGGAATCATAATTGGTCATTGCATGGATCAGAGTTCTTAAATCCTTCAAAGCTGTGTCAAGATTTTAGGAGACACCCTATTTTCCAGAGCTAAGTCCCAGCAAACAAGCTGTGCCCTGAGCTTGGCATAACAACAATCCTTTGTGCCCAAAGGACCTCACCCTCTGGCAAAATCACATAGTTATTGCCTTGCTTTAACCAGCACCCCGTGTTCTCTGAGCTCAAACAAGTGCCCGCCATGAAGCCCAGTTATGAATCAAACTTGTCACATTGTTGCTGTTACCCCTCATTGTCAGGGCTACAGCTCACACTGCCTTGGGCCCCCTTGGGGTGGAGCCCAGCACATGTGTCCTTGCTTACAATTCATTTCCCTTACTTTGAAATTAAGCTTCTGTTTGATTCCTGATTCTCCTGTCAGAGACTGTTCAGCTCTGGCCACCCATAGGTTAGAGGCCTGTTCATTCCAGTTGACAGTTAATTTTCTTTACAATGTCATTATTATAGAAATTGTTCTCCTGTTTCTATTCATTTCATTCTGCATTGGTTCATCTTCCTAGGTATCTCTAAAACCATTCCTTGTGCCATTTTCTTTTTGGAGGGGGAAGGCAAGGCAATTGGAGTTCAGTGACTTGCCCAAGGTCACGGAGCTAGTTAAATGTTGAGTGTCTGAGGTCATGTTTGAACTCAAGTCCTCCTGACTCCATGGCCAGTGCTCTCACTGAGCCACCTCTCTGCCCACCTTGTGCCATTTCTTAAGGCACAATAGTACTATTCTGTTATATTCATATGCCATACTTTTGTTCAGTACTTCCCTGCTTGATGAGCATTTAATTTCCAGTTCTTTACCTCCACAAAGGGAAAGAATAAGCATTTATTAAACACCTCCTGTGTGCCAAACACTGTGTTAAGTGCTTTAGAAATGTTATCTCACTTGATCCTCACAATTCTAGGAGGTAGGTGTTATTATTTTTATTTTACAGTTGAGGATCTAGAGACAAAGGTTAAGTGACTTGCCCAGGGTGACACAGCTAGAAAGTATCCTTGGCTGGACTCAGGTCTTTCTGACTCTAGGACCAGTGCTCTATCCACTGCACCACATAGTTTCCTCAAAAAATCTTCTAGAATATTGTTGTACATATAGGTTCTCTACCTTTTTTGAAAGAATGCAGTAGCACTCCTGTTGAACAAAGGACTATTAAACCCCAACTGAAAAGGCACAGAAACACCCAGTCAAGCCTGAAACTGGAGGTAGCAGAGAATGTAACTGCCTATCAAAGAGTGATCCCAGGGAATTTGGTGTATTGATCGATGTACTGAGCATGCCATGTAGTCCCATGAGGAGCCATCCCAAAGCCTGAGTGACTGACTTGGTCCAGTCTAACAGCAATCAATCTAGCATATCTGGCAGCAATTATATGCTGCAAAGAGCCAGCCTGGCAGCGGACACACATACTCAGTCCATCCCAGAAGCAGATGAGTCCATCTAGCACAGATGCCAGACTTTTCAAGGAGCTAGTGCAGCTGAATCACTGGTCCAACTGAGAACTATAGGACATCAGTCTAGTCAGCCTAGCAGCAGAGTGATTTCTCCATTACCCAACACTGATGTCCCACCTCACAATGAATTTCATGAGATCCCTCTGGAGAAAGAAAGGCTATTAAGGCCTTGCTAGAATTGAAAATTGCCTCAGACACATATGTCCCTTGCACATGTATCTCACTATCATTGTACTTTAAGTCTGTGCCCACTCCCCAACTCTATGTGTTCTTGTGGGAGAATACTACTGAGGTTCTGGGAGGAAATACTGCTGCTATTGCTATGTCATTTTTTATTTTTTTAAGAAACTGAACTTATCCTTATGAAATTCCTGAGAGGTAAACAGGTGGTGTGGATTATACCAGTTTTAGAGCTAGAGAAAAAAGTCAGAGATGTTAAGTGTTTTCCTCAAGCTGACATAGTGAATGACAGAATGAGAAAAACAATGTAGATCTCTTGATTCCTAGACATACCCATAAGACTATGATATTATTTACAGCTACCAGTTTACTTATATCCTAAAATGATACACAAAAGGCATATGCATTGCAGAGCAAAATTTTTAAAAAGCAACACAAAAAAACCCAACCTTTTCAATCCCTTTATATTTTAAGAAAGTGTATAATTTGAAAAATAAAAATAAAAATAAAACATCATAGCATTTGGAATAGAAAAGGCCTTAGAGATTATCAAGTCTAACCTATTTATTTTATACATGATAAAGTGGTTGACCTCCAATCAGGAAGATCTGAGTTCAATTCCAGCCTCAGACACTAGCTGTACAATCCTGGGCAAGTCCCTTAACCTCTGTTTACCTCAGTTTCCTTATCTGTAAGATGGAGGTAACAATAGCACCTACCTCCCAGGGTTGTTGTGAGGATCAAATGAGAGAGTAATTGAAAAGTGCTTAGTCCACAGTAAGTGCAATATAAATGTTATAGCTATTATAATTAGGGATGAAAAAGGCTTTCCACTGTGCTATGCTGGTCTTGGAGTCAGAAGGCCTGGGTTGGGGTCTTACTGGCTCATTACCCTGGTTTTGACATTTACTACCCATGTGACACAAATGAATTCTAAGATCTTGGACAAGTCTTTTCTGAGACACAGCCTTCTCATGTCTGAAACAGAGGTGATAATACTTGTGATGCCTACTTTTCAAGGATGTTCTGAGGGAAGTGCTTTGTAGACTACAAAACACTATATAATTATGAGCTGATAGTTTAGTAATACCTGACATTTATGTAGCACTTTTCCTATGTTTCATCTGGTCCTCACAACAAGCCTGGGAAATGAATGTTATTACTATCCTCAGTTATGGGGAAACTAAGGCTAAGAGATGTGAAACAAGTTCCTTCGAGTCACATAGCTAGTAAGTGTCAGAGTCAGGATTCAAACTCTGGAATCTTCTTGATGCCAATTACAGCTTTCTATCCACTTTGCCATATTGGGCATCTATCTATACTCCAGTGTTAATTGACAGTTAATGGTAATTCTAGTGGTGTGCTGGCTTTTTCAGAACTTTTGGGACTCAAGCCTTCATGTGTGCCTTTTTGTAGAGCAATTAATTAATTTTGGCAGCATTTGTGATCTTTCTAAAATGCTTAGGAAGGAGATTGCTGCTACTGCAGCTTTGTGTATTTTGGGTCTTAGAAGTGATTTACCATTTACTAAATCTGAAATCCAACTTGTGGATTTGGCTGTGACTCTTGCCAGCTAACAAATGGTATAATATTGGAAAGAAGTTAAGAAGCTATCATGGTCTGCTTCAATTTCTAACTTTATCCAGTCTGATCATGTGGAAAAGAAACTCCTGGATTTCCAGACCAGAGAATATGATACAGACTAATCATTTGCATTAGTTGAAACAATTTCTGTCATTTCCCACATGGAAAAAATGCTTCATCCTATATTTATAACATAACATGCTTGAGTAAACTGAACTGTTTTTTTTCTTTTTCTAGGTTATAAATACAAGTTACAACTTAAGTAATTACCAGACTGTCTCAATTGTGACTACTTAGCCAAACAGAAATAAATTTTTCTAAGTGCTTCCATTCTTTTTCCTTTTTAAAAAAATTTCAGTTCATCTTATTTCCCTTTACACTCTATACATTCAAACCAAAGTGGTCTATAAGCAATTCTTCAAACTTGACATACTTTCTTCTTCCCCCCCTCTGCTTTTTTTATACACACAGTCCCCAGCACTAGAATGCACTCCTTCATTACCATACTCTTGGAATCATTACTTTCCTTCTTGGCTCAGTTCAGGAATCACATCTTGTAAGATATCTTTCCTGTGCTCTATGGCTGTTAGTAATCTCTCCTGGATGATATACTTTACATTGACTGCTCTGTGTATCTGTTGTCTCCCATTCCCCGGTAGAGTGTAAGTTCCTGTTTCATTTTTGTCTCTGAATCTCCAAAACCTAGGACAGTCTTCTTTGTTGATAGCAGGCATTTAATAAAATGTTTATTGAACTGAACTGAATAAAAGAATACACACACAGACACACATACACATACACAAATAGGAAAAGGGTAAAGTGAAAGAAAAGATATATTACATCTGAAAGAATTTAGAGGAGAGCTTGCTACTATGTCTTAGGTTTTTATGGATTTGGATTAAAATGGCCTAATTCTCCCACTTATCCCAGGAAAATTGAAGGGAGGAATATATTTGGAGGAGAGATCAAGATAAGTCATTTTCCTCCTTTATACAAGAATTCATGGAATGTTCACTATCAGTGATATCTACCACTAAGTTTTATGCATTAGCAAAGATAAGATCAAATATATTGAATATCTTCTGCATTCTAGGTTAGCTTCATAAGTTTTAATTATTTCTAAACTGTTGATACTTGAAGAATCTGAGATGCTGTTGAGTGTCCTCCCCCCACTGATGCAGATCATAGCCCCTCTGTGATTTAGGAGATCATTTGAAGGGAGTTGCTGTGGTTGAAAAAACTCATTAGACTGAAGCCACCATGGTGATGAACCTCTTTGAATCTAGCTAAGCTGGCCATTGGATGACAAAGAATTCATCAAAGGCCCATACATGAAGCCTCTTTAGCTTATCAGAACCTGCCAGAATTTGTGTTTCACTAGTATTACTTTTAAGCAACCAGGATCATCTCCAAGATAAGGGGAAGCACTGAAATAGGTCTTCAGTGGAGGAATTATGTCTGGTTCAATTCAACAGGCATTTATTGAGTACCTTCTATGTAGCAGGCACTACTCTAGTCATTAAAGATGAAACAACAAAAACAAAACAATCTCTTGCCCTTCAATAACTTATACTCTATTGGGAATGACAATATGTATACATTTAAATATACCAAAATATATAGAATAAATGCAAGGCGGATTCTTGAGAAGGGGGTGCAGAAAGGCAAAGACCATTAACAACTGGGGAGATTAGGATAAACCTCCTGAAGTAGTTGACAACCAGGCTGTGTTTTGAAGGAAACTAGAAATTCTACAAAGTGTTGAAGAGGGAGGGCATTCTACGTATAGGGCAGAGCTTGTACAAAGTCATAGAGGTGGGAGATAACATGTCAAGCTTGGAAAATCACTAGTAGGGCAGTTTGGCTCAAATATTTAGTGACAGTAAAATGAACTAGAATAACATGAACCAGGAATGACAAGTAGTATCATTTAGCTGGAACGTAGAGTACATGATTGGGAATGATGTGTGATCATTCTGGAAAGTCAGAATGTAAAGAGCTTCAAATGTCAGGGCTGTATTTTTCTAGAGCCAATAAAATAGTTCATACTTATGTATCACTTTAAGGTCTGCAAAGCACTTTACATGTGTAAAGGATGAAGGGGCATACCACTTTTAACTGCTGTGTCAGTAGTAGAGGGATAGTAGGAGCTCCAGCTCCAAGTGTAATAAGAGATGTAAGAGAACATACAGTCCCACTTGTAACAGGTAAGGCAGGAACTTCTGATGCAATGGCAAGATGGAGGTAGATGGCCCCATGTAATGTCAGCAAAGTGTGCCACAGAGTTTATCTAATATCAATAATCATGACTGAGGGATCAAAGATGAAGGCACCCTCAGGAGGGGAAGCTCCCTTATTCCTCAATCCTATCACACCAGAAGTTTCCAAAGAGAAGTTTAGTTCAAAATGTTTACTTTACAAGGTTTATCCTGGCTGGGTTCTCCCTTGCCTCAAGGGATTATTGGTGTTAGATCTAGGGGAATATTTAAATTATTATCTACCAGGAATTGGCACTCATACAGAATATTTCTGACAGTGCCTCCCAAGGCTTTCAAGTAGGCTTTCAGAATTGTGATGAAGGGGGACTCTGAACAACTTCTGGAGCCCCAGCACCCACAGAACGACACAAAGAAGCTAACCTCCTGCTGAGGACAGCCCAGCAGCCCTGTAGGAAGGGCCAGCGCAGTGCTCTGGAAGCCGACAGCCCAGCGCACCTGAGAGCCGAGCCCAGGTCTGCCTGAGCCCTCGTCCTGAGCCGAGGTTTTAGTCCCAGGGCAGCCAGGCCAGCAGCCAGCCAGAGGGACCCCAGAATACCAGAAGCTGTGGCGATTCCAGAATTATCAACACAGATATGCCTAGGACAAAGTGAGAGGTTAGTGCCCTATGGACTTTGGGACCAGTATTTGGGAAAATCATCGGCTTCCTCCCCTAGGGGCTAGAAGCCACTGAGGAGACACACCATTTTGCAATTTCAGTGGCAGCTCCAGGTCCTGGCCTGCGAACTGTAGGGAGATCTAGCGATCAGTCTTGGGGGGTAATCGCTCTTGCTTTACCCTCCCTGGATCTGGATTGTGGTCTGGGGGTGGAGGTTGTGGGGTGGGTATCCAGCTTGCCAGAACTGGAAGTTGTGAAGACCCCAACATTGGGATGGAAGCTCCCCTGTCTGGTGGCAGAGTCGTACTGTGGCGACAAGCCAAAAGTCAAGTAATTAAGTGGCAATATGCCTAGGCAAAGGAAACAAAATAATCAGAAAAATGCAACATTAGACTCCTATTTTGGGGGCAAAGAGGATTGAAGCATAGAACAGGAGGAGGACTGTGAGGTCAGAAATCCTGCTCCAAAAGCCCCAAAGGAAAATATGAGCGTGTTACAGACCATAGAGGACCTTAAGAAGGACTTTAAAAATCAAATAAGAGAAGTGGAGGAAAAATTAGAAAGAGAAATGAGAAGGATGCAGGAAAAGTATGAAATAAGAGTCAACAGCCTGACTGAGGAAAATAGCACCTTAAAAAATAGACTGACTCAAATGGCAAAGCAGGCTCAAAAGGGCAATGAGGAGAAGAATGCCTTAAAAAGCCAAATTTGCCAGATGGAAAAAGAATCTCAAAAGCTCACTGAGGATATTCATTCCTTCAGAGTTAGACTGGAGCAAATGGAAGCTAATGACTTTATGAGAAATCAAGATGCTGTTAAGCAGATCCAAACAAATGAAGAATAGAAGGCAATGTGAAATATCTCATGGGAAAAACCAGTGACCTGGAAAATAGATCCAGAAAAGATAATTTAAAAATTATTGGACTACCTGAAAGCCATGATCAAAGAAAGAACCTAGAAATCATCCTTAAAGAAATTCTCAAGGAAAATTGCCCTGATGTTTTAGACCCAGAGGGGAAAATAGAGGTTGAAAGAATCCACAGATCACCTCCTGAAAAAGATCCCAAAAAGAAAACTCCCAGGAATATTATAGCCAGGTTCCAGAATCCCCAGATCAAGGAGAAAATACTACAAGCAGCCAGGAAGAAACAATTTCAATATTGTGGAAACACAATCAGAATAGCACAGGACCTGGCAGCTTCTACACTGAGGGATCGAAGGGCATGGAATATGATATTCCAGAGGGCAAAAGAGCTGGGACTGAAGCCAAGGGTCACCTACCCAGCAAAACTGAGTATTTTGTTTCAGGGGAAAATATGGTCATTCAGTGGAATAGAGGACTTTCAAGCATTCTTGAGGAAAAAACCAGAATTGAATAGAAAATTTGACATCCAGACACAAGAAGCAAGAGATGCCTGAGAAGGTAATCAGGGAAAAGAAATCAAAAGGAACTTATCAAAGTTGACCTATTTACATTCCTATATGGAAAAACAATAACTGTGACTGATGAAACCTTTCTCAGTATGAAAATAATGGAAGAAGGGTATATGGTCATATGAATACATATGTGAATGTGTGTATATATGTTTACAGTTATACATAGATAGAGGGCATAGGTTGAATTTGTTGGGAAGGGATGATACTTAAGGGGTGAAATTATGAGGTGAGAGAGGAAAGTGGAAAGAGGAGATGGGAAGAGACAGGGTAGGGTAAACTACAGGGGAGGGGAAGAACAGGAAGGCAAAAAGACAAAACCATATTCTCATTAAATTTGGCTCAGGGAGAGAATGACATACATACTAAATGGGATATCCCAACCTGCAGCAGAGTAGGGGAAAAGGGGATGAGAGGGGGGATGATGGAGGGGAGGACATTCTCGGGGGAGGGGAGGTTGGAAGTACCCACCTTCAAAGAGGGACAGGATCAAAGTAGGGAATGGACCAGGTCGGGGGTAGGGTGGGTGGGAGGGAATTATAAGCAGCCTTTTACAATATATCTACTATGATAATGTTTTGCATAGCTATACATGTACAACACATACTGAATTACTTATCTTCTCAGAGGGAATGGGTGACAAGAGAGGAAAGGAATGGATCTGAAATTCGAGGTCTTAAAATTAAATGTTTCAAATATATACAAATACTATTATTAATACTATTTTGCATGTAATTGGGAGATAAGATGTGCAGGCATTGGGGCACAGAGATCCACCCTGCTCTAATGGAAAAGTCAAAGGAGGTATGGGAGAAGATATGGGAGAGAGCAGATTGGAGGATATCTTGTGGGACTGCTATTCTGGGATGGTGGGTAGGGGAAAAATCGGGAAGAAATTGTAACTCAAAATTTGGTGGAAATGAATGATGTAAACCAGAAGTTAATAAAGCATTTGTTGAAAAGAAAAATAAATAAATAAATAAATAAAACAGAATTGTGATGAAGTATAGTAGAAATGTTTTGGAGAGACTTAAGCATTCATAGATATTTTGGAACTGGTTTTGGTCTGTCAAGGTGGAGAGGACTGGCTGCATAGCTAGAACTGTGGCTATCATCCAAAAGTCACTAGCAACCAGGGTCCCCTGGCAAATTTGTCTTCAACTCTTCTCTCCTAGTCTGATTCCTCTAATCCTATGAGGGGAGAGGTCTTGACCCTTCTACCCTCTAAAGTAGGCACATGACCCCATGAAATGGGCCTCAGTCTTTTGCTTCTGTGTTTGTTCTGTTCCATTTTAGCTGAAAGGAGTAGAGACTCTGGAACACTCTGACCTTATGAGTTTCCAAAGACCAGGAGAATGAGTCTTTGGGTATTCAAGATTCCTGGTGTCCCTGTATCCCAGTGGCCAGGTTTTGTAGCCAAATGAACATCAATACCTGGGGAACAGGTATTAACCTTCAAGAGTGACCTTTGGTCTCTAGTACAGGGTTAGTGGAGATGGAGACTCGTCTAGAAGTCATACCTCATTTGGACGTGAATTTGGTAGGATTATTTCTATGGTGGGCTGTGCCAGGAAGAAGTAAACTTTCTCCAGAGACTGAGGAGGTATAAGGGAGAGAGTGCCCCAAGGAATCGGGTAAAACATTTATACTTTTGTTATTATTGTGACATTGAAGGAAATATCTATCTCTTTCTAAAAGTTAATTGATGTTAAGTGACTAAAAAGAACTGGAGTGATAGCTAGTCATTGGCACTAAAATTGGGGGGTGGGGAACACAGTGGGGGATAAAGCCAATGGCATTTGAAAAGAGACACTTCCAAACCCCTTAGGGTGCCCATCCTGGTCGAAGGCTTGGCTCTAAAGCCAGAGCATACTCACAACAATGACATATGCTTATATGGACTCTTATTTATGAAAAACTTGTATTTGCCTAGGGATGTGATTATAGGACATCTTTTTTGTTTGTGGGAAATCCAAAGAAGATCAGTGTCTACCCTTCCCTTTGAACCAGAGCACCCAGAGAAGCAATAATAATGTCTCTTTTCTCTTTAAAGGGATCTAAACATCTTCCCAACTCTCCTCCCATTCTCTTTTGACCTTATCATTCAACTGAAACTTAGTTGCCAGATCCAGTGATCTTTTCTCAATCCTCATTCTCCTTGACCTTTCTGCAGCCTTGGACACTGTTGCTCATGCTCTCTTCCTTGATACTTTCTCTCCTGGTTTTCCTCCTACCTATCTGACTGCTCCTTCTCTGTCTCCTTTACTGGAGCTTCTTCCAGATCATGCTGTCGGGTGTACCTGTAGGTGTCCCTCAGAATTCTGTATTAGACTGCTTCTCTTCTACCTCTAGGCAATGTGATATTATCAGATCCCGTGGATTTAACTACCATCTCTAGGCTGACGATTTTCAAATCTCCCCTATTGAATTATAAACTCCTTGGGGGCAGGAACTATTTTTTGCCTCTTTTTGTAATCCCTAGTCCTTAGCAGGGTGCCTGGCATACAGTAGGTGCTTAATAAATGTTTACTGACTGATATCTACATGTGCAGATTAACAAGGGTACAGGGGGTGAGCAGCTTTTTGTTTATAATTCAACACAGGACATATCAGATAACACAAAGGGGGACATGATTAAAGAAGAAACAACATAGATGAGGACTGGTTGCTTTGCCTAGTATACAGGAAGAGCACACCTCTTTCTCTTCAGTCTCCTAACAGTAGCCCACCAAAGTCTGGAAGGGCACAGGTCAGGAGAGCAGACATCCTGAGTTCTGATGTACCTCTTCAACCCTGCCTATTCTTCCTTCCCTATGGCACCAAGATGGAGGAATTCTCTTTTCTTTCTTCCTCCAGGGATTCCCTCCCACAACAACAAGTTCTACATCACCAAAACTGGTGAATTCTGGGAAAGGATCTGCTTGTAATATCCATTTACAGAGTGACATCTCTATGGCAACACTCTCTGGGCAAAAGCCCAGGAGCCAAGTATTCCACATGTATTATCAGATTTGCTCTTCACAACAAGTCTGTGAGGTAAATGCTATTCCTACCCATCCCCCTTCCCCATTTTATAGATGAAGAAACTGAAGCTTAGAGAGGTTAAATGATTTTCCCGAGATCACATATGGTAATAATAATATATTAAAAATACGAGCAAATCACTGTTGAATAAAATAACATTTTTTTTTTTGCTTTTTGGAGGGGCAATTGGGGTTAAGTGACTTGCCCAAGGTCACATGGCTAGTTTTTTGTGTTAAGTGTCTGAGGCCAAATTTGAACTCAAGTTCTCCTGACTCCAGGGCCAGTGCTCTATTCACTGTGCCACCTAGCCCCCCTAAAAGAATTTCTTTAAGTATTAGGACAATACTGTAAAAGTTATCTTAAATTCTTAGTTCTCAAATTAGTATCCAACAAAAGAGCAAAACAGAAGTTTTATAAGAAAAAAATTACATTAGTACATTAATTTAGGAAAAATTAGTGAGGCTTTAAGTATGTTACATGAATAAAATAGTTATAAAGGAAATATAAATATAAATTTTGCTTTAAATGATAAAACCATAAAGACATAATAAATGCCATTAGGGGGAAGATGAAGATGTTGATTGAATATGTTCTTTGCTAAAATTAAAATAAACATATCAGAAGAATTTGGGGGCAAGTGACTTCTAAGAAGATAGTTGGTTCATATGAAAATAATGAGAAGACAGAATATTTTGTAGAAACTTTCAACCTCAATTCTCAATATAACATGAAGTAATAATGGACTCAACCACAGGGAAACATTTTGATAATATAATAATAGTCTAAACTAACTCCCTTGGCTTATTCCCACTCAAAAGAAATAGTAATCAAAAAGTATTTAATGAATGATCTGTCCCTTGTTTTCAGAGGTGATGCTACTAATTTGAAGCAGAATCAGTGTCCTGTGCCTATTTTCTCATCATGGTGTAGGATTATACCAACCCATTAGTATTTTTTCAGTCATTCCTTTTGTGATCAGTGATGGTGGCTGGTGATTAGGGATAAGAACTTCCATTATAGGCTACTATATAGCTAACTGGTCCTTATAGAAATTGAACCCATAGGCTTGACATCAGAGGAGAAGGAAACAGGCATTAATTAACCTGGTCAAGTTAGGCGATTACCTGGTGGGTTTTGAAAGGGCAGGTATCTGATATAAAATTTAATATCATTTCTTCTGAATGCCAATAATCCTTTGGTCCTACCACCTTTAAAATATCTACTCTGTCTTGTTTAAAACTATTTCTGTACATAGGTTATCTTCTCTACTAAACTATGAGCCCTTTGATGTTAGGGTTCATATCTTTTACATCTTAATATCTTCTACAACCCCCAGCAGGGTGCTCATGTATTAGTTATGGAATGCATTTTTGAAGGGGGGGAGTAAGGGAAGAAGAATGAATGAATGAAGATAATCTAGACCAAACTGCTCACCCAATCTTCAGTGCCATTTTATTCTTAATCAACTGGAACATGGCTTCAAATTTTTCCTTTCTTTTTGCCTGTTTAGACAAAATCCAAGAGAATAACATACTTTGGAAAAATCTACTTCAACCTTTCTTGGGTCAGAGTCAAAGTTAACACAATTTCAGGATAAATTGAACTGAATAAAATAAATAAATAAAACAAAATGGAAAACACAATAATAGATATGTTTTGGAAAAACTGTTTTTCCTTTGCTCTCTTTTGTCACGAATTGATGTCTTAATAAGATCAAAAATTGACACAGAAAACAAAATCGACGGCATTCTCACTCTACTTGCCAACCAACTGTTTTAGAGGAGAGAATTTATACAATGTAAAATTCAATAGAGCAGTTTAACATATCCTCATTCTTTTACTCATTCATTTTTGAAAGGCTATTCTAACATTTATTGAGTGCCTACTATGTGTAAGACACTATAGAAAGAAACCTAATCATATTATACCAGAAAGCACTAATGGAATTGGAAATAATTTATTCTAGGAACTTAATGCACTACTTTTCATTCATTTGAAGACATTTTTATATTTGGATAAATGAATAAAGCATTTAGGGCTTATGATGAACAAATCATTGTGCTAAGTGCTGGAACTACAAATGGAAAAAAGTAAGATATCCTTGCTCTCAAGCTGTTCATATCCTAATGGAGAAGACAACACACAGCTGGTTTCAGCTGCAAATCAGATAGAAAGGTCCCGTGATCCTTAAGGTGCATCAGCAAAGCAGATTATAACGTCTCCTCTTTTAATGTCATTTCCACTGGAAAAAATCATAAGTTTCTGATTTTGAACCATTTGATAGTGCTAAGGACTTTGGTGGCAAAGACTTTCTCTTTTGGGTCTTTCAGTAGCCATGGCACCTGCAGGAACCTTTGCCTGGTTGCTTCCCAGGATATTGAATGTAGTAGTCACTGGGTTGGAAGCATGACTATTCCAAGGGCTCTTGGATTCAAGATGCTGGGTTGTGTCCAGCAGCCTGTGAGGGTAGGTGATGGTCAAGGTGATAGTGGTGGTTTGACCTGTTTGACATTGCCTTGTGTCCCTCTTCAGGGTTTCCTGTGGCTTCATGGGGGCTGCCTTGCCTGTTCTGTGTGTGGCACTTGGTTAACAGTTGGTGGAGACAACTGGTCCCTTCTCCACAGAAATTGCCTCTCTAGATGTGACTGTAAGGGCCATGGGGGAGCAGGACCCACTGGTGGTCTGGAAGGTGCCAGCACTTCCAAAGATCTTGTACAAATCTGCACTGGCAGCTAGTTGGGAATGGCTGCTGGTGGTGATACTTTGGGCTTCTTCTCCATAATGATTTCTCCCCTCAGTGATGGATGACAGTGGGACAGGGATAGGGCAGGAAGCAGGTCTGGGGAGGGGACACTGCTATTCCCAAGGCTCTTAGGTTCAGAGTGGTAGGTTGGCTCCATGAGAGCCTGAGGGCAGACGGTGGTCAAAGCGGTAGTGGTGGTTCACTTTGTATGGGGGCTCCCCCCAACAGCTGTGCCCCAGGACTATAGTCAGGCTGTCCTGCCTGCCCAGTGAGTGGTAGTAGGTAGGGATGGCTGGCTCCTTCTCTACAGGACTTGCTTCTCTATGAGACATAAATAAAGTCATTTCTTCTCTTGTATTTAGACAATAAAATAATTATATTTTAAAAGTGGCGATTTAAGGTTTTTTCTTTATTTTCTCCATTATTATTCTTATCCTAATAGTTTACAAATACAGAAAAGACAAACTCACATTGCTTCTCATCCCTCCCCCCATACCCCACTCTTTCACTGGAAAGAAAGTTATCAAAACATCTTATTCACTCCCAAAACAGGTTCCTTGTCTCTCAGCTTCTTCCCAAACTTATGCTCTATCCCTTTAGCCCACTTAATAGGCTGTTACATCTGGAAGGGGACTTAGAGCTCATCTAGCCCAACCCTTCCATTTTGCAGATGATGAAACTGAGGCCTGTGAAAGTGAGGTGACTTCAAGGTCACATGTGGTCTTCCCCACCCACTTATTGCAGTTTCTTTTGCCACCCTGAATCACCATTATTGAAAGTCATTCTCTAAAATGCTGTTCTGAGATGTATGGGATTATTGTTGCTTTCTCATTTTCTCTCCCTCTCCTTCCAAGTCTGAGAACAAATTCATTATAATGCTATGGTTCTCAAACTGAGAGAGCAAAGGCTCTAGTCCTGGTCCTAGTCCTGCACTGACATAACATGGTAGTGTTGGAACCCTGCTGAGAAGCCTGTCCTTCATGACTGGCGAGTATAGACTAGGAAGGGTAAAAGTAAATCTAGGTGGCCACTTGGCTCCACCTGTCTAAGTGGGCTTCAGGATGAAGCGATGAAAACCATTGCCTGTCTAAAGAAAAAGGTCAGAAAGGGAAGAGAATTTCTTGTAGGATCAGAAAATAGTTATTATTGCATAAACACTCTCTGTAAGACTTTCATGCTCATAATAAGCAGGGATTATAGATTTAGATCAGGAAGGGTCTCCTGGGGCCATCAAATCCAACCATCTTACTTTACAGAGTTGGAAACCGAGAATCACTGAGATCAAGTCACTTGTCCAAGGTCACAGAGATAGATAATAACAGAGGAGGTATTTGAACCTGACTCCAAATCCATCCCTTTCCACTGATCCAAACTGCATAGTGTTCCTAAGAATAGGGAATTAGAGGTGGGTAGAAGGGGTGCTTTCAAATGAAAAGTATTAATTGAGTATCTAATGTGTACATGATATGTGTGTGGGGAGAGAGAGAATTTATATAACACTTCAGGGTTTGCTAAGCGCTTTGTAAGTATTATCTAATTTTATCTTCATAATATCACCTAAGACATAGGTATTATTTTTATCTTTATTTGACAGATGAAGGAACCAAATCAGAAAGAGGTTAAGTGACTCACCCAGGGTCACTCAGCTAAATAAATATCTGAGGGAGGATTTGAAATCAGGTCTTCTTGATTCTAGGCCCAGCACTTTAGACTCTGTGCCATCTAACCTCCTTTTAACATATCATCTTTTCTGATAGAATGCAAGCCCTTAGAGGGCAGGGCTCATTTTATTTTTGTCTTTGTATTCCTGGTTCTTAGAATAGAAACTGGCACTTGTTAGGCACTTAATAAAGCTCCCCAAATCCTCTTATCCTCATCCTCAGAATCCCCTTATTCTCATTGTCCCACCTAGTCTCACAACAGAACTCCTTAAAGGAGCATGCATTGAAGTTACTCAGTTCAACAACATTCACCTCTGAGGGAGCCCCCAAGTACTGTATGATACTTATGACCATGCACCATTAAACAGACTTGCCACATGCCTGGGATACCAGAGTCAGATGAAGACTCCCAGGCTGGTTTCCTGCAGAATTGTTTCCTAACTTAATTTGGGCATTGCCCAGTAGGGGAAGAAGCTAAATCAGACTTGGTATTAAACAGAGGACTGAAGACATAAAGTGATTATAAAATAAATCAGGAATTACCATCTCATTAGCATTAGGAGAGAAAATTAAAATAGAAAAATAAGAAGGAAAAGACCAGACTGTGGACTTTAGAAAGGAAAAATTATTTGCATTTGAGAGACACTGAATAAAATACAAATAGAACAAGATGCTGAGTGAGAACAACACGAAAAGCAAATAGAGGCTGCCCAAAGCCAAAACCGTTCCAAGATGAGAAGTCAGCGATGGAGCTTGATTTGGAAAAGAAGACATCAGATGGGAAGCAGGCATGCTGAAACTCCATCATAGGCCTTTCACTGATTTCTGGGTGATCTTAGACATGACACCTGTACTCTTTGTTTTTCCAGTCTTTTTTTTTCTTTTTTTTTGTACAATGAGCTTATGAGCAAAGGACAATAAACCCCTTTCCCAAAAACTGAATTAGAAGTGACCAAAGGGCAGCATCATCACTAACAAGCATTTATTCACCACCTACTATGTGCCAGGCACTTCACTGGGTGCTGGGGATACGAAGAAGAATGAAACAAATCTCTACAGTCGGTGAGTTTACATTTCTGATGGGCAGCTAGGTGGTGCAGTGGATTGAGAGAATACTGGGTCTGGAGTCAGGAAGACTTGATTTCAAAGCTGACCTCAGACAGTTACTGGCTATGTGACCCTGGGCACATAACTTTACCTTTATTTGCCTCAGTTTCTTAAACTGTAAAACGGGAAATGATAATGATAATAAGCACCTACCTCCCACAGTGTTGAGGGTCAAATGAGATAATTATAAAGCACAGTACCTGGCACAAAATAAGTCCTATATAAATGTTCTTTATTATGATTATTTGTCTCAGTTTCCTCAACTGGAAAATGGGAAATGACAATAGCACCTACCTCCAAGCGTTGTTATGATGATTATATGAAGTAATAATTATAAAGCACATAGTAAGTACTACATAAATATTAGCTATTATTAAAATGTAAATTCGTACTTTATTTGCTGCTGAGAGGCAGGACCCCATCCTGTGTCATTTGAATGGTTTGGGGATTATAAGGTCTTAGGTTTAGAGCTAGAGAGAGCCTCTAAAGCCATCTAGTCCAATCTCCCCATTTTACAGATAAGGAAACTAATCCCACAGAGGTTATGACACTTGCCCCAAGTCACACCTCAGAGGAGGCATTTGAAAATTGAGATTAATTTGGGGAGTACTCTGAGTGTACTGAGGAATATGTCTGTTGGGAGAGAAATGTCCAAGCCCAATGCAAATTTGTATTTGGGACTGGGAGTAGAGTGTAAGAAGGTTAGTTAATAGGATCATAGATTTAGAGGTAGAAGGCATCTTAGAGGCCATCCCACCCACCACTCCCCACCCGTCTCTCTATTTTTTGTTGTTGTTCATTCATGTCTGACTTTTTGAAATCTCATTTGGAGTTTTCTTGGCACAGACACAAGAACACAGATATAGGAGCAGTTTGTCATTTCCTTGTCTGGCTCATTTTACAGATGAGGAAACTGAGACAAACAGGATTAAGTGATTTTCCCAGGGTCACACAGCTAGTAAATGTCTGGGGTTAGATTTGAACTCAGGAAGAGGAGTCTTCCTGGATCCAGTCCAACAGCTCCAACCACTGTGCCACCTAGCTGCCCCTATATTACAGATGAAGAAAGAGGTCTTCTTGACTCCAGTTCAGTGCCTTCTCCTTCTCTGCAAGAAGGAAAATGAGAGGAGAGGGTGTCATTCTGGAAGTTAACACAAAGACTTACTTCCAAGTAAGTCAGTGTTTATACAGAGATCTATGGGAGATTCTCAACTGCTTTTGTTCAATGGGTCACTCCCTCCGAATTAAAACCTCAGAAAGCACTGATCAAACTTAAGTGCATCTGCACATCAAGGGCCACACCCTTGCTACTTGTGCTTTTGCCCAAATGACATTTGTAACACCAGAGGTTGTGGGTATTATGGTGAAGGGCCTAGTTAGGTAGCAAATTCTTGTTACCTCCTCCCTACCCCAACAATCAATCTCTGAAGATTTACCTGTTTTACCTGGAGATACCCTGTTATAACAATTAACTCATTTTTTTTTAAGCCTAGGGACAATATAGAATGCCCTAAAGTCTTCACTGTATTAGTTTAACTGCACTAAGACTTTTGGGACACGCTGTGTAATGGCCCCTGAGGTTTGCCTTAGTCCTCTCTGCTGCTTTATGGAGTTTACATTAAACAAAAAGTTAAAGAGTACAATTACAATAGCTCAGAGTCTTGACTCTTTAGACTAATTTAGATTCATGGTGAATGTTAGTTCAACTGTCCTGGCCTCTTTATGGTTAAGGGCAACATTTGGGCTACCAGAAATGTTTGAGTAAAGAAGAAAGCAGAATACCTTCCAGTGTCTATAAATAGACAGAGAGGGGAAATTGGGAAAACAACAGGTCTTCTCTTGGGACTTCCCTCAGTCCTAGAAAAGGTAGCTTTAGCTTGAGTCTTCTGCTCTGATAACAGTAAAAATCATGGCCCTTCTTGCTCTTCTTCATCCTACTTTTCTCTCTCCTTCCCATCATTGCCCTGGTACTATCCATTCTTTCCAGTTTGGCTCCTTAAATCCTGGGTGACGTTGGGGAGGTTAACCCCACTGCTGCTCAGTCATTGAAGTCCCCCCTTTACTTTCAGTCCTGTCAAAACCTATGTCTCATTTTAAGAACTCCTGGAAGTCACCTGATTTCTCCTTCCTGTTCCAAGATTCAGATAGTCCCAAACTGCTGTCATGGCTGAGAAGGGAATGCTTGTCTCTCTCTGAACTACACATCTCAAAGTGCCAGTCAGTTCTCAAGCTTCTATTATTTTATTCTTTGTATACATTCTGTGTAGCAGGAGTGATCAAGAGAACCCTGATGGGGCCCTTAATCAAATAGATGAGATTGTAAAGTATAGACCTTTATTAAAAGAGTACATCTTCCAGGGAGCTAAACATATAACCAGGTCACTTTGCTGAGAAACCAATATCTTGGCTTCCCGAAAGGAAGATATGTTGAATCCCCCTAATGGGTTCCCAATTACTGGAGCTTCCTTGAAGATGACTGGCAACTGAGAGTCATCCTAGGAGGAATAATCATCCTTCATTAAGAGTGAGTTGTCTACATCCTGACCCAGTTTTACCCCTGGTCTCCTCAGGGCTTCCAAACTGGAATGTACCAAGTGCAAGAGTAGGAGATGGGGCATTCCTTGATCCTGATACAAGAGTTCCTGGCTGCCTTCTTTTGCTCTCATATTTCATTTTCTGAGCATAGTTCAGCAACCATCAATCCTGAGAAATGGATGTTTCCAGGATTGGAGGCTGCCTCTTGAGTAACCCTGAGTTTGAGAGTTGGGCATTAGCTGACTAGGGGGAGAAGATTTCTTTAACACTTCTCAGAGGACATGACAGCTTCCAGCAGGAGGATCCTCCAGCTGGTGGACCAAGTTGTGCTGAAGCTAGGCTGGAGATCTGGCCCTTGCCAATCCTTCATGATAAATGCTGTGACATGCTCTGACAATGCAGTTTCCAGGGAAGTGGAAATTATCTGTTCAGCAGTCTGACAAAAGATCTTTCTCTTCTGGGGCAATATAATAAATGTAATAGGCTGAGTGTTTTATTTTTCCTATTTGGTTCATGACCCCTGGGAGTCCTTTGAGCCTTAGGGAGCTGGATGGTACAGTAGACAGAGTGCTGGAGCTTGAGGCAGGGAGACCTGAGTTCAACTGTGACTGAGTCTTAGTTACAGCGTCCTCATCTGCCAAATGTTGATGAAAGCACCTACCTCCCAGAGCTGCTAAGAAATTCAGCTGAGATATTTATAAAGTGCTTTGCACACCTTAAAGTGCCGTTGTTATGATACTCATACTGTATGTTAAATATAGTTGTGAGAGCAGGCTTTCTATTAACATATGGGGAAACCCTAGACCAGAACCATAACTAAGATCTCTTACAGAGATTACCCTGGAATTTTACTTTAAAGGAAGACTGATGTCAAAGATGACTCTTGGCCAACTGGTCCCATTTCTAAAAAGGCAACTTTCCATTTCCATCTATAGCTTTGTTTGGTTTGAACTCTATAGAAGATGATGCTCCACCCCAGATAAACTGATCATCTAAAATCTCATTCTGATTTTGACCTCTTCTGCTTTTTCAACTCCTCCCTCCTCTGACAGAAGAACTGGAGGGTGGAGCACTAAATTTCTATCTGGGCCTTTCTCCCCCTTCCCTCCTCCTTTCCCTGGTGGCCCACCCCTCTTTTCAGCTTCCTTTTGTGTGCAGTCTTCCCCCTTTAAATTGTAAAGTCCTCGAGGGCAGGGTCTGTCTTTCTTGTTTGTATCTTCACTTTGCCTGGCACAAAGTAGGTGCTTAATAAATGTTCATTAAATTAAATAAAAACCAGCCTTCCAGGATTGAACCCAGGGGTTCACCCTGGCTTGTGGGTGATATCTGTGTGTTTTTTGTCTAAATGCGCCCCCCCCCACACCCCTAGGATATAAGCTTCTCTAAGGTTTTATCTCTTTAGCATCTATCACAGTGCCTAGCACACCATCTGCACCTGATAAATGCTTGCTCACCTATTAGTGGTTGGATCATCAATGTCTGATCTTTCTGAATTTTCTGTGCCTTATAAAATTTGCAGCAGTCTTGCACATAACATTTCCCAAGTAACATATACCACACAGCAGTAAAGCACAGAAATATTACTTGAGAACACTAGGACTCTGAACTTAGTTCCAGCTAATCACCTGGCTCTCTTATTCTTTTTCCTTAATTCAGGGCAAGTTTCACAAAATTTGCTCTTCAAATACTGGAGCTCTACCACTGCAATATAGTGGACCGGTCTAAATACAAGTCCAGAGACGCTTGTTGACTGACCAACTAACTCTCCTTGCTTTTATATGTAGGGAAGTCTCAGGTTTTAATATCCTGGTTGCCTCAGAGTGGGAAAGAAATTGGTACTCTCCTTAGGTCCAATGAAAGCATCTGCTGCCTTTCTGGCCCTAAAGATGATTTGCTTCTCTTTCTGACTGTATTAACAGTGTCAGGAAAAGTGAAAAGATTGTGACAGGAGCCTATGTAATGTAGACTGACGGAGGATCTCAGAATAAGGAAACATTAGGATGTGCTAAGCCTGTGAGCAACACTGGGGGTTTCCCAGCGTGGGACCCTGTGGAATTTGGGTCACAATTCACTTGTGGAGTATATGATAGCATTAGACTTCTTCTATTTGTCCTCAGAAGGTAGAGACAGAAATGATGGGAGGAAGCAGCAAAGAGGGAGATATAAACTTGTAAGGAAACTTCCTAATCAATTAGAGGTATCCAAGAATGCAACTATCTTGGAAGTTATCAAATTGGAGGTTTTCAAAAAAGGGTTGATGATCACTTATTAGACAGGTTGTGAGTCCATTATATTGCAGTGGTAGAGGTCTTTTCCATATGAGATGGATTATATATATGCTGATGGCCCTTCATAGAATCATAGATTTAGAGTTGGAAGGGAAGGTAAAGGCATTTAATCTAGGTGGCACAGTGGTTAGTGCACTGGGCCTGGAGTCAGGAAGACCTGAGTTTAAATTCAGCCTCAGATACTTACTAGCTGTGTGACTGAGGGCAAGTCACTTAACTGCCATTTGCCTCAGTTTCCTCATCTGTAAAGTGGGGATAATAACATCTCCCAGGGTTGTTATAAGGGTCAAATGAGATAATAATTGTAAACTCTTAGCACAATACGTGGCACATAGTAAGTCTTATAATAAATGTTACCTATTATCCAACCTCCTCATTTTACAGATGAGGAAATTGAGGCACACAGAGGTTAAGTGACTTACCTAAGGTCACACAGATAAAAGGAAGCAGAGGTAGAATGCAGGGTTATAATTCTCCTATTGGTCAAATTGAATAATTAAAAGTCTGGCAGCATAAAATATATGTAATAGATTTTTATATATCCCAAACTCATTTTTCAACAAATACTGGCCAAAGATGTGAACAATTTGAAAAGAACTGCAAACTATCAATAGTCATAAGAAAAACATTTCAGATACTGAATAAGAAAATTGCAATTTAAAACAGTGGTGAGGTTTTACCTTATACGCATAAAATTGGCAAAGATGGCAAAAGTCAGAAATTGTCGATGTTGGAAGGATTGTGGGGGAGTCAGGCACACTCTGGAATTCTGTAATTTTTTTTTCTTTTAATAAAACTTCCTTTTGCTGTATAATTCCAGCATTTTTACAAGTCATGGACTCTGTGGCATATTACTAACAAAGAACTATATAGGATAAGCAGTGAAAAGAATATCATCAGAGAGATGTGTGAATAGAAAAGAAGGTGGGCCGGTCTTTCAGGGAGTGTAAGGAATAACCAATGGGCAGCTGGCAGGCTCTCTTGGCAGGCACACAATGCCAAGAAATCTAGAGGAAGCAGAGCTGTAACTAGTAATTTCAGAAAATCAGGCAAAGGCAGGTATCCAGGGCAGGCTTTACAAAATGTGCCCTTAAATAAACTTTTTAAGACAAATTCATTTTAGGAAAGGAAGGCCCAGTGACGTAGGAACCAATAAAGAGAGGAATCTTAGGGCCATTTATTGTCCTGTGGTGAAGAGAAAGACATTTTGGGACACCAGTCCTTTGTGAGTGAAGACCCCAGGATATGAAGAGACAATAAGTAGGGAGGCTGCTGAGGAAGCAGAGTGGGGCCTAGCTGAGCAGGAAGCTCTTCCTTGGGAAGGAAGGATGGGATTATGGTCCATTTAGGAGCTTTCTCTTTTAACTAATTATTCTTGTCAACTAGACTGTTGACGCCTTCTAAATGATGGTGCCCTGGGAGGAAGATCTTGGTTATCTTGCCGTAATTATGGTTCTGAGAGGAATCCCCCCTCTTCCTCTCCCCTCTCCCTCCCCCCTCGTCCCCAAATGCTGGTTGGAACTCCCATAGAGGGTTAGCAGAAAGACTTGGCCAAGAAGTCAGATTAAGTAGAGAAATTGGCTATACTGCAATTTGTACCACTGGAAGGAACACCCACACTGATAGCATCACACACTTCAAAGTGTGCTTCTACATGGGAGCTGATGCCTGCCCGCTTGATTGTCTAGTAGAAAAAAAGATTTCCCCAAGTTTTCTGGGTGAGGGTGCAAGATATAAAGCTTCTCAAGATATAACTTCTACTCTAAGTGCCATGGATAACTCTTGACACAAAGTTCTTGGGGGAAAATCAGGCTCATTACAATTCCGTCTTGTCCCTAGGTTTACAAAGCCCTTTACATACATAATCTCACATAATCCTCACAGCAACACCGACAAGGTTGTTAATGCAAATAGTGTTATCTCATTTTATGGATAAAGAACCCAAGACTTAAAAAGGCTAAACGAATTGCTTGTTTACACAGTGGCTAAACTTGTACTTGAACCCAGGTCTGTTGAGTTCAAGTCCAGTGTTCTTCTATAGCAGAGGGGTGTCAAACTCAACTAGAAACAGGTGACCACTAAACTGTACACAAGGATCTCTATGGGCATCATATTGACTTAGAAAATCACATATCAACATTATCTCTGTCCTACTGTATTTTTATTTATTTTGTTAAATATTTCCCAATTACATTTTAATCTGGCTCATGCACTGGAGAGTGTTGTTTTGTATACACTGGCTTCATTTATATTGCAAAGTACTTTGACAGTTTCTAAGAAAGGAAAGACATGCTATATTTGCACAAGTAATAAGTTTGTAGACAACAGCATTGGGATACTAAAAAATCTCATAAGGACAAAGAGAAATGATTGCTCTTGTCCTTCCTTTCTGATCTTCTTATATATTGTTTCCCTGCTTATACTCACTATTCAGATCTACTTGCTTTCCTTCTCTGCCCCTATTTCCCATCTTACCCTCCTTCATCTCCAATCTCTGAGTCTTTGCACTAGGTGCCCCTTCTATGTCTGGAATGTTCTCCCTTCTCACCTCTGCCTCTTGCAATCTCTGATCTCCTTTAAAACACAACTAAGCACTGCCTTTTTTATTAATTACCCAGGGGCTAGGGTACTCCTTCCCCAAACTACCTTTTATTTATATTGTATTATAAATGTGCGTGTTGTCTCCCCTATTAGATTGAAAATCTCTTGAGGGTAGAGACTGTTTGGTACAGTGCCTAATTCATAGTAAATACTTAATAAATACTTGCTAATTGATTAAGTCTAAAAAATTCAGTGGTATCCCAAAATATATTTTTAAAAAATTTCTTTTTTCTACTTACTGTGCTGAAGCGCTTGCAATATAGTCAACTTCTTCACATATAAAATGAGTAATGATAATAGCTAGCATTTATGTAGCACTTTATGGATTACAAACAATTTACAAATATTATTTCATTTTATCCTCACATCAACCCTGGGAGGGAGGTGTTATTATTATCTCTATTTAAAAGATAAGGAAACTGAGGCAGCCAGAGATGATAAATAATTTGCCCGGGATTCACAGATGCCCTCCTTAAAAGAAAGTAGGGGTGCCTGATGAGAATATTATGATTACTGATGTGGCCTGTTTGTTTGAATAATTATTGATTATCTTTCCTATTAGCCTCAGGGCTACATTACTAGAAGCTGAATTTTGACATTTAATAACTATACAATAGAATAAATATATGAAGAAGACATGAATTAGAACTTGTCAAGGTCACCACAATTAATACAAATTCTCAAACAGAAGTAACATGACCATATTAAGCAAATATCATCTATCAGAATCTTGGTTTTGAAATTTACCTGAAATGAAAGATAGAAGCTTTAAAAGATATGAAAATAGTGTCTCAGTAAATTGGCAGTCATAGTCAACTTACCCTAAGTATATATTTTAGGTACATCTTGGGTAAAATGTTTGTAACTTAGGTACACTAATGGTCAGTGATGTCACCTTTCTCCTTCATTGTGGTCTGTTGGAAAATAGTTTCTTATTCTCTCACCCTCCCATTCTCCTCTAGGAAAATGCTTCAAAGGCATTATTGAAACCACAATGTCTATCTTGATATTGATTGATAATTCTTCACTGTGTTTTACAGTAAAAGAATTCAATGCATGAAAGAGAATAAGCTAATGGCTAGATCTTCTAAAACATCCTGAAGAAGAATGATTTTATTTTAGAGCTGGAAGGAACCTCAAAGCTTGTATCTATATTGCCTCTCTGTCTGTTTCTAACCAGTTAACCAATAAGCATTTATTAAGCACCTATGAATACCTATGTTCTAGGCATTGCTAGGCACTGGAGATACAAAGACAAAAAGTCCTTCCCTCTAGGAGCTTACATTCTATAGTGTGAGATGACATGTATACATGTAAAGATATACAATGTAAGTACACATGAAATACAGATACAATAAATATAAGGTAATTTGCCAGGAGAGGTTAGGAAAGACCTGATGTAGGAGGTGGTAATAGAACTGTGAGCTCTGAAAGGAAACTAGGGATTCTGAGATGCTAAGCAAGTGAATTCCAGGATTGAGGGACAGCCAGCCTGTGTAAGAACATGATGGAGTTGGGAGCTGAAGGGATGGTAGAAACAGGAGGTATAGTGCCTTGGATGAAGAACATTAAGAAGACCAGTTTGACTGGACTGAAGAGTGTAGGAAGGGGATTAATAGACAATGTGGCCAAAAGGTAAATAGTGCTTTGACTGTTCTTCAGAAATGGCCAAAATTTTAGTGCTTTGTATATGTGTAATATTTGTGGATTGTTGAATGAATGAATGAATGGTCTTTAAAGGGAAACAGTATTTGTTTTTGTGTGAGATTATGGTGCATGTGTAAGACCAATGATGCTAGTCTAATATTGTTCAGGGATTTCGATCTTCTTACAGTTTCAATCAGCTAAAAGTTAAGAAAAGAAAGAGAAACTAGGGGTGAAATTAAATTAACCAAATAAACCATAATCTGCAAGAAAGAAAAATAACACAATTGAACGAAAATCCAGACAAGAGACACGTATCTGTATATCTATGTATACAGCTAAGTTTGAAAAGGTATGAACAAAATTGTACCTTCTTGAATCCCACTGTATTAAGTTTCACATATATGTTTTTTCCATTCTTGGGAATATAGGCAAACATTACAATGAGGCAATAGTAAGAAGAGGAAAGAGAACACAGAATACTAGTAGCAGACAGAGCAGTCTCATTCAACCCCAAACAACACCCCACCTCCCCCTGCTCTTCACTCCTACTCATGTAAGCCCTAACTTTTAAAGGGAAAACCTTTTTTAGGTGAGAAGGGAGACTCTCCCAGCTATGCTCAGAACTGATTTCCAGACTGCTGAGTAGCATTAGTCATGCATCCTCCTCATGCCCATAAATGGAGGAAGGCCGAGACTGATGATATCAGACTGACTCAAACAAGGTATATTCAGAGAGAAACCCCAGAGCCAGACTGACAACACTTGCAGCTAATCGATCTTAAACAGAAGCACAGTTTGTTTCATTTTATGCCTGGTTGCACAATGCTAACAGACATTTGTAGACTGGTTCCTGATGACTGTAGCAAGGTCATGGAGGGAGAGAGAACTCAATGCATCTGCATATTAGTGGTAGAAAAGGTTGAGGATTACTTACAGATCATGGGAACTAAGGTTTGGAAGAGACAAAATATTAGGTGTGATGCTTCTTTTGATAGCTATAAGAGTGCTGATCTTAGATCATATCTGATTCACAGTGTCAGAACTAATCCTTAGTCAGAGAATATCTCTGATTTTGCTATTTCAACACTCATACTTGTAACATGAAAAGGTAGTACATTCTTATGACATGCCCTCTATGATCAAAAGTGTTCTCTGAATTTCCCTATCTTTCCTTTTTTCTTTGGTTAGCACCTAATATGAGAGATGCAATAAAAAAATAAGAAAGGTATACTTCAGCACAATGCTTTGCATTTACTAAACATAATAAAGGCTTTTTAATCAATTGATAATATATAACCCAAATAAGAAAAGTATATTTAAGAAAATTGCTTTACCATAAATAACAATGATAAAAGCTAACACTTATTTATATAGAGTATGTAGAGTTTGTATTTTTCAAGCATTATTTTATCTTATCTTCATAATGACCCTGTGAGCACAGTAGTGCTGTTAATATTCCAATTATATAGTTGAGGGAACTGAGGCAAACAGAAGTTAAATGATTTACCCAGTGTCACACAGCTAGTAAAAATAAGTGTTGTCTGTGGCTGGATTTGAACTTAGGTCTTAATGAGTCTACCATGCCAGGCCATCCATTATAGCATATTTATATCCAACCATGGCATGACTATCAGTTGGCAAGCATGATGGTATCCAAAAGGATGGATTTAGTTGTGAGCAACCAAAACTTTTGGCTATTACACTTGCATGAATTATAAGAATTAAAGATAGCCATTAACATTTCTGATGCTCACTCATCTAATGCCATTAATCAAAAGATTAATTTTCATAAATAAGAATTAAGCTGGACAGTCTCATGAGAAGAATTTTACCCTTGTCCCTTAGCCTTGGCTGAAAGTGAGAGAGTGACTATTTTGAAAATCACCTTCTCTTTTGACCCTTTGTACTGATGTCCTTTCAAACTTGAACTCTGAAGTTTTCCTTGTATTGATATGAATGGACTTAAGTCAGGCACCTGTAACTTCTTTAAGATCTTCCAGGTCTTGCTAACAAAACCACAAACTATAGAGAGAGGAGCTGCATTCAAATCCTGCCCTGATGCTCTGATATCTATGGCAACTCAGGCATATCATCTCATCTCAGTTTCCTCATCTTTAAAAGTGAGGGATGGGCTGAGATCCCTTAGAATAACAATTCTTGCTTCAATATACACCCAAAGAGGTCATCCTGGCTTTGCTTGGAAACTTCTAGTGAGGGCTAACCCATGTAAAATACTTTTTACATTACACAGAATATTATATGGACCCATGTTAGCAGTGGTGTGATTTTTAATGATGCCTCTTCCACTGTAATTACCCCAGTACTTTAGCATTGCCATTATAACATAATAAGAATGACATTTATTTCATTCATTTATCTAGTATTTATCAATTGCCTACTATGTGCCAGATGGGGAGCTAAATGCTGGGGGAGACAGAATGAAAGTCCTTGCCCTCCAGGTGTTTACACTCTACTAGGGCAAACAGCATATTCACCAATAAGTGAATATATTCAAAGAATATACAAAGTAAATACAAAGCGATATTTTTTGGGGGAGTGATTAGCTACTGGATTCTGGATCAGGATTTGTGAATCAAAAGGGTTGAATAAATGAGTAAGTGAAAAAGCATTTATTCAGCACTCACTATATGTTAGGAACTGTGTTGTAAAGATTAATAAGGGAGGCAAAGTGGATAGGGCACCTGCCCTGGAGTCAGGACGACCAGAGTTCATATTTGACCTCACACACTAGCCCTGTGCTCACTTAACCCCATTGCCTCAAAAAAAAAATTAATATCTCTAGTATTTTTATATCCCTCGATAAAAGGTATTAGGGATAATTTTGGGGTGGGAATGGCTATAATTTAAATCAAAAGCCAAGAAGCATTTAGTTATCACTTTCTATGTTTCAGGCACTGACCTAAGCACCAGGGGCTTTAAGAAAGGTAAAACCAGGTCCCTGCTCTCAAGGAGCTCATATTCTAATGAGGAAGATGAAGTAAACAACTACGTACTTAAGAAGTATTTGCTATGTTAATGAGTATATAATACTTAAGGTACCCAAACTTGGCCCTTTGTGGAGAGCTCCAGGGGCACCTTGACTTTAGAGGACTGTCGATGGGAAAGGACAGGTCCCAGCATGAAAATATAATTCAGTACTCTGTGCAGAGGTTTGAAGTCAGTGAAGCCCTTCAGATCAACAACTGAAGCAGTCCATGTTACACCTTTCTATTATTCACAAAGAAGAGCCACCGAAGACTGACTACATGTGACCAGTGGGCCTGCCATTTGTGAGCCTCAATTCTGCTAACTCTTAACTATCACTGTTTTCTGACAAAAACCCCACACTTCTGAGCTGAGACTAGAAATCATGTTTGGCTTTCCCTATCTCATTACTGCCCTTAATAAAATGAATCTAGCAGCAACTAGCATTTCTACCACATTTTTTATTCTAAAAAAAAAAAGATTTTTTAGACTTTATGAGGGCTATAATTTGTGTTAGGTTACTGAGTATTTGCATAATTGTATTTGCTTTTGGACACTTTAATACACAAAGACAAGCCCACGTCTCTAGGTGGCCCCTTCTCCAACCCCCCCCAGTTAACTTGATTGCTAATTATCTTCCTCCGGTAATCTTCGCCTATCTTTATATGGCATTGATTTCAGGCCGAGAGAATTTGAATGACTGAGATTTTAAGTCGCATATGAACACGCTGTAAGAAAAAAAACCCTTCAGTACAATGGTGAGATAATGGAATTTCAATTGGCTGCGTTATTCTTATTCTTCGATTCTTGCCCTAAACGGTTCTATAGTGTTTCTGGGATTTGTTACACAGCTACCGTGGTTTACCCGGAGTTGGCTGCCTTTCACGTGGATGAAGTCATCTCTATACATAGTTTGCATATCAGCTTGTTAAACTGGTAAACCACTCTGGGATTCTTCAGGACAGAAAGGACCGGAGCAAACAGCGATCGCCACACTTTGCGTTTATTTAGTGCTTTCATCCTAGAGGAAAGTAACATGCACCGAGGTAGCCAGACGGAGGGCTGGAGCAGTATGTCAATTTGTGTCTCTCGCCTGCTAATAGGGTAGCAACAGGAGATAACTCGGAGCATAAGCACAGAGAGAACAGAATCATCACAAAATGATTCTAAAGGGCCGCTGCTCCCTCCAGGAGAGCATCACACAGGGAATCCCCAGTGCCTAGCCTAGGTGACAACAGGGAACACATTCCCAGATGCTTTAATTACACCAGCTCCATCAAGGTCGAGGGAACAAGAAGGGGGCTTTTTAGCGAGTATTTTGCTATGAAATCCCCCCGGCCAGCGGCTCCTGGGATTTCTCCCCGGGGCAGGACCTGCTGGGGGTGGAGGGCGGGCATCTCTCTTTTCATCTCCTCGTTTTGGGGAGGCCCTCGGACTGAGGTTAGACTAGGAGTCTCCCTCCTACTTCCCAACGCTTTCGTCAGGGCCTCCCGCAAAGGAGGCAGAGGTTTCTTGGGCAGGGAAACCTCCAGGGCTAGCGCCCCCCCCCCCAAAAAAAAATAAAAACGACGTCGTAGAGGAGGGAGGAATCCCACCGGGATGGGGTTGGGATAGCAACAAAGAGTCTTTAATAATCCAGCGCAGCCTTTTCCCTATCTCCAAGTCTCAATGCCCCTCCCCACACTCGCTGCAGGGGAGAGGAGCGGAGGGAAGGGAAAGACTGGGCCTGCCCAGGGGGGAGGGGGAGGACGCTCTCCCACCAGCCCTTGCCCTCTCCCCGCCTCCCCCCTGCCCACTCCCCCACAGCCGCCTCTCGGCGCTAGCCCTCCTCCCCCGGGTTGGGCTGGCGCGTGCGTGCTCCTTCGCCTCGCGCCCCGCCCCCTCCCCGGGCTCCTCGCGGCGGCGATCCCGATCCTCCCCCTCCTCCCCCTCCTCCTCCTCCTCCTCCTCCTCCTCCTCCTCCTCCTTCTTCTCCTCCTCCTTCTTCTCCTCCTGCTGCCGGTTGCACACGGCCTCGGTGGCGGCGGCGGCGGCGGCGGGTGCGAGAGCGGGAGCCGGAGCTGCGCGCGAGCCTGCCTGCGGCGTCGTCGTCTCCAGACCAGTTTCTCCAGTGGCGGCGCGAGGCCGGCTGGCTCAAGGGTCCCCGCACCGGGTCGGAGAAGGAAGAGGCGTCCCAGAGGAGGAGAAGGCGGAGGAGGAGGGAGGCGGCGGTGGCCGCCGGGGGGACCGGCGCCCCCCTGTCCGCTTCTCCGCCCTCCCCCTTCCCCAGTCTCTCTCCCTTTCTCTCTCACACTCAGACACACACACACGCGCGCACTTTCACTTGGATACACGCGCACTCGCACTCACACTCACACTCCCGGCCGGCCGGCGGGCGCCTGGGCTTTGTGCACCGAGAGAGGATGGTGTAGCTTCCCCCGCAGCGCCAGAGCCTCGCCGATCCCGGACGCTGCCGGTCTCTTGTCTCCCGCCCCACCCCGCTCCGCTCGGTCCTCGCCCTCCCTACTCCTCCGGCCGGGGAAGCCTCCGCACCGCCCGGCAACATGAGGTAAGGGGAGCCCGGGGGGGTCGGAGGGGGGGGGCTCGCGCCGTACCGTCACCGCCCCCGCCCGGGCTGCTCCCCGGGTCCTCCTGCCTCCCGAGGGCTTTACCCTGCTCTCCACGCTTCTTTCTCTATCCTTTCCCCCTCCTTCCCAGGCCCCCTTCCCCCATTTTTCTTTATGCACCTCTCGCTTTTTCCCTCTCCTTATCCCCCTCCCCTCCTTATCCTTTATCCCCTAGACCGAGGTGGGGGGGAACGGGAAGGGGGAAGAGTAGTCCCTGGTGGTGCTCTCCGTGGTCGGTGGGAGAGAAGACTGATATTTTTTACACTGTATTATGCAGTTTTGGTATAAAACACGTTTTTAATTATTAAGTTTGAAAAGATAATGAAATCCAAAGAGGTAATTAAAAAAAAAAGCTGTGGCAGGGGTATAAAGGTATAAAATCCAAAGGTGAAATTGCAAAATTGGGGGAGGGGGAGAACAGTTAGATTTTCCTTTGAATCCCCTCCACCTCTTAAAAAAAAATCCAATACAATGCTGAAATCGCCGCTATGTTTGAGGCAGACTTATGTATAGGTTTGTTTCTCAAACCGGTTTTCTCTCCTCTGTGTCAGCTAGTGTTGCATTGCAGCAGCTGCTTTCCCCCCTTTCTTCCTCATGTGTAATCAATAAAATAGAAGCCAAATTATCCTTCCATCGCCAATGGAAGGAATTAAATACACAGTTTTTTAATATTTAAGTCACCAGTGGCAAAAAAAAAACAAAAACGAAGCATGACGGGGTGGTGTTTTTTCCTTCTATCTCTCCAATTGTGTAGGAGAATAAACCACGATATGGGGTCTCATTCATTGAAGGAGATTTTTTAAAAAGCCATTTTTGTGTGTGTCCGTAGCCACCTTTTTCCCGGATTGGTGCAAGACTTCGTGAGAAATGTGCCTAGATGGAATGCTGACCTATTCTGCATTATCATCATCCTCATTGGCCTTTAGGTTAAATAATTGGGGAAAAGTAAATTACTCCCTTCCTTCCCCATGGAAGATATTGTATTACATTTGGTTGGATTTGAATATCCTTTGTGTTAAAGATTAATGGCTAACATTTGCCAAGACCTTTATAAAGTAATACAATGAGATTCACATGATATAATCTAAAAATTCCTTTCCTTCTGCAAATATTGTCTAGTCACTGGATTTTTTCCTTAAATTTAAGTAGTTTCCAGTTTAAATTTGTTTTCTTTTCTTTTTTCTTTGCTCAAGGGTGTTCTTGCAATTTTTTTCTGCATTCATTTCCTTGTGTTGCCTTTGAGTAGTCAATCTGCAGTTATTTCTGCTTTGTTAGAGATTTTTTTTTCAGAGTTCCCAGTTGTATCCCTATAATTGATAGTGTCTTTAAAAATTCTGTGCCTGTCTTCCCTTTTTAATTTCAGTTGCTATAGTGTGACATACCAATATCCATGCATTATTTTGAGAATTAGCTTTGTTCAAAATCTTGACATTTGTCAATCAGTGATTATTAATTTATAGGTATGCTTGTGTGAACACTCAACCTTCTGTATAATGAAATAGCATACCTCTTATTGGTTTCTGCAATCATGCTAAACTACTATAAACAATCTTGAGAGGGAGGGAGAGCAGTTTTAAACCTGAAGTAAATTTTTTAAATTTTATTTTATTAGTTATTATTAAACTATTTAAAATCCAGTGACAGTGGAGAAAACATTTTTTGAATAGAATTACTGTTTTTTTTAATGCAGTGAAGAAAGACTATCCCACTATATACTTTTCATTCTTGTGTAGATAAATTTTTCTGCTTGCTTCAAAAGTATCCCTTGTAATTAAAAAGGAACTTAACTTTTGTGCTCTATTTTTTACTTCACCTTTGATTTGGAGAGAGAGCCTGCAGTTGCTTTGATGCTTTACCTGTCAGGTACATAGTACAAAGGGTAATGAAAATTCTGTCAATCTCAAGTCAGTTTGGATAGACTATTTTTAAATAGCTGCCTTTTAAGTAATTTAAGAAATGGAATAAAAACGAGTACCAGCTTTTCTCTTTGAACCATTGGAAAGAGGACTATTTAATTGGTAGTCCTTTACAAGTAGGGTGCATTTTCTTACATACCAATGAAACTTTGGAAACTCTGATTGGATAGAAAACTGAGTATGTGTTGAACCTTAATAATGAATGCAATGCGGGAGGCTTTGGGTGGATTTGATCCTACTGTGAGTGACAGTTATGCCAACATTTGACTTTGTTTCAAAATGCTGCTTAAGTACTGTAGTACTACATGGCATGTTTTTCAGCCTATGAATAGCTGATAATGCAACTATTACTGTATCAGAGTAGCTAAGTGTATTTTTAAAATAGTGGTGTTGTGGGATTGTGCTAATCTTCAAAAGTGTGTCCAGAAATAGGTGTACTTGACCAGGGAGTTCCATTTATATCAGAACCCTGAAGAGACAATACAACGAATCTTGTGGTTTAAGCATTTATGACATGATATATTGGATGGCTTCCATTTGAGAAATACCATAACCAGTGTTATCTTTACTTGGAGAAGCATTGTGTAATGGTTTACGTATACTGAAATGATCAGAAAACCACTTTGGAAATGTAAAATCCCATACATTGAATTGTTAAATAACACTTCATTTTTTGAAGTTCGATGTCTAAGTTTTGCTCTTAAACTGGATAAAAAAAATTGAGGTTACAGGACTTGTTCTAGTCTGTGTTTGGAATAGCTGCTTAATTCTGAAACTTGTATGTTGGACTTTTTGGCTCTGTTTGTATTTATGTACCATTTTATGTGTCTAAGCTTTAATATACAGAGGATACTACTAAAATATTTTCGCATTTTCAAAGGTGAGGAAAATGAAGCACCAAATTCTGTCAGTTAATTATTCTTCTGATAAAGGTTTTAATTATGGATTCATTATCTAATTATTGAAAATGTTTCCTGAAAAAGCTAAATAGCCAAATATCAGTAGCAGTGCAGATTCTGTCAAAACTCTTAAGGGATATATTGACATCTTGTGTTTAAAACTAGCTGGAATTTTGTTTTGTCATTGTATGGAAGGGAGAGGAAGAGAAAGTGTAGGCTATAGTAATAAATTTTTTTGAGTCCTTGAGATTACAGGTGAGATCCAGATAGTATATAACAAAATAGCCAACATTGGACAAAACTCCCCCTGGTGCTAGTGGCTGTGGCAAGTTGGCAGGTTCCTAAGGGATTTGTTGTAATTCTTCACAAAGGGCATTTATGGTAGATAAACACACCCATGCAACAAACATTTACTAGCACCTATGGTATACAGAATTTTGAGTTAGGCACTTGTATAGCTGTTTAGTTCTGGATTTGGAATTAGAGGATAAGGATGCAGATCCTGGCTCTGACACAAACTAGCTGTGTGTGACTTTAAAGTCACTTACCTCTGAGTTTATTTCTTCCTCTGAAAAATGAGGGAGTTGGAGTAGATGACCTCAGAGGCTACCCTTTTAGTTCAGATAAACTCCTTAAAGGCATTTACAGTTCAGTAGGGGAAAAAGACAGTAACTCAGATATCCCAATGTTATAAGTAAGTCCATTAGAATTAGAAAATGAAGTGGTAACAAGTTGGGAAAATTAAATTTAGGTACATCTGAGAAGAAAATAAAAATTTTTTTGTGTTTGTTTTAACACCTCTAAGAGTTCCAAAGAAAACTGGAAACATAAAACCTTAGTCCTTTACCTGTGTAGAGTCTCTCTAGCTAGCTGGTGCAGTAGATAGAGCTCTGGGCATAGAATCAGGAAGACTTAGGTTCATAAGTTCAAATCTGGCCTCACATACTAGCTATGGACCCCTGGCAAGTCACTTAAACCTCTTTGCCTCAGTTTTCATCTGTAAAGAGAGCTGGAGAAGGACATGGCAAACCACTCCACTATCTCTGCCAAGAAAACCCCAAATAAGGTCATAAAGAGTCTGACAACTGAAAAAACGACTAAAACAATAGCAAAAGCATTTATATTGTAATAAATGGGTAATTTGAGAGAAGATAGTGACAGTATTCTGGCATATCTAATAGAGCACAATTTTACCCTCTTTTCTCAATATTAAAAAAAAAACATACAGTACAAAGCTCTAAAATTAATTAAACATTTACTGTATTAAGTGCTGATGTCCCAGACACTATGGTAGGAGATGTCAGTAAGCACTTATTTAGTGCCTCCTGTTTCAAGTCAACTAAGTAGTGCTGTGGTGGATGGGACACTGGGCCTAGAGTCAAGAAGACAAAGTCATTTGGCTTCTGTTTGCCTCAATTTCCTCAACTCTAGAATGGGGATAACAACTTCTCCTACCTTGAAAGGGTTGTTGTGAGGATCAAATAAGATATTTGTAAAGTGCTTTGCACAGTGCCTGACCCATAGTAGGTACTATATAAATGCTTATTTCCTTCCCCTCCCCCATATGCCAGGCACTCTGCTAACTGCTGATGTGATTAACACAGTTAAAATGACTCAAAACAAATACGAAACAGTTTCTTCCCTCAAGGAGCTTAAATTCCTGAGGGAGATGTCATGTACAAGTGAAAATGTCTACAAAATAAATACTAGGTAACTAGGTGGTACTAGTAGCTGGACAGGATCAGGGAGACCTTAGGTAGTAAGTGGTGTTTGTACTGAACATTGTGAAAGGAATCTTGGGATTCTGGGCATGGCTTTTGCAGAGGATATAAATGGGAGATGGAACAACCTGTGCAAAATGGCATGAAGGCCATTTTGACTATATTGAAGAGCACAGGAAAGGGAGTCATGTATGAGAACACTGTAAAGGTAGGTTGGAGCTGTCTTGTGAAGGGCTAGAGTAGAAGTAACAGTGAGCTCCTTGAGTTTATTGAGCAGGAGTGGCATGGTCAGACCTGTGTTTTAGGATTATCACTTTGGCAACTGAGTGGAGAGGATGAATGGGAGAGGGAAAAGATGGAGGCAGAGAAGCCAATTAGGAGGCTATTAAAACAGTTCAGCCTGTGAGGTAAGCAGGGCTTGAACTTGGATAGGGGCCTGGACTAGGATGCTGGCCATGTAAATGGAGACAAAGAACAGATAGGAAAGATGTGAAGATAAAATCAACAAGACTTTATAATAGAATTACTATTCATCTTCCCAACCATCAAATTTTTTTACTTAAGTTTTAAATCACTCAACATATATTTATTAACCACTTTCTCTTAGGGTATGCTAAGTTGGAATATAAAGAAAAGCATTTTGGTATGTATGGGTTCTTTAGGTTAAAGGCCATAAACAATACAGTGTTTTTAGGATGTTTCTACCCTTTTTTTTTAAAGGCATTTTCTGTATCTCTTGAAAGTTGTGATTTTTAATTTTGTTACCAGTATGACTTATTAAATTTATTGGTCCTTAATTATTGAACTCTCCTTGCATTTCTAGGTGTTTAATAATGTTTGTTGATTGATAGATAAACCACTAGGGTCATTGAATAATTTTTATAAACATATTGTTGTAGCTTCGTTGCTAATATTTTATGTTTTTATTTGTATTGATTAGTGACATGGGTTCATAGTTTTCTTTGTATTATCTTCTGGGTTTGAGTATCAGGACTGTTTTTATCTTATAGCAATTTGGTTAAAGCAAATCGTTTTCTTTATATTTTTGAACAACTTACATTATTTAGCAGTTATGCTATTAAAAAGCAAGGAGCCCATCTAATTTCTGTATTATAATACACAGCAGACTACTGAATACATTTTTGTAAAGTTCATCTCAGAAAAAGGGAGGCACTTTAAAATGTTAACAGCATTAGTTCAAACTATAGGCCTGAGGTAGGTAATCGGGCTTAATTTTTACTTTGTAAGTTGGTAGCACATGATTCTCTCCTTTACTTCATCTCAGCTGTTTTTCTTACAGTTTTCAAATTATTTTCTTTTTCCATTTCTTATTGCCCATGCATTAGGTCTACCCCAAAGAGAACCATTGACACTCAGTCTTAATAGTAGTTAAGAAATGTGCTGCAACCTGTTGTCAACTATGAATAGAATTTTTAAATGTACACTTATTTGTTAAAGTTAAATTCTGGTGAGCAGCACTCTTGACTTGCTTATAAAAACATTGTTGCCATTAAATTGATTTTTGTGAGATTTTGTAGTTCTATCTTCATTGCCTCTTTGCTTTTTGACCATTTTGTGGTCCTGAAGAATTTCAGGCAAATCTCATCTCATTCTCATATTCAAAATGGGAATATGAATATTTATTCATTGATCCGACTAGCCTTTAAAATATTATTGTACTATAAATAAGCTTTGTACTTAATTTGTATAATTCTTCCTCCTAACAAACAAAAAGCCAATCTTTGAGGACTGAGAAATATTATTTTAGATTTGAGGCCCATGATCATTTTAACCTTATTGGTGCTAAATCTTGTTTCTGATTTAATTTCTACAAGATGTCGCACTGTTTAGCCTTATGTGAAGCTCTGCCTTTTTGGGGCTAGTGCCTTTTCCTTTGATTATCTCCGGTTTATATTTTATATTTCTTGTTTGTATGTGATTGTGTGCTTGTCTTCCTGATTTGACTGAGAGCTCCTTGAGAGCAGGTGCTGCTTTTTGTTATAATCACACCCATATCTGCAATGAAGGGATGTGTATGTTTCAGATTCTGCTTACTTTACTGCATCAATTCTATAAAGTTACTTATGGAGTACCATGTAGTTCTAACTACCTTTTGATGTCCAAATTGTCTCCCTCATTAGAATGTAAGTGCCTTGAAGACAGAAGCTTTTTTTGCTCTTTTTTTGAATCCTTAATGTTTAGTACAGTGTTTGATAAATGTTTAATAATGTCTATTTTTGCTTCCAAGTTGATAACTTATTGACTACTTTTTTAGGTACTGCTTTTTGAGTCCCATGTTTTTCTGAATTCTTCATAAATTCATTGTTTTTTATACCAAGTATTATCTTACGTAGTCTCCCAGTTGGATACCTATTTTACTTTCAATTCTTTTTTTATTTTGTAAAGTACTGCATATTTTGGCATATATTGAACCTTTCTGTTTTTGTCCTCCTTTGTGTAAAAGTTTAGTGGTAGCATCTTTAGATTGCAGTATATTTGCAGTGTTTTAGTCCCCTTTTTTAAAAACAGTTTCAAAGTGTTTTATAAAATGATTGGATCAATTCACAGATCTACCAACAGCTTGTCTTCCCATTTGTCTATTACCATCTTTTGTTATTTTTCTTCCTAGTATGTTGTATGTAAGGGGAACAATCTAAGTTGTTTGGAGTAATCAATTTTTAAAATGTTTTTTTCTTTTTGGAGGGGGGAAGGTAGGGCAATTGGGGTTAAGTGACTTGCCCAAGGTCACATGGCTAATTTTGTGTGTGTGTGTGTGTGTGTGTGTGTGTGTGTGTGTGCGCGCGCATGCACGATGCTGGATTTGAACTCAGGTCTTCCTGACTCCAGGGCCGAGTTCTATTCACTTTACCACCTAGCTGCCCCAATCAATTTTTTTTGAACTTTCAGTTCATCTTTTTATAATTCTTTGAAGTGATCACGTATTTGAACTCTTTAAAGTTATAATTATGTAGAACATATAATTCATTCTAGCCCAGTGGAAGTGTATAAATTTGAAAAATGCTACTATCTCCAGGTATTCATTAATCTTATAAATAGGTGAGCACTTGTCTATCGGTAGATGACTAGTAAGCTTATATTTATGTTCCTGATAGATTTTGGATATCAGTCTTCTGTCAGAAATATTTAATGCAAAGATTTCTTTCCCAGTGAATATACTTTTTAACAATTCCAGTTGCATTGATTTTGTTTTCATAAAAGCTTTAAATGTTATTTTAATAGAGATTATTATAGAGAAGTGCTCCTCACTCTCATTCATGAAAGCACAGTGGAATTTTCCAGAGTTTACATGACTTGTGAATTAAAGATTTAGCTGCAAACATGAATGCTGAGTTAATCTCTTCTACAGGATTGTACTTTTGCTTTCAAATGGATGAATCTTGCTGTTTTGCTTGTATTTGTCTTTTATCAGAATCAACTAATCTTTGAAGATCTCATTTTATGTGCATGCTTGGGTGCAAATACAAGTGGTTCCGAAGTATTTAAAACTTGGAATAACTTTCGAATCTCATGTTTTTCCCTGGAACAGATATGAAGACATTTACAGTGGTAGTACCGAAGCAGTGGTAGGTAGTACTGCTCTAGCCCCAAGCTGCACTACCAGTCATTGAATTCTTTACTGCCATTCACCTGTAGTTCAAACACCTAATGCCCTTGATGAAGCAGTGCAGTTAGTTTTATTAAATCTGGCCCTTGGAGTACATGTTTTTTGAAATTGTCCTTGTGATGAAATGGAAAGGACACATTGACACTTCCACATATCAAAGTGTACTGTGCATCTCTTGAGAAAAAGCAATGATGCTATTGAATTGCAAGCTGACCTGGCTGTTGTTTTCATGAATTACTATTTTTACTTGAAAGAAGGACTGACAAAGTAGGCTTACTCAGACTTGGGTATTTGACAGATACTTTTTCGAAAATGAATGAAGTAAACCTATCACTTCATGGAAAATAACTGACAGTTTGTTGCCAGTGATAAAATTCGAATGTTCAAGTGAAAATCAGAATTTTGAGAAACATATACCACCTCTTGAGTCTGATACCAGACTAATACTTAAGGATTTTACTGAGGAGATCAGTGGTGATGTTAATGTGGTTTTTTTGGGGGGAGGGAGGCTCAGGGGAGCATTTTATCATAAAATGTCAACATGAACTAATATTCTTCAAATAACCAATGGGTTATGTTACAAAAAATCACACATAGATAAAAAGATCCATTCAAAGTGCAAGCTATATCAATGGATTTTAGGAAGAGTATGAAGGTTTTATATTCTGCATTTCAGCTAAACTGTTGTTGAAAAAAACTTCCAGTTGTCAAGTTTTAATATAGTATTAAAGAAGAATATCCACAATTAAAGGCCATTAAAATACTCCTGGGCAGCTAGGTAATGAATGCAACAGAGTTCCAGGCTGGGAGTCAAGAAAGACTCTTTTTTTTTTTTTTTTAGTTCAATTTTGACCTTATACTCCTATGAACTGTGTGACCCTGGACAAGTCACTTAACTTTTGCATCAGTTTCCTCATCTGTAAAATGAGCTAGAGAAGGAAATGGATAACCATTCTACTATCTTTACTAAAAAACAAAACAAAACAAAACAAACCTTAAATGGAGTCATAGAGAGTTGGACATGAATGAAATGACTGGACAACAATAACAAAATATAGGTAGATAGCATTTATATAAGTTTGCAAACCACTCCAGTATCTTTGCCAAGGACTGTACTGAAAAACAAGAAAAATACTGCTCCTATCTTCAACCACATAACTGCACGAGGCTAGACTTTCTTCATATAATCCATACTTCAACCAGAACAACCTTGAAACAGACGGAATGCAGAAGCAGATATGAGAATCCAGCTATTTTCTCTGTTAAACCAGATATTAAAGAGATTTACAAAAATGCAAAAGAATACTGCTTTTTCTCACTAATTTTGGGAAAAATTTTTCATAAAAATGTTATGTTAACATAGTGAAGGTTATTTTTACAAATTAAGAAATATATTGCAATTTTAATCAATTTTAATTTGTATTAAGTTAAATATCAATAGGTGTAACTCAAATAAAAGCTCTTTGGGCTCCTCAGCATTTTTGAAAGTGTAAAAGGAATTCTGAGTCCAAAAAGTTTAAGAATTGCTACTCTGAGATTATATAAGTTAACCAACTATTGATTTTCATTAGTAGAGGGAACTTTCTCCCTGAGATCCCCCTGTATCAGTGAAAATCACAAATCTAGTCTTTGGATTCAGTCCTTTTCTCCTATGTTGCCTTTTTTTTTTTTTTTTAAAGCAATTGGGGTTAAGTAACTTGCTCAAGGTTACACGGCCAGTCATTATTTATGTGTGGGTGCTCATTTTCTGAGTCCAGGACTGATCCCGGGTCATCCCGACTCCTGGGCCGGAGCTCTTACTCACCTTTTTTGGTTTTTTTTTTTTTTTTTGAGAAGGCAGTGTGGCATGGAGTTGAGGTGTCAAACTCACTGCTCACACATTCCCAAAGTACAGCTGAACCAGATTAAAATGTAATAGGGAAATGTTTAGCACAAATTAATAGAAGTATAATTCAACATAGTGATAAATTGAGATTTTCCAAGTTAATATGCCTCCTCCAGGGTTCCTTTCTATTGGATTTTGACTCTGCTGGTGTAGAGGATAGTATTCTGGTCTGTGAGTTAGGAAGATTTAAGTTTGTATCCTCCTTTGGAAAATTAACTATTTTTGTGACCCTTGGCAATCTCTCTGGACCTGTTTCTTTATCAGTAAAATGAGAGGGTAGAAATTCAAAGACCTCTTAAGTTCCCTCCCAACTCTACTTCTGTAGTTATTGATCTGCTACTTTTTTGATTATTTTCCCTTTATCCATAATTGTGAAAGCTTATAACCTTATATTCCCTTTAGTAATACACTCCACTATACTTTTTACTGCATTATCATCTTAGGGAGACCTTTTCCTAATAGTTTGTGTTCTTGAGTTTATCAAATACTAGATTACTATGTGCATGTTTTCAGTCTTTTCTAGTATGTTTCACTGTTTCACTTGTCTTGTTTGTTTTTGTTTTTGTTTTTTTTTACTATTATCAGATCATTTTGTTAATTACTATTTTGTGCTCTTTATTTTTCTAGGATGCCCTAGACATACTTAACTTTTAACTTCTGAATATTATTTTGTCAGATTTTATGAATTATCCCTTTGGTGATTTTATTGGTGAAAGGCACCATAACATGATGGGATAAAGCCTGGCCTATGAGTTAAGTGAATCTAAGATTGTTCAGGTATTGGTTATGACACATGTTGAGTTTGTGACACTGGCAAGTCACTTAACCTCAGTGTTTCAGAAAACTTTAAAAAATTTTGAATTTAACAAAGGAACGTTTCAGCATGAACAGAAGAGGGGATTTTGTATGGGAACTTATGTATGTAGTCCTTTTTTGAAATGCTTATTGGATTTAATGCAGTGGTGATGACAAACCACCCTACTTGGGAGTATGTATTCCTTTTTGTACTTCTGTTCTCTTTGGTGTATTTAAAAATATTTCATTGATGCTCTTCTTTTTTTCCTTTGCATTATTCTCACTACCCCTTCCCCAAATATAAGCATTGTAACAAATAAGTATCGTTAAATAAAACAAATAATAGACACTATGAGTATGTCTGAAAATTTCTCATTCTACACCTCTAGTCTGTGCCTGTTTTTGTTCATTTGAGCTAATAACATTGTAAAATAAAGTTGTATTTTTTTTTTTTTTTTTGCTTTTTGGAGGGCAACTGAGGTTAAGTAACTTGCCCAAGGTCACACGGCTAGGTTTTTGTGTATGTGTTAAGTGTCTGAGGCCGGATCCGAACTCAGGTCCTTCTGACTCCAGGGCCGCTGCTCTACTCACTGCGCCACCTAGCTGCCCCAAGTTATATTGTTTTTAAAAGTTTAAAAACCATTCTTAGCTAGGTGCATATAAGAACAGGAAGCCAATAGGTATCTATAGACTACCTGGGCTTGTAGCTATGGTCAATCCCCCACCCTGGTGCTGAGTTTACAGACCCCTGCTCTAATGACTTCGCTTTCCGTCAAAGGTTGGGAGGTATGCTTTAGTATAAGTCTTTTGAAAAAGTCATCGTTACTTAATTGGTAACTTCTATAATCAGAGTTTTGATATCTTTCAAAGTTACTTTATCTTAAGTCACTATGGTCATTGTGCAGGGTGTTCAATATCAGTTCATACATGTCTTCTCAGGCTTCTGTGAGTCCATTTTATTACTTAGATAAAAATAATAATTCCATTCCATCTGCATGTCGGTATTATTCATCTACTCTCCAGTTGATAGTGCTGTAAATATGTTTGGTACTTAGAGATCTTTTCCCTCTGTTTTACCTTTCTGGAGAATTGTGCGTAGTACTGTTATGGCAGGGTTGATGGATGTATTTCTGGCAACTTCCTAGGACTATATAACTTGTAAAGCAGTTATCATGTATTTATTGGGAAAAGAAGTTGCCTTTCTGGGAGTTCCTTGCTCCAATGAGATTACAGTTTTCACTTTGAAAAATAGATTGGTGTGTGTCTAAACTTTTATAGTACAGTTATTTTTACTATATTTGTATTGTTGTTGCTTGTCTCTAGTTCTGGAAGAGGACCATGATATCAGGAAAGCGAGGCCATGACATGAATGTAGATTGGATTTAAGTGAGGGAGGGTTGTGCAAAGTCAACCAGCCTCACTTTCTCCTCTGGAGCCAACTGGGTCCAGTAGCAAGACATACATCAGCATTACTGGAGATGGTTCTCACTCTATATTTGTGCAGCCCAGCCATAAATATGAGTATTTCTCTTATTTATTAGTTCTTAGTTTTTTTTCTGTAAAAATGATCTAGTTATATTTGTGTAATTCCTGTGTGACTTTGTCAGTTTCCAGGCACTTAAATAATTTTGTTGGGCACTACATCTGGAGTCAGGTGGTCTTCAGTTCAAATCCAGCCTTAGACGATTGAGACTTACATAGTTGTGTGACGCTGGGAAAGTCACTTAACCCCAGTTGCTTCACCAAAATATATATGTGTGTGTGTGTGTATGTGTACACACACACACACACACACACACACATACATCCATTGGGTGAGAGGAAGTCATTTGGAGAAAATCATGACCTACTGAATTTGGGACTGATCTCTTGATAAAATGATTTTTTCTTAGTCATTTTTATAATTTTTTATTACTATGAGCACAGCCCATAGAAAAGGTACCACTTGAAGTGGACTTGAAGGATAGGTAAGTTTGGCTAGGTGAAAATAATCTGTGTGACATGATTGTCTGAGACACACCTTTTTATGGCATTTTATATTGTGGCTTTCACATGTTAATTTATTTGATCCTCATAATGCCTTTGTGAAATAAGCCCAGAAGGGAACTCATTTGTCCAAAGTAAACAGATCTTTTGTCTCAGGTATGGGTTGGACTAGTAACTTCTTTGTGATTCTTTGATTCTGTGACTTGACTTTCATTGTTTTTTTTTCTATTACTGTTCATTGTCACTTAGGAGTATAAAAGTATTTGATTTATCCCCATCTTCAAGAAACTAATCTTGTGGAAAGTAGGATTGACACGCAAAAAATTCCCAATAAATGAATGATGTGTGTTTATATTTTGGATCACAGAAAAGTTTTGAGTCTAAAATGATAGGCCAGTGAGCTTGCCTTTGAATCCTGGGAAAATTCTAGTATGAATATTAAGGAGATGCTAGCATAATAAGATTATAGATAGTACAGATAAAAAGGTCCTCATAGGCCACTTCTAAGGAAGGAAACCCTAATAATAAATGGTCACCATGACTTGAACAGATAATGCCAGAGCCACTTTTTCTTTTTTACGGGATATTAAATTGGTAGGTCAAGGGAGTGCTGTGTATATACTTTATCTAGATTTTAGGAAGGCATTCTTGTGGAAAAGCTAGAGAAATTAGAACTAGGTAGATTTGGAACTGATAAGAAAGGACAGGTTCATTGAATGTTAGTTCAGTGTAAAACTGCCAAGAAGTCTCTGTTGGAGTGCCCCAGGGATCTGTGCTGGCTCTATGCTATTTAACATTTTTATCAATAACATGGGTAAACACGTGGATGGCATGGTCTGTGAAATTTTCAGATGACACAAAGCTGGGAGGGATAGCCAAAGAATTGACGGGATAGATTCAGTATCCAGTAAGATTTCTGCAGGCAAGTACATTGCACTGAACCTAACAAGATTAAATTCAAGTGGAATAAGTATGAAATCTTAAGACGTGATTTAAAAAATTCATAAAATAAATTTCAAAAGTATGATGAGGGGAGACTTAGTAGTTTTAAAAAAATCTTGGTGTTTTAGTGAACTTCAAGTTCAGTATGAGTTAGCAGTGTATTTTAGTAGCTCAAAGCCTAACAATATTTTGGGCTTCATTGAGAGAGTTTGTAGCTTGGGCTGTTTTAAGAGAGTCATCAATGCCTCTGTTCTGTCCTGGTCACACCACATCTGGAGTATTGTTTAGTTTGAGGCCCCATAGATTATGAAGGAATATTAATAATCAATGGAGGACAGCAACCAGGATGGTGAAGAACCTTGAATCAATGGCATGTAAAGATCAAAGAGACTGGGGAGAAGAAAAGATTTGGGATATATTCAGATTTGAAAGGTGAGCTTAAGTTTGTTCTGTTTGGTTCCAGAGGCTAGAAATCAGGAACAGTAGGTAGAAGTTGCAAGGGGCAAATTTAGATTTAAGAAAAATTGCAAAGTGGAGCTTCCTCAGGACGAAGTAAGTTTCCCTCCTCCCTTCCCCCAAACACACACATAAACAGACACATGAAACCACACAAACACAGGACCTCCCCTTCTGCCCCCCCCCCCCGTTTGAGAACACGTGATCACTTTTAGTCTTGCTACTACAGTGTAGAACTTTTTTTTTTTTTTTTTTTTTGCTTTTTGGAAGGGGGAGGGCAGGGCAATTGGGGTTAAGTGACTTGCCCAAGGTCACATGGCTAGTAAGTGTGTTAAGTGTCTGAGGCCGAATTTGAACTCAGGTCTCAGATCCTCCTGACTCCAGGGAGGGCGCTCTATTCACTACTCCACCTAGCTGCCTAGAACTCTTGAAACTCAAGTGATCCCACCACCAACTTCATCCTTGCCAGTACCAGGGATTACAGGTATGCACAATATACCTAGCCTTCTCTTCTTTTTTGCTATTATTGCTACAAAGATGCAGAGATATAGCTTAGGTGATAGTGTACTTTGAATTTGGAACTGGTTGGATGGGCAGAAACAAAGTATAATTGGTTCAATGTCTATTTGAAAGCATATCTCCAATGGAGTGATTCAGACTGTAATATTTAAATCCAGTGTCTTGGGTAAGTCATAGATGGCAGACTTATCAGACCTGCAGATTGTATATCATTGGGAGGAGTAATTAATACAGCTTCCCATAGGCCTTGACACAGTAGATAAACATGTTGTTTGGGCTACATTGAATAATAGATAAGAATGTAGAGTGCTTTGCGAAACTTGAATTCCTCCATGAATGGTGGCTATTAAATTATTACCTAGGATGCTCTAATTTTTCCTTTAAACCTATCTATATTCTACTTATAATTTAAAGCACAATTCAAGTCCCCTCCATCTTAATGAAGTCTTCTCCAAATATTTCAACATCGGTACCCCACAGGCACAAAATCTCAAAGTAGAGGCCATATATTCCAACCTATTCCAGAAAAAATTGCTATCTGTGCCAGTGGTATACCACCACCATCACTACCACTAGCAGCTAACTCACAATTATGTAATACTTTAAGGTTTGCAAAGTGTTTTACAAATATTATCTTATTTTATTCTTATGACAATCCTGGAATGGAAGCACTGCAGGGAAAGTTGTCTTCTATACTTTGTTTGAAGACCTCCAATGAGAGTAAGTAAAACCTACCCTATAGTTGCCTATTTTACTTAGGAATAAATAGCTCTAATTTGAAGATTTTCCTTATGTCAAACCTAAGTTTACCTCTTTACAAGGTATATCACTGAGAGATTATTAGTATTCAAAGATGGCCCAAAGCCAGGAATTTTGCATAATTAAAAGACCAGTTGCTGCAGACCATGTTTTTGTTAATGTGGATGCATAGCACAGTGCTCTGAATGGAGTAATATTTATAGTAAGTATTGATATTAGTTCTAAAGTAGAAAGAAATCATTAAATTATCAGCATAACTAAAATAGTATCGACATAACTAAATAATAGAATTAGATAATAGGAATTTTGGTACTAATGGGCAAAGTTTATATTACAAATAATTTTGAAACTTGATAAACATTAGAGGTAATCTTCTCAACTTAAGTAATGGAGTCCTGTGGCAGAGCTGACCTGGCTAAAGCCTGGCCCAAGCCTGGCCCAGGACTCTATTCACTGACCCTTCTTGTAACCCCCTCCCTTGACCCTTCAGGTATGAAGACAGAATATCTGTCCTGCTGTCTTATTCTTCCCCAACCTCTTTTGGAAATTGGTCATTTAATTGCTGTAGCTGCTAGGAAGGACTTGATATAATTTACTGCCTTATGATTCCGCTTAGAATCCTTCAAATTGTAGGCAGTTATAGGCCAAAGCTCCCTTTATTAAAATTTGCTGTTCAGCCTAACATTTATCTGAGTCATCCCCAACCATTTGATGTTCCTAATCTATTCTTCCATACCCTTCCATTGTGTTCTCTGGACTGACCCCCTTTTATGCCTCTCCCCCTTTTTTTTGGAGGGGGGAGGGCAGGGCAATTGGAGTTAAGTGACTTGCCCAAGGAACTCAGGTCCTCCTGACTCCAGGGCCGGGGCTGTATTCACTGTGCCACCTAGCCACCCCCCATGCCCCTTTCTAAAAAAAAAAATTTAAACTGCACAAAAATCTATGCTCCCCCTCTGTATATTACTTTCTATAAAATTTTGTACTTAATTATACATGCAGTTTTCTTCCTCCACCCAGTAAAATATAAACTCCTTGACGGCAGTGCTTAGCACAGTGCAGTAAGCACTTAATAAATGTTTATTGACTGACTTTATCATTATATCCCCAGGATATTGTGCATAGTAGGCATTAATGCTTATTGAATTTAATTAGATCTGACATATATTGCCAAATCTTCATTTTAACAAAATATGACTTCTGTATGAAATAGAATTGCCAGAATAGATCAATGAGTCCAAGTTCTAATTCCAGCATGTATCTTGGAACCTACTTGACTATATTCCTATTAGTCTCATAATTTAAGATAAATTTTATTGATATTTTCTGTTTCTTACATCACCTTAATGTCCCATGTGTCCCTCTCCCTTCTTTCTGAGAACCATCTTATATGAAAAATAGTATTTTGTTTGAGAGGAAAAAATAGAATAATTGATTATTGTATTGAAAAAGTCTGAAAACATGTGCAATGTATAAAACTTCTAGACTTCCCACTCACACAAAAGGAGAGGGTTGGGGTGGTGTCTTATATGTTTTCATTAAAGTCCCACTTCTTTATATTTTGTTAAATTTCTTTTGATTTGGTATAGTGTTCTTTCCATTTCTATTGTTGTGGTTACTGTGTTTGTTTCTTTGACTCTGCTTACTTCCTTCTGTATCAGTTCCTATAGATCTTTCCATGCTTCTCTATATTCATTACATAAATCATTTCTTGTAGCATGGTAGTATTCTATTACATTCATGTACCACAATTTGTTTAGCTATTTCTCAATTGATGGGTATTTACTTTGTTTCCAATTCTTTTTTTTTTTGTTGTTATTAAACAAATGCTTTGTTAACTTCTGTTTTACATCGTTCATTTCCACCAGATTTTGAGTTACAATTACTTTCCCCCCGTTTTTCCCCTACCCACCCTCCCAGAATAGCAGTCCCACAAGATATCACTTCCTCCAATTTGCTCTCTCCCCTATCTTCTCCATACTCCCTTCGACTTTTCCATTAGAGGAAGGTGAATCTCTGTGTCCCAATGCCTGCACATCTTATCTCCCAGTTGCAAGCAAAAGAGTATTAATAATAGTATTTATATATATTTGAAACATTTAGTCTTAAAACCTCAAATTTCAGATCCATTTCCTTCCTCTCTTGTCACCCATTCCCTCTGGGAAGATAAGTAATTCAGTATATGTTGTACATGTCTAGCTATGCAAAACATTATCATAGTAGATATATTGTACAAGGCTGCTTATAATTCCCTCCCACTCATTCCACACCCCACCTGGTCCATTCCCTACTTGATCCTGTCCCTCTTCTATAGTGGGTACTTCCAACATCCCCTCCCCCCAAGGGTGCCCTCCCATCCATTATCCCTCCTCTCATCCCCCTTCCCCCTATTCTGCTGCAGGTTGAGATATACCATTTAGTATGTATGTCATTCTCTCCCTGAACCAAATTCAATGAGAATGTGGTTTTGCCTTTTTGCCTTCCTATTCTCCCCCTCCCTTGCAACCACTTCCCTTTGCTTCTTCTACATGATATAGTTTACCCTACCCTGTCTCTCCCCATCTCCTCTTGCCACTTTCCTCTCTCACCTCATAATTTCACCCCTTAAGTATCCTCCCTTCCCAACAAATTCAACCTATGCCCTCTATCCATATATAACTGTAAACATATATACACACATTCACATATGTATTCATATGACCATACACCCTTCTTCCATTATTTTCATACTGAGAAAGGTTTCATCAGTCACAGTTACTGTTTTTCCATATAGGAATGTAAATGGTTCAACTTTGAGTTCCTTTTGATTTCTTTTCCCTGATTACCTTCACAGGCATCTCTTGCTTCTTGCATCTGGATGTCAAATTTTCTATTCAACTCTGGTTTTTTCCTCAAGAATGCTTGAAAGTCCTTTATTCCACTGAATGACCATATTTTCCCCTGAAACAAAATACTCAGTTTTGCTGGGTAGGTGACCCTTGGGTTCATTTCCAGCTCTTTTGCCCTCTGGAATATCATATTCCATGCCCTTCGATCCCTCAGTGTAGAAGCTGCCAGGTCCTGGGCTATTCTGATTGTGTTTCCACAATATTGAAATTGTTCTTCCTGGCTGCTTGTAGTATTTTCTCCTTGATCTGGGGATTCTGGAACCTGGCTATAATATTCCTGGGAGTTTTCTTTTTGGGATCTTTTTCAGGAGGTGATCAGTGGATTCTTTCAACCTCTGTTTTGCCCTCTGGATCTAAAACATCAGGGCAGTTTTCCTTGATTTCTTGAAGGGTGATTTCTAGGTTCATTCTTTGATAATGGCTTTCAGGTAGTCCAATAATTTTTAAATTGTCTCTCCTGGATCTATTTTCCAGGTCAGTGGTTTTTCCCATGAGATATTTCACATTGCCTTCTAATCTTTCATTTGTTTGGATCTGCTTAACAGCATCTTGATTTCTCATAAAGTCATTAGCTTCCATTTGCTCGAGTCTAACTCTGAAGGAATGAATCTCCTCAGTGAACTTTTGAGATTCTTTTCCATCTGGCAAATTCGACTTTTTAAGGCATTCTTCTCCTCATTGCCCTTTTGGGCCTCCTTTGCCATTTGAGTTAGTCTATTTTTTAAGGTGTTGTTTTCCTCAGTCAGGCTGTTGATCCTCATTTCATACTTTTCCTGCATCCTTCTCATTTCTCTTTCCAATTTTTCCTCCACTTCTCTTATTTGATTTTTAAAGTCCTTCTTAAGGTCCTCTATGGCCTGCAACCCACTCATGTTTTCCCCTGGGGCTTTTGGAGCAGGACTTCTGACCTCACAGCCATCCTCTTGCTCTATGCTTCGATCCTTTGTGCCCCCAAAGTAGGAGTCTAAGGTTGCATTTTTCTGTTTAATTTGTTTCCTTTGCCTTGGCATGTTGCCACTTAGTTACTTGACTTTTGGGCTTGTTGCCACAGTATGGCCTGGCGCCAGACAGGAACTTTCACCCCGAATGTGTGTGGGGGGGGCCAACTTCCGTTTCTGGAAGCTGGAAACCCACCCACGACCTCCACCCCAGATCACAATCACTAATCCAGGGAGGTTAAAGCAAGAGTGATTACCCCCCAAGACTGATGGCTGGATCTCCCTACAGTTCCCAGGCCAGGAGCCTGGAGCTGCCTCTGAAAACTATAAAATGGCGTGTGTCCTATGGCGTGTGTCCTCAGCGGCTTCTAGCCCCCAGGGGAGGAAGCTGATGGGTTCCCCAAATACTGGTCCCAAAGTCCATAGGGCACTAACCTCTCACTTTGTCCTAGGCATGTCTATGTTGATAATTCTGGAATTGCCACAGCTGCTAGTGTTCTGGGTCCCTCCAGCCAGCGGCTGTTGGCCCTGCTGCCCTGGGGCTAAAACCCCGACTCAGGTGCTCGGCTGTGCTCGGCTCCCAGCGCTCTGCGTGCTGCGCTGCTGGCTCCCAGACCACTGTGCTGGTCCTTCCTGCAGGGCTGCTGGGCTGTCCTCAGCGGGAGGTTAGCTTCTCTGTGTTGTTCTGTGGGTGCTGGGGCTCCAGAAGTTGTTCAGAGTCCCCTTTTACATAGTTTGGAGGTGATCTGGGGGAAGAGTGGCTTGGACGCACTGTTTCTACTCCGCCATCTTGGCTCCACGACGCCCCCCTCCCCTCCCGTGAAAATGTTTCCAATTCTTAACTATTATAGAAAGAGGCTTCCTTGGGGAAGTCCAGTAATGGAATTGTCAGTAAGGATTTGGATATTTTGGTCACCTTATTTTTATCATTCCAAATTGCTTTCCAAAATGCTTGTACTACTTCATAGCACTACCAGCAATGTATCAGTGTGCCTCTCTTCCCAGAGCCAGCCCCTACAGCATTGACTTGTTGCCATTTTTTGGTAATTTTTGCCAATTTGCAGGAAGTGAGATAAAAACTCAAGGTTGTTTCAATTTGCCTTTTTCTTTGTGATTTAGAGCATTTTAAAAAATGTTAAGTAATTTTGAATACTTTCAGTTTTTTAAGAATTGTTTCTTCATATCCTTTCATCATTTGTCTCTTGGGGAGTGATTGTTAGTCATATATATATATATATATTAGAGAGAGAGATTGTTTTTTTATTTTAGATACCAAATCCTTATCAGAGAAATTGAATATACAGATCTTTTCTCCCATTCAATCAATTCCCTTTGATTCATTAATGTTGTCTGTGTAGAAGCTTTTCATTTTCAAGTATCAAAGTTATCTATTTTCTTTTGTAATTACCTCTATATCTTATTTAAGAATATATCTCTCTGTAACTGAGAGGTATATGATCTGTTTCTTTAATAATTTTTTATAGTATGATCTTTAATATTAAAAGGTTGCATATACTTGTAAAATTGTGGAATGTGGTGTAATTTACTGGTCTAATAAGCATAATTTCTGCCAGACTGCTTTACAGTCTAGCCATCAGTTTTTATCAAACAGGGAGTTTTTCCTTAGGTAACTTAGGTAAGTTTTCCACTGTATCAAACAAACAGGTTGTTGAATTCTCTTTCTGATTCTCCCTTGTATATTTTGTTGTGTTGATCTGTTTTTCTTTTCTTTAACCAGTACCAGATGGTTTTGATGACTGCTGCTTCTGAGGTCCAGAAGAGCTATTCTCCCTTAGTCCTTAGTTCTTTTCATCTTTTCCCTTGCTAGTCTAGATCTTTTGTTTTTTTAAATGGGTTTTATCATTTTATCAAGCTCTGTATAATTTGGTGTAACATTAAAAGTATAAATTAATTTTAATAGTCTTGTCATTTTTTAACATATTAGCACTACTTAGCCATGATGGCTGAATATTCCTTTAGCTTTTTAGTTTTTTTTAGAAAAAATTTCTTTTAAGGGGTACTTTGTAATTGAATCTCTGCCAAGTCTTGTGTGTTTCAGGAGGTTGATCTCCAGGATTTTTATGCATTTTTACTTATTTGGAATGTGATTTCCCTTTCTATTATTTCTTGTGTTTTGTTAGGTAAATTACAAAAAATGCTGTTTATTTTTAAGGATTTATTTTATAGTGTGTAACTTTGCTGAAGCTATTATCTCTTATGCCTTATTGCTATTGCTAGCATTTCCAGAACTCGATCAAATAATAGTGAGGAGAGTGGGCATCTGTTCTTCACTTATGTATTTACTGGAAAAGGTTCTAGCATATCCCATTGCATTATGATGCTTGCTTTTGGTTTTAGATAGATATTATTTATGATATTTAAGAAAGGTTCCTCAGTGCCTATACCTGGTAAGATTTTTAGCATAAAGGAATGTTGTACTTTAAAGACTTTTTCTGTTATCTGTTGAGATGATTTAATATGATTAATTATGTTGATTGTTTTCTTGATGTTGAACTGTCTTCATCAGTGGTATAAATTCCACTTAATCTTGGACAAATCACTGGTGGTCTGATAGGAAGGATTTTTGTTAAAAAATTTTGAGTCAATGTTATTAATGATATAGGCCTTTAGTTTTTAAGTATTTTATTTTTCCCTGGTTTAAGTATTAGGACTAAAATTGTCTCACGAAAGGATTCTGTTATGGTGTTTTCTTTCTCAATAACAATAATTTGTAAAGCATGAGTACTAACTCTTAAAAAGTTTCATAGATTTTTTAGGGTTTCTTTTTTTTCTTTTTTTCAGTTCTTTTACAGGTAGATTTCCTTTTCTGAAATTGGGTTATTAAGAATCTTTTTTTTCTGATAGTTGGAATATTTTGTGTTTTTGTACTTTTGTGTTCTCAGTTTTTTTTTTGCATAGAACAGCATAATCTGTTCTTTTTTAATTCTAGTTTGGCTAGAATTTTATTAGTCTTTTTATTAGTCTTTTCAAAGACAGCTTTTACCTTTATTCATCATTTTTATGTTTTCCCCTAATTTATCTATTTCCCCTTTAACTTTTAATATCTCCTTTTGTGTTTATTTTAGGTTTTTCTAATTTTTTAAGATGCGTATTTAGTTTATTAATCTTTTTTCCTCTTAGTCATTTTTTTTTTTGGAGGGCAATTGGGATTAAGTAACTTGCCCAAGGTCACACGGCTAGGTTTTTGTTTGTGTGTGCGTTGTGTCTGAGGCCGGATCGGAACTCAGGTCCTTCTGACTCCAGGGCCGGCACTCTACTCACTGCGCCACCTAGCCGCCCCCTCTTAGTCATTTTTAATATATTATTTGTTTTACAGTGTTGTTTAGGTGCTTTAATGTCAACTTTCTGAAAATATGGAGCAAAATTCCTTGTGGAATTATAAAATTAAAATTTCAGAATGAAAAATACTTATGGAATGAATTAAAGAAAATTTACATTAATGTTTGGAAAATGAGTAAACAGGTGAAAAATTTGTTATTTCTTTAGTGTGGGGAACTCCCAATGGATGACTGTAACCTGCCTTTGATTTAATAGCTAGGTTCTAATTAGTTGGTCACATAGCTAGTGTCAGAGGTAGGTTTTGAGTGCAAATCTTCTTGACTTCAAGCCCAAGCCTCTTTGCATTATGCCAACCTACCTTTAGTTTGAAAAATATTTTTGTTAAAATTATGTTCCATTATTGAGACTATAAAATGTTCTGTTTAAATCTATAACTTTGATGTAAAGTTAGGCTATTTGAGACTAAAAAATTAAAATAAATATGGTCCAGATGGATTTTATTAAGGAGTTTCTAAATATGATGGGCAATGTAATAAACACCAAAAAACATTCCATAACAAATGCTGTTTTGTAACCCTTTGTATAGAAAGTTTGCAAAAAACAAATTAAAAAAAAAAACACAAAAAGGAAAGCTTGCAAGTACCATCTGGGTCAATAAAATTTATTATTTTGCTTGCATAGTGACTTTATTTGTCTAACCTATTTATCCTTCAAGGACCAACTTATGTTGCAAGTTCTGTACAGTCCACTGAGCTTTCTAAACCCATCACAGGCACCGATTTCTCTTTTCTAAATTGTAGTAAGTATCTTGCTGCTTGAAAGTCTTTATTCTCTCATCTAGATTGGGGAAATTTTTTAGTATTCTGTTTAAAATCCGGGACTTCTTTTGTATCCTTCATTGTGAGTAGGATAGTGTTAAGAATGTAGTAGGATATAGTAAGTGATGTTTGAATCAATTTGTAGGTGATTGTTGTTCTTTGCCAGAAAATTTGTCACAGTGAAAGCTAATAATTCTTCCTTTATTATTAAGAAAGATCAAGTAAAATTCAAAGCAGTCTTAATTTATTTTATTCTTATTTGTTTCATTTTAGAATTTTTTTCTTTTTCACTCAAGAATTTCCCCCACACCCCAAACTATGCATATTGGTATAGATATAAATGAACAATCTTTTTAGTGAATGTACAATTACTGAAAATGACAGTGTGAGTAAAAACATCAAATAGAGTATTCTGGAACATACTACTGAAGTCTGCTTTTTATGTCTTGTGCTGCTGTTTAGGCATTGTGTTAGAGTAAAGCACTAGATTTAAAATCAGAAAAGCCTGGGGTTTCTAACTTTACCTCATTAGCTATATATGATCTCATGGTCCTATATAGTCCAAGTCACTTAACCTCTCAGAGTTCCCATTTCTTTATCTGTAATATAGGAATGATAATATTTACAGTATTTAACTTTAAGGATTATTGTGAGGCTCTGGAAAAACCTGCAAAGGAAACTTTGCAATTCTTAAAGCCTACAATTGTTAGCTATTATTATTCATAATGTAAGAGATAGCCTTCTAAGACTGGTCAGACCTGTTGATTACTATCTACCTCAGATCATTCACATGAGGACAAATGATACTACTAATACAGAAGAAAGTGAGAAAGCACCAATGAATGGTCTGTGTAAGAAACTGATGGGTAGGTAGCTGTTGAATGCAAGGTCTTCAGAAGAGAGGTGCATATGTGCAAAGTGAAGAGGTGGTTAAGAAAAATGGTACCTGTTGGCATCTAGATGGTGCAGTGAATAGAGCACCAGCCCTGGAGTCAGGAGGACCCGAGTTCAAATGTGGCCTCAGACACTTAACACAAAACTAGTCATGTCACCATGGGCAAGTCACTTAACCCCAATTGCCCTACCTTTCCCCCTCCCCCCCAAAAATGGCACCTGAGAATAGAATTTTTGATAAGTTTTGAGTTCTAAAATCTCTCCCCCTTTGCCCCATGGTAAGCAATCATATACAGGTTATACTTGGGAGATTATGTAACATTTCCATATTAGCCATTTTGAATAAGAAGACTCGAATAAAAAAATGAAAGAAAGTAAAAAATAGTATGTTTCAGTCTGTATTCAGTCAATATCAGTTTAGTCTCTGGAGGTAGATAGTATACTTCATCATTAGACCTTTGGAATTGTCTTTGAGTCATTGTATTGCTGAGAATGGCCAAGTCATTCATAGTTCCTCATCTAACAGTTTTGCTGTTACTGTGTACAGGGTTCTCGTTCTGTTTACTATGTTTCAGTTCATGTAAGCCTTTCCAGGTTTTTCTGAAATAATCTTGCTTGTCATTTCTTATAGGACTTCATGTTGTTTCCCCAACCACTACTTCTTTCTATGTTTTTTTTCCCTTCCCATATAGATTTTTTTTTTTTTGGACTAGGTAAAAGAGTCCATTCTTTGCTTCATTTCTTACCTATCCTTAATCACTGAAGGGGTATTGCCTAAGACAAACTGAGACTGGGAAAGACCTTAGCTTAAAAAGGCCAAGCTTGGTCTCCCACTGCATCCAGGACATCTCCAGTCATCCTGATCCATATCTTGCCACTGTACCCAGATGACTCTGGAGGAGAGTCTGGTGACTTTGCCCAGCCCTGCCTCACTTAAATCCAATTCATTTGTGAGTTCTGACATCACTTTGCTGATGTCATGGTCCTCTATGAGAATGAAGGACATACAACAATATTTGTGTTAATGCTGTATATATTTTACACGACAGACCTTTAGCAGAGAATATAAATGCAAAGAATTTTCCCATATGACTTTCTTACCTTTTTTTTTTTGTACAAAAACTTTTCAGTTTTATATATTGAAATTGTCTACTTTACCTTTTGGTGGTACCTCTTTTTCTGCTTTAATTCAGAAATTCTTTCGCAACCAATAGCTGCAAAAAGAACCTGATCTTTTTTTCTCCTAATTTTTTAATGCTGTGATCTTGTTTATGTACCCACATTTAGCTTCTCTTGCTACATTATGTAAGATGTGGACCTCTCAAACTGCTTTAGGAAGTTTGTTTTCTCAAATTTTATCCAGGGCCGAGTTTGGTTTTTATGATTGTATAGGGTTCAGAATTTCATTTTTTTCCTTTTATATCTCTGGCAGTCAGTCATTGGTTATATAGTAATATTAGATTTCATGTACCATGTTTTTTTTTTTTTGGTGGCCATTTCTGAATTGTTGGTCATCTACTTTGTTTCAATGGCTACTTTCACCAGTGAATGAAAGTTAATATACTGTACTTCTAATTTTTCTGTTCATATTTTCTATAGTAGAGTTTTTAAATTGGCATAGAAACAAATTTTTATAGTTTGTTACTATAGTAAAAATGTTGTAGCAAATAAACTCTGAATTCAGTAAACAATGTGCCAGGCACTATGGTAAGTTTTGGGAATACAAATACTAGTAGAAATAAAGTTTCTGCCTTCAAGGAGCTTATATTCTTTTGGAGAAAGACAATCATAACAAGAAGCTGGAGATGGGGTAGGTAGATAGAGATGAAAGTACTCAGGTGGGAGGGATTGGTGGAGAAATATGCACCCCGTAGATGAATAAATCAAGACTTGCTAGGCTGCCATTCTTAATGGAGCTTGTTCAAATAGGCATTTAATTAGAGGGGGAAACACCCAGGGTGGAGGGTATTTGAACTTGTGAATTCTGAGGTAGGAGTGAGATTTAGGATTAAGAATTGGGGAAATTTGGTAGAGGAAGTCCAGAATTCATCTATAGAGGAAGAAAGAATTAACACCAGAAGTTTAGCTTTCATTTGATTTTTTTTCCTTCTAGTTGCATTAACTTGTGAAGATGATAAACTTAAGATATATGTCCATTGCTAAAGGAGCACTTACCACATTGATAAAACCACAGATTTTTAAAGTATTATCACAAAAACCTTTTTTTCTAATGGTGCTAACATTTTTTACATTTATGTTTCATGTTGGGACAGATAAGTACATTTTTACATTTTTTGTGCATGATTCTCTTTACCCTTTTTAAAATTTATGTTTGTAAGAAATATGATAATAGGATGCTTTAAAATTTAATTTCATAGTAAGCAAAACTTGTGTAGACAAAAGACAGCAGACCAATAAGAATGATTGATTGCTTTAAACCTGCATCTGGCTTCTTTTGTTATTTGTGCCCACATTTAAATTGATTAAATAAAAAAACTTAAAACATTTAAAGAAACTTTCTAGTCATTTTGAGAAAAATTTGCAATAAGAAGCCTAAATCAACTTTACTATTACTTTTATAATTAAAAAGTTATTCTGTAAAATGACATAACAGTCCTTATTTATCTTAAAAGAATGAACTTTAGAAATATAGAGAAGTTTAGAAACTACTTTTTAAAATTAAAATTACATGTTGAATAACTTGACTTTTTTTAGGCAAAACCTAATAATTTCCTTGTTTTTTTGTCCTAGGTAAATAACAATGGTTAGAATAAACTAATAGATGCATACTTAAATGGACTTATTTTTAGACATTAGTTTGCAGTGGAAAGAACACTACTCTAGAAATCATAGGACATTGATTCTGGCCTTGCAAATTTTCTTCATCTGTAAAATGGGATGAACATATCAGCTATGTTTACCTCATAGAGTGAAGGGTCCAGTGAGATAATGTTACATGAAAACTTTGAAAACTAAAAAGCATGCTGCAAATTAAAAGTACTAAATATACTGATTTAGAGTTTTGCCACCTGTTTGTTACTTTATACAATGATCTGGACATGTCACTCTTGCTCAAAATTTTTTTAATGGTGTCTTACTGACTACTAAATAATGACAGCCAGGTAGCACAATCGGGTAAGAGTGCTAGACTTAGAATCAGGAAGACATGAGTTCAAATTCCATTTCAGACAATTATTAGCTTTGTGACCCATAAGTCATTTAGCCTCTTGGCCTTTGTTTCTTTATCCATAAAATGGGCATGATATAGAAGCTACGTCTTAAGGTTATTGTAAGAATCAAATGAAATATGTACAGCACTTTGCAAACCTTAAGGCATCATACAAATGCTAATTATTGTTACTGAGTTTAGCCCCTGTCATTCTGTACTTTCTACAATTTGATGTCTTTTGTAGAAACAGAGTGTTAAGAGTTTGAAAAGACTGTAATATTTCTGTGACCTGATGCTTAGTTTTTGTTAAAATTCCATGAAATTCTCATAATATGCAGGTTCTTTGTAAATACCATTTAAAGTCTTTTTTAACTGTAGTTCCTCTAGCAATTTATTCAAGTCTGTATTTTAGATTTACCTAAAACAGAGACATCAAAATCTATTATTATTCTCTACAGCTCCTTGTAATTTATTTTTTTCCTTTAGGAATTTAGGTACTGAGGCATTTAGAACATAAAAGTTTAATATTAATATTATTTTGTTGTCAGTGGTTCCTTTTAGCATAATGTAGATTCTTTTATGTTTTTTTTGCTTTATCTGATAGCATAATTACAACTCCTGCTTTATAAAATTTTTTTCTTATCCACATTCCCACTGGCTTTCTTCACCACACCTCAATCCTTTCCTCCCCCATTTGTCACTTTCCCCACTTGTTTTTTTAGTCTTCCTTAATTTATTAATTACTCTTTCTTCCTTTTATCAAGTTATCCAAATTGTCCTTTTTTTTTTTTTGGCTTTTTCAGTTAAATAGAAAAGAAAAACCTCCTTTCCTACTTTTGAACTTTTGCTTTTTAAATTTTCTGTTTCTTAAAAAAAATTTCTCTCCTTTATTTACTAAATTAATTTTCTTCTATTCCAGACTTTGATTCTTTGACTCATGGTTCTTATGCCTCTTTATTACTTTAGTTTCTCTATTCCTCATTGAATTAAAGCTAAGCTCACGTATTTTGAATTCTTCCTTACAGTTTCTGTGTTATCTTCTGTTGTGCTTCATTTAGAAGTATTACTTCCTACAGAAGATAGAGAGAATAGAAATACTGCTCCAAAATAGGAAATGTCCATTTCCCATGATTGTGTGGTCTTTTTTCTAACCCCTGGACTCATCATTATCACTTCTTTCCCATTGGCCATGAAATCTCTGGGTCCATGCTGTCCCAACCTTTTACAAGTCATTTGTCCCCAAGGGTGCAGATTCCCTTTATCTTGGAGACACCATGCTTTCAGAGGTAGTGATGTCTTTTAGTATCACTAATTCCTGAAGATTATACCTGTTTTTACATCTACGTCTTCCATTGTAGATTTCCTCTATGGGAATACCCGATAGTGGTATACCCAACTGAACTGAGATTTCCCCTTTCTTTTTTTTGGAGGGCAATTGGGGTTAAATAACTTGCCCAAGGTCACATGGCTAGTTTTTGTGTGTGTTAAGTGTCTGATGCTGGATTTGAACTCAGGTCCTCCTGACTCCAGGGCTGGTGCTCTATTCACTGTACCACCTAGCTGCCCTTCAAACCTCTCTTTTGCCACCTTAACATTTCTCCTATAGCTCCTCTTCCTGAGAGACTACAGGAATTACTTTCCCTTTATTGTTAATTATTGACTTAATTAAGGCACACTCAACATTCTCCTCTGTCGTCTTCTACACCTTCTCTTTCATCTCTGCATCTTCTGCAGACAGACAAACACAAACATAGACATTGATTAACTCAGTGGCAGGGTGGTGTTGTGAAGTTTAATCTGTATTGTTTCAGGCCTATCCTCTGCTTTCCCCCTTGTCAAATTGTATAAAAGCAGGAAATTTCGTACTGGTCTCTATTATTCTGGTTGTTTTAAACTTTTGGGTATCTCTTTTCCCCCCTCTTTTTCTGGGGCAATTTACTTCTTTCTGGTGCCTTCCTTTGTTGCTATGTTTTTTACTTTGTTTTTCTGTTGTCTGAGATGTCTGCAAAAACAATGTGTATGCTTAACGGTTTTTTGTAGGAATGCTTCAAATAGCTCTTACTGAATGGTCATAATTTTGTATTATTGAGTAGCCTTATGTTTGTAGATTATATCACCTTAGGTTGCATTTTGAGCTTCTTTGATCTTTAGAACACATTCTTTGGTTTTTGGTACATGCAAAATAGTCTTGTGTTTATATTTGAAGTGTTTATTCCTGGTTACTTATAGACTTTATTATTTGTTACTGGAATTGTCAAATTCAACCACTATACTTTTTGGAGTTGCCAGTATAGGATTTTTTTCTTGGGGGCAATCTGGATTCTTTCCTGTGTTTTCTATGTTCAGAAGGTGTAACTAGGTTTTTTTCTCTAAATTTATCATGGTGTACAGATTTTTGTTGTTCTGTCAGTCATTAAACATTTATTAAGAGTCTACTGTGTACCAGGAACTGTGTTAGCACTGGGGATACAAAAAGAAGCAAAGAAGTATCTGTTACAAAATCCCTTCTTGTGAGTTCTTTTAGAACTGTGGGTGATAAATATTTTTGTTGTTATTGTTTGTCCTTCATTCTTGAAGAGGACCATGACACCAGGAAGGTGATGTCATGACTTGCAAGTGAATTGGAATTAAGTAAGATAGGGCTAGGCAAAGTCACCAGCCTCTCCTCCAAAGCCATCTGGATCCAGTGACAAGATACGGATCAGGATAACTGGAGATGGTCCTGGATGCAGTAGGAGACCAAGCTTGGCCTTTTTAAGCTAAGGTCTTTCCCAGGTCTCAGTTTGTCTGAGGCAATGCCTATTCAGTGATGAAGACTAGTTAAGAAATGAGCAAAGAATGGCCTCTATTATGTAGTCCAAAAAAAAAAAAATCAATCTGAGAGGAGAAAAGACAATATATAGAAAGAAGGTAAAAGTGGTGGGGGGAACAAAACAAAGCCCTACAACTGGGGGCGGGGCAGGGGGACAGGTGAACAGCCAAGTGCTCCACTGGTACTCCTAAATGTCAAGGGAAAGCAGAGATAGCCTCTAACACATTTGGGTGGACCCCTGAGGAGAAAAAGGATGAAAACCATACACAAGGTGTGTAGTGATGGATGAGTTTTAATAACAGTAGAGGCAGTGACTGTCAATAAGATTACAGATCATCTGAGAATGTGAGAATATACTTAACACATGATTTGTGTATCATATGTATATATGTTATTTTCATTCAGTAGAATGTAAGCTCATTGAGAGATGGGAAACATCAAGGATATGACCATCTTTGTGTAAGGCTGAGGTAGATTGGAGGAATAGCTCAAGGGAAGTGAGTAGATTGACAGACTGAGTGGTCAGTGTGTATGTTGAAAGTGCCCTAGTATGAAGGCAAGAGATGGGGAGAGTTATTTGTAAGACAGGTACCAAAGTAATTGAAGGAGGAGAAATGACCTCTGTGTGTTTGTAGACAATAGCTATCAGGATTTTAACTGGGTGGTAAATGTGAATTGCATGAACATGAAGGGAGAAGAGGTTTATGCAAATCCTATAGTACTTAAGCTTTCTCTCTACATCCTGTGTTGAGATCATGTTTTGCTTGTATTGGACATCATGTTTACTTTTAGTGTTATTACTTTAAAAAAAATTTTTTTTGCTTTTTGGAGGGGCAATTGGAGTTAAGTGATTTGCCCAAGGTCAACACTGCTAGTAAATGTTAAGTGTCTGAGGCTGGATTTGAACTCAGGTCCTCCTGATTCCAGCACTCCTGTGCTGTATTCGTTGTGCCCCCTAGCAGCCCCTAATGTTATTACTTTTTGCTTCTGTTCTTCCAGTTCACTTCTGTGTATTTACATTCTTGATCAGTTATTCTCAGTTTTGTTTCTATGGTACTTTTTACTATGGATTCAAGTTTCTCTATGGCTGCAAATTTTGCTTTCATAATTCTTCTTTCTTGATCCATTCAGGAACGTCATATTGTAGTTGGTTCCATTTTCATCAACTATTAGTGGAAATTTTAATTTTTTTGTCCTGCAATATTTATGTGGAAGTGTTTGTATCCATTTAGATATCCTGGAAGCCATTTTCCCTTTCTGTTATTATCTTCTATGTTGCTTATGTTTGAGAGTTTTAAGACAGCTTTTTCCTTTTGAGATCATTGGTAATTTCAGTCTTTTTCTTTGTTTCCTTAGTCCTCACTTTCTTACTTCTGCTACATCCTTCAAGGGATGGACTTCAAAGCTATCTCAGCCTCCTAATTTTTGACGCTATTATTTATTTACAAAGTATAACACAATTTAAGGTGCTCCAAGGAGACAGGCTTACTGGCTAGTTGCTAGGTTTATTATTTTGAGACATTGTAAATGTAAATAATAGAACTGCACATTTTCATATGTCTTCCTTGTGCTTATAAGTGCACATTCAAATATTTTGACGTATTATTCACTTTATTGTCACTTTATTGTTACATTAAAGAGAAGGAATGGTTACTTTTCTCTTTGAAGTATTAATGTACCTGTGTTAACTTATTCAAAATATTATTGTATATACCAAAAAATTATATTTTTTCTTTTTGCAGGACAATTGGGGTTAAGTGAGTTGCCCAAGGTCACATGGCTAGTTTTTATGTTAAATGTCTGATGTGGGATTTGAACTCAGGTCCTCCTGACTCCAGGGCGGGTGCCCCTGAGAAATTATAGACTTTATAATCTAATTCAGATTCATAATAATCAATAGTGAGTGTTGTACTGAGTAATTCAATGTTTTGACCTCATTTATTTATTCAGAAAATTTAAAAGTAGGGAGACATGATTCCTACCATACAGAAGATTATAATCTGGTTTGGAAACAAGATCACTGATCATGACAAATAATAAAGGAAAGAATGCAGCTGAAAGAGTGAAATGCAGGACAAATACCATTTCTTTTTTTTTTTTTTGGAGGGCAATTGGGGTTAAGTAACTTGCCTAAGGTCACATGGCTAGGTTTTTGTTTGTGTGTGTTTAAGTGTCTGAGGCTGGATCCAAACTCAGGTCCTTCTGACTCCAGCGCCAGTGCTCTACTCACTGCACCACCTAGCCACCCCTAAATACCATTTCTTTATATTAAAAAATGAGCTATATAAATTTGTTGAACCTTTGATGAAAAATCCTCGCCCCCCCCCATTTATAGAAATGTATATGTGGAAATCTGTGAAGAATAAAAATGTAGATAGCTATGAACAGTTTTTTAGCCTGCAGTTATCAGTTATATAGATAATTTATAAAGTCTTATTTCAAAGTGTAGGATAAAGTTACAAATCAGTTTTAAAAGTATTTAGCAAATTGTGAAAAGAATCATGGCTCAGTTGATAGTCAGCCTTGAATAACCAGGTAAGGGAACATCATGTAAGGGAACATCATTTAACCTCTCAGTGCTCTAGGCAACTTCCTTAGAAAGTGGGTTTCAGAAAAGGTCCTGACTGTGACTGGTAGAGGGAATTTCATCATCTGGGAAGTTGTTATATTAGTTTAATCACAAGTCAAGTCCCTGTCTTGGTAATTACTTGGTAATTATATGCTTTCCCCCCCAAAGATGTAGTATATTATGATTAAAAAGAATCCCTCCCCACCCCCCAAAAAAGAAAAAAACAAACTACTGTGCCAAAGTAATTGTTTTTGGTTATAAAAAAGATGTGCAGGTATAATGAATGGATGATGCACCCTGGAGAGAAAGAGACAGAAACAGAAAGAGTGTGCATGCGCGCACAAGTATGCGTGTGTGAGTGTGAGAGAGAATTGTATGTTATCAAGCAGTGCTTTTATTAAATACCTAATTGTACATGGTAATAGAAATTCTAGGAGTTCTATATTAATTTGTTAAAAGGCAGTGAAGTATTTCAGAGAATTGGACAATATAAACATGCTGTAATTATAAGTCTCTCCTAGTTTGTAGGTTTAGGATTTTTATGATTAGAAAGATTTCTGATGTCACGGGTCTGTACTTATAGATATTATATATTTTGCAAGCCTGATGGGGTTAATTGTTGCTTGGCAAATCTAGAAAAGGCATTGTGTACTGTTTTCAGGAAGCAGATCCTTGTTGCTATGCAACAAGCATTGTCACTTGGCACTGGGTATAGTAAATTGGTATGCTTGGTACCCTTTATCCTCATTCTTTAATATTCTGAGAGAAGTGGTTTGAAGTATCCATATTAAATTTTATTTTAAAACATACATTTTAAGTTTTCTGTTATTGGTAATTGGTAATAATTATATGGTTTTATTTTCTTTTCATATGTGAAGGACACACATAATACTCTTATTTGAAAAAGTGGGGTTATATGTAACCTCCCTGGACATCTCATATTAATAGAATTTCACATTTCAGGGGAGAAGACTTAATTTCTGACAAAACTTTATTAAGCAGCAAAATAAAAATAAATAATTTGAAGATTATCATAATTCAGGAAGTTGCAAAAATAAAAAAAAAAACTATTGGTTTTGATACTGGTGAATGATACTGACAAATATTAATGTGTTCCTAAAAAGACATTTTGTTTGAAAAATGTATAAAACTTAACAAGGATATTTTGTAGTAAATAAAAAAAGATAACGAAGTTAGTGATTTTCTAATCTGGTTTCCAAAAATTTATTTTTAAAACTATTTTGTAGTTCTATGTATGTTATTTTACATATTCAAAAACATCCTGAGAAGAAGTCCATAGGTTAAATTAGATTGCACTGTGGGGTCTGTGACACAAAAAAGGTTAAAAACTTGCTTTAAGTGATGTTTATATCAAAGCTTTGTATGTTTTTTGTTGTGTATTACATACCATCACCATAGAATTTGAAATATAGTTAAAAAAAACCAACTTGTTAGAAAATATTTGAAATTGGGTCTAGAGACCTACAGTCATCTGAGTGACTTCCCATTAGAATGTATAATATAGCAAAGAAGGAGGAACTATTAAAAGGAGATACTGAAGAAACGTTTAGAGAGAAATAAGAAAGTAATGTAACAGTATTTTTTATCTTAATTTTAAGATAGTATTGGATTATCTCTTGGATGAGACAGTTCTTAAATTTGATGACTTTGGAAATTTGTAATTTTCTTCTGGGGCATATATGAGTGAAGCTGGAGACTTTGATATTAAACTTAACAGCTGCTGAACACTGTTTGGGAACTAGATGTAAACTGGTATATAACTGAATTTTTTCTACTAATTCCTGAAATTGTATTCCTTCATCATTTGAAGTAAATGCTTTATTGCTGCATATAGCTCCTTTCATTCAGTTTTTTATAGTTAGCTCTTTTTTTTAAACAAATGCTTTATTAACTTCTGTTTTACATCATTTATTTCCCCCAGATTTTGAGTTACAATTATTTTCCCCCCTGTTTTTCCCCTACCCACCTTCCCAGAATAGCAGTCCCACAAGATCACTTCCTCCAATCTGCTCTCTCCCATATCTTCTCCCATACCCCCTTCGACTTTTCCATTAGAGGAAGGTGAATCTCTGTGTCCCAATGCCTGCACATCTTATCTCCCAGTTGCAAGCAAAAGAGTATTAATAATAGTATTTATATATATTTGAAACATTTAATTTTAAGACCTCGAATTTCAGATCCATTTCCTTCCTCCCTTGTTACCCATTCCCTCTGGGAAGATAAGTAATTCAGTATATGTTGTACATGTCTAGCTATGCAAAACATTACCATAGTAGATATATTGTACAAGGCTGCTTATAATTCCCTCCCACTCATCCCACCCCCACCTGGTCCATTCCCTACATGATCCTGTCCCTCTTCTATAGTGGGTACTTCCAACCTCCCCTCCCCCCAGGGATGCCCTCCCATCCATCATCCCTCCTGTCATCCCCCTTCCCCCTATTCTGCTGCAGGTTGAGATATCCCATTTAGTATGTATGTCATTCTCTCCCTGAATCAAATTCAATGAGAATGTGGTTTTGCCTTTTTGCCTTCCTATTCTTCCCCTCCCTTGCAGCCACTTCCCCTTGCTTCTTCTAGAAGAGATAGTTTACCCTACCCTGTCTCTCCCCATCTCCTCTTGCCACTTTCCTCTCTCACCTCATAATTTCACCCCTTGAGTATCCTCCCTTCCCAACAAATTCAACCTATGCCCTCTATCCATATATAACTGTAAACATATATACACACATTCACATATGTATTCATATGACCATCCACCCTTCTTCCATTTTTTTCATACTGAGAAAGGTTTCATCAGTCACAGTTATTGTTTTTCCATATAGGAATGTAAATGGTTCAACTTTGATAAGTTCCTTTTGATTTCTTTTCCCTGATTACCTTCTCAGGCATCTCTTGCTTCTTGCATCTGGATGTCAAATTTTCTATTCAACTCTGGTTTTTTCCTCAAGAATGCTTGAAAGTCCTTTATTCCACTGAATGACCATATTTTCCCCTGAAACAAAATACTCAGTTTTGCTGGGTAGGTGACCCTTGGGTTCAGTCCCAGCTTTTTTGCCCTCTGGAATATCATATTCCAATGCCTTTCGATCCCTCAGTGTAGAAGCTGCCAGGTCCTGTGCTATTCTGATTGTGTTTCCACAATATTGAAATTGTTTCTTCCTGGTTGCTCGTTTCTTCCTGGTTTGTCCATTTGAGTTAGTCTATTTTCTAGGGTGCTATTTTCCTCAGTCAGGCTGTTGACCCTCATTTCATACTTTTCCTGCATCCTTCTCATTTATCTTCCCAATTTTTTCTCCACTTCTCTTATTTGATTTTTTTTTTTAAAGCAATTGGGGTTAAGTAACTTGCTCAAGGTTACACGGCTAGTCATTATTTATGCGTGGGTGCTCATTTTCTGAGGCCGGATCTGATCTCGGGTCATCCCAACTCTTACTCACTGCACCACCTAGCCGCCCCTTTAGGGCAATTGGGGTTAAGTAACTTGCCCAAGGTTACACGGCTAGGTTTTTTTTGTTTGTTTGTTTGTTTGTTTGTGTGGATAAAGTGTCAGAGGTCCTTCTGACTCCAGGGCCAGCGTTCTATTCACTGTGCTACCTAGCCGGCCCACTCTTATTTGATTTTTTTTTTTTATAAGCAATTGGGGTTAAGTAACTTGCTCAAGGTTACACGGCTAGTCATTATTTATGCATGGGTGCTCATTTTCTGAGGCCGGATCTGATCTCGGGTCATCCCAACTCCGAGGCCGACGCTCTTACTCACTGCGCCACCTAGCCGCCCCTCTTATTTGATTTTTAAAGTCCTTCTTAAGGTCCTCTATGGCCTGTAACCCGCTCATGTTTTCTCCTGGGGCTTTTGGAGCAGGACTTCTGACCTCACAGCCGTCCTCTTGCTCTATGCTTCGATCCCAAAGTCCATAGGGCACTAGCCTCTCACTTTGTCTTAGGCATGTCTATGTTGATAATTCCGGAATCGCCACAGCTGCTGGTGTTCTGGGGGTCCCTCCAGCAGGCTGCTGGCCCTGCCGCCCTGGGGCTAAAACCTCGACTCAGGCAGACCTGTGCTCGGCTCCCCTCGCACTGTGCTGCCGGCTCCCAGAGTGCTGCGCTGGTCCTTCCTGCAGGGCTGCTGGGCTGTCCTCAGCGGGAGGTTAGCTTCTCTGTGTCGTTCTGTGGGTGCTGGGGCTCCAGAAGTTGTTCAGAGTCCCCTTTTACGTAGTTTGGAGGTGATCTGGGGGAAGAGTGGCTTGGACACGCTGTTTCTACTCCGCCATCTTGGCTCCGCCTTTATAGTTAGCTCTTAAAGAGGGTTTCTTTAAAAGGATCTATGACATTTATTACTAGGTGATTAAAAAGAGCTCTTTTTCTGAACTTTATTAATTCTTTTTAACCTAAAGATTGTTGGCAACTACATTTTAAGGAAAATGTATGAATGTTAAAAACAATACAATTGATTGAAGATCTGTTTAGCAAAGGAGGAATGTTTTAATTTAGTCTCTTTAGATCTGGGTAGCTACAGAACATTTGATTTATAGAATTTGTAATCATGTATTTACTTATTTTGATATTCTCATGTGAATTTTCACTAGAGTATGGGGAAACTTCTCAGTTATTCTCCCAGTTGGTTAAATGATGACATTCTAACAAGATCATTAATAATCAGTGTTGGAATTACAATTATTCAAATCAATGCAATTTTATTAAGAATTTTCTTTGGATGTCAGTTGGCTTAACTCAATATAGTTTATAGAAGTTGCATTTATAAGTCAGCTGGTCTGTCAAACAGGTGGTGTATGAGAAGTTGTTGGTCCAGGATTATTCCTCAACTCATTTCTAGATGGAGCTCTTTGTCCTAGTATGTTCTAGTTGCTTGCTGCAAGCTGGTGTCTATAATGTTGGGCAGCTATTCTGAGTGAGTCAGATGCAGAGACTAAAAATGTAGTTTCTGGAGCTGAGTGGTGCTGCCTGTAATATTTACAGGGATAGATTTTGAACCTTAGGTGAAGGTTTTTGATTTATATTTATTATGGATAGATTTTGAACCCTGCTAGTTTTCAATCAATTTTACTTTAACTTTGGGTATTTGCAGCTAGTACAACCCAATATTAGTTTAAATGGAGCTTGGAAGAAGATTCCCTTTCATGTTATCTTGCTTCTTAGTTTGACAGATGTATATACAGAATTCAAATAAACTTTGGTAATTGTTTCTAGAGCTGGAAGGGACTCCAAAACCAATCTAGACCAAACTACTTATTTCCAAAATGAGGAAACTGAGACCTGTGATAGGTGAAGTGAAATATAGCATAATAGGTGCAATTTTATTTCTTACTACAATCATACATCGTTGGGTTGAGGCCATTAGATTTCAGTAGTTAGATATGTTGGCTTTGATTAAGTTGCTGGGTTAAATTTTAGAGGCACTAGTAGAAATATGGAAAATAAAGATTTTTAACTTTGATAAGCACTTGTATCTTTAAAGTTTGTATTAGTTCTCCTATTCTCCTTCTCCCACTCCACATTTCAGATTGAATTTATAGTTCTTCCCAGCAGTGTTACATCTGATTCTTCTTTATTTCATTATTCTTCTCTTTTTTTTGCCTTTTTTTTTTTTTTTTTTGGAGGGCAGTTGGGGTTAAGTCACTTGCCCAAGGTTACATGGCTAGTAAGTGTCTGAGGTCAGATTCGAACTCAGTTATTCCTCACTCTAGGGGAATCTTCACTGGAATCTTCACCTAGCTGTCCCCCCCACCCCCCATTATTCTTTCTCTTAATTCTTACTCTTCAGATTTTGTATGTGGATACAATACAGATGTAAAATACTACACACATCATTTTGTGAATAACATTTTATAATTCTGTAAATTAACATTAAAAATATAGTTAAGAAAGGCTCCTACTGGTGTGCTTCTCAGTGATGATCACCAGACTCAATCAGCTTTTAGAAAGAGTGTTTACTAAGTAGGTATAGCTGGGACTATTGTTATGGAAAATACCCCCTAAATTGGGACACAGATTCTGCTCTTTTGCACACAAGATCTCTTGTGATAGTGGGATCAGACATAAAAATATGTGACCAAAGATTTAAATTCACTGCTTTTTTTTTTTAATTGGAAATCTTTCTTCACTCATTTGTAGAGTTCTGATGATGTCTCCTTATTTGTAATTCTCTGCTGGGCTCTATTTGTCCCTACCCTTGTAGAGTCCTGAAACTGCATTTCCTTGATGTTTCCTGTAATTTCTGAGCCCGCACTATCATTCTGAGGACTTTGGTACTGGACCCCAGTTGTCCAATCTTACTGGTTCTGATGGATCTCTAGTGACACAGATCTTAAGGATGAGGTGGGTGAGGGAGTTGTTGAAGAAGAGGGGAACTCATTTCTCTCTATGGTTCCTTTCAGTTCCTTCTTAAGAATCCTTTATTTTTTTGGATTCAACCATAACTCTGTTAGAATGGACAATTCTGAAAGGTCTAGCTGTGTTATACATAGGCTCAGAGATGTGTTATTTTTTCAGCCAATCATTAAGACCTTTGTTGCATGACATTTTATCTTGTGAATCAAAGGAACTAGAATCCTTTCAGATTGATTAAGAATTTAGCCATACCAGTTTATTTTATATTTTGGGTTTGATGAAATATCTTTTACTATGTTATTTTAAAAAAATCCTTAAGCTTTTAAGTTAACATTTATTTATTTGCTCCATTGTGGGGGAAAGCAAACTAAATCTGTGTACGAATTATGCATGGGCAAGCAAAAAAAAAAATTCACATGATGACCATTCTGTTTCTATTTCATTGCTATTCTGCAGGGAGTGGATAGCATTTTTCATCATTAGTTTTCTGTTTGGCCATTGCATAGATCAGAGTTCCTAAGTCGTTCAGAGTTGTTTCTCTTTACAGTGTTTTTATAAAAATTGTCTTGATTATTCTCACTTCACTCTGGATTAATTCATACAAATTTTAAGTTACTCTGAAAATACCCTTTCTTAATGTATGTTGTAATGATGTCCTATTACATTATAATATACAATTTGTTCAGTCATTCCCCATTTGCCACATCTTTCCTTTAATTTCTAGTTCTTTGCTACCATAAAGAGAAGTTGTAAAATATTTTTGTATACTTAGATCCTTTTCCTTTTTCTTTGATCTCCTTGGGGGATATAGGCTTAGTAGCAGTATCTGAGTGACTAGTAACAACGACTAGTTCAATAACATTTTACACATGCTTCCAAATTGCTTTCTAGAATGACTAGGCCAATTCACAGCTCTACCATCAGTGCCTTAATGTGCATTATTTCTAACAACTCCCCATTGACATTATTAATTTTCCTTTTGTTTTGTCAGCTTTGCCAATCTGAGAGGTATGTGGTATAACTTAGGTTTGCTTTAATTTGTATTTCTGTAATTGTGTGCTGTATAAAGCACTTTTTCTCCATGTGACTATTGGCAGATTCAGTTTCTTACTTTGAAAACTGCCTGTTCATATCTTTTTTTTCCTTTTTGGAGGGCTTGGGGTTAAGTGACTTGCCCAAGGTCACATGGCTGTGTGTGTGTGTGTGTGTGTGTGTGTGTGTGTTTTTGAGGCCGAATTTGAACTCAGGTACTCCTGACTCCAGGGCCAGTGCTCTATTCACTGCACCACCTAGCTGCCCCCTGTTCATATCTTTTGAAAATTTTTGGATAATGACTCTTATATAGATTTAAATTACTTTCTTATATATCTTGCAGATGAAACCCCTATCAAATAATTTGTTGCAAAGACTTTTTTTCCAGTTACTGTTTCCGTTTTAATCTTAACTGCATTCCATTTAACCCTCCTTTTTCAATTAATGAAAATTATTCTTCATCCTACTCCCCTTCCTCTTGAAAGAAAAACAAAACCTTTGCAACATATGCATAGTCAAAACAAATTCCTTCATTGGCCATATCCAAAAATACATGTGAAAATTTATTTTGCTTGATTATACATATTTTCTTCAGAGATTTTGTTTTTCTTTTCAAATGAGAGGGTATGAGGGGAAGAAGAGAAGGCAGATTTTTGTTGATTAAAAAAAAAAGTCTCACCCTGGGTATATCTCTCTCTCTCTGGAGGGTAGGTAGCATGTATCATCAGGAGTCTTCTGATCAGTTGCCCACCTGTTCTTTATAAAGAAGCTTGTGGTGAGAAAGAAGGAAGAAGGCTGCTTGATGCAGTCTATTTCTGCTTCTGGTCCCTCTTTTCTTTTTTCTCACCCAGAACCCAATCACACGTTAGTTTTATTTTTGTTTATTCCCTTTTAGAGTTTTTCATTAGGCCTCTAGTCCTTTCCTTAATCTACCCTCTCTTTTACTTTCCTGCCCACCTCCCACTTTCCCTTTTGGGTGAAGTATTATTTATACATAATAGCTGTGTTCTCTCTTTTGACCATTTCAGAAGGCATTGAGGCTCAAGTGTCGCCTCTTTCCCTCACTTTTTCCTTTTTTTTTTTTAATTGTCTTTCCATTGTTATAAAGTCATTTTGGACCCCATTTGGTGTTTTCTTGGCAAAGATACCGGAGTGGTTTGCTGTTCCTTTTTTGCAGATCATTTTACAGATGAGGAAACAGGGTGACTTGTCCACAGTCACATGCCTAGTAAGTCTCTTAAAGCCAGATTTGAAATGAGATCTTCCTGACTTCAGGTCTGGTGCTCAATCTGCTGTGCCACTATTACTTTCCATTATGAACCCAGATTATATGAAATTAATTTTTTACGCCCTTTTCCATTTTTCCACTAATGTTTTCCTTTTATTTTCTTTTCCATTTTCAAAAATGATCATCACAATGGAAAACTCATGTTCTATAGGGAATGACAAACAGGATGCTTTGAGAAAAATCTGGGAAGTCTTACATGAACTGATGCAAAGTGAAATGAGCAGAACTAGGAGAACATGGTTTACCGTAACAGCAGTATTGTGTGAATGACTCAGCAATACAAAGATCCAGATAAAGAACCAATGATGTATGGATACATGTTAAAGCATACTTTTAAATTTTGTTTTTTTTTAGTCTCCTTTGTAATGTGGCTAATAGAGAAGTATTTTCTATGACTACACATGTATAATCTATATCAAATTGCTTTCCTTCTTAAGGGAGAGAGAATTTGGAACTCAAAATTTTAAAAACGAATGGTAAAATGTTTTGTTTACGTGTAATTGAGAAAAAATAAAATAAAATAAAAATTAAATTAAAAAAAGAACATTACAACATCAAAACAAATGAACCTCTCCAGTTTCTTCAGGTTCATGATGACCACACTGCTGGTTTCTATTTGATCTGGGATTCCTGCCCTGGTTATAATGCTGCTGAGACCCTCCTACACTTCCAGGGTCAGAACTACACAGCTGTTGCTTCTGTGCTTATTCCTTACTCAGTACACAGTCTGTGGTTGGCCACTGCTCCTTTTTCTGCATGTTTCCTGTGGTTTCCCTCCTTCAGTCCCTACTGGGACTGAGACCCACAAGTGGTTTAGTAATGGAGTGGCCAGTTGCTGCCCGTTCTTGTTCTCTGCCCAAGATCAGGCCTCTCTCTGCCAGACCCATTATTCCCTTTTGCCCTGATGCATAGCTTTGGGCAGACCTTGGTTTGTTCCTTCCATTGTAAGAGAGTGTGTGTCTAGTTTTGAATAGATTCACTCTCTAGAGTTCAAAGATCTCTTTTAAATTTATCTTAAGCTTACATATGAATCTGGTCATTCATAATATGCCCTTTTGTCAAAAATTATTTGTATATAATTGCTAGTTATTGAAGACTACCTTAACCACTATTATATAGAATATTGAATAGTGGAAATATAGTCACTATATATGATAAACCATGACACAGTGTTAAGTCATTGCTTTTGTATAAGGATCTACAACAGCTATTTGGACTGTTCTTAAATTTTAGGCTTAACTCCAAAATGGAGAGAGTTGTCATTTAAAAATTAGTGTTTCAGTTTTCCCTGTTGATTAAAAAAATTGTTTTCTCTGTGCCTGTTATGAGAAATAAAGCTTATAAATTGTATGGCATTGTTTGGATGAAAATTGTTGCTTGTGTTCCTTAGTAATCAACAGCTTCATTACTCTACAAAAATGTTACACGAATGGGGAATTTTGTTTCTGATTTATAAGTAGACAGTGCATTTGCAGCTTCATTACTAATTAATTAATTAATTGGGGTTAAGTGACTTGCTCAAGTTTACACGGCTATGTGTGGGTGCTAATTTTCTGAGGCTGGAACTGATCCCGGGTCCTCCCAACTCTAGGGCCAGCTCTCTTACTCATTGTGCCACCTAGCCTCCCCTGTAGCTTAATTATTTAAAATGTAATTAGTACTTTTCATGGTATAGCTATATTAGTTGCTTGATAAGGAAGATGTAATAACTTATACTTTCTGGAAAGTATAATAATTTCATATAATTTTTATGTGCTTTAATGGTATGTCCTGTTACTTAGTTCAGAAGGAATATAAATGTTACAAATCTCTAGTTCTGTGTTTTAATATTTCACATTTCCTATCTTGCATATCAGATACATATCTAGAATAATTTTTGGCATCTTAAATACCAAACAAATATTTATTGGCTGAATCTTGATTCATGTTTGTAGTATTACTATCTTTTTAGTTTAAGGGATTAGAAAAAAACCCTAGCATTATCTGGTGTCAACAGTGCTGAAAGGCTGAAAGTTGATGCAGAAGACCTAACTAAATATTACTCAATTCTTTACTTTATTGGAATGCATAGAGGGGGCTGTCTTTGTAAAATGAAATATTTTTGAAAGGGAAAAAATGTAAGTATGTGCTGAAAAACAGCAATGATTATAATAGGAAGGAAACAAACATATACTTATGTGGTAAACGTTTTACAAATTTTATCCTTACAACAACAGGGGGAAATAGGTACTACCCTTCTCATATAGTTGAGGAAACTGAGGCAGACAGAATAAGTGATTTGCCTGAGGCAAAAAAAAAACATCTGAGGCTGGATTTGAATTCAGATCTTCCTGATACTAGGCTTAGCTCACTATCCTGTTATATCATAAACATAGCTTTTAAATAGGCTAACTATGGGAAGAGAAAATATGATTTGTATCCTGAATTTTAAGTATGTTTCTTCATAGGTACAATGGTGTGATCTAAGGTATGTGAGTCTACAGAGGAAGACTAAATGTCTTTAGAGTAGACTGGATATCTGGATTCTGTTCTACCTTTATCTAAATCTTATAATTTCTGCTTTAATTAGGAGAAGAGCTATGGCTAGACACTACTATCTCTAGGATAGGTATTAGGTTAAAATTTGTCTATTGCTGGTCTAGAGTTTGACAGGTTAAAAAGGAAAGCTGCCTGCCTGGTAGCATTTCGTTTACAATTGCAATCTTAGCTCCTTCCCACTAAAAATACTGGTTATACAAAAAATGGTTCCATGTAGGTACCGAGTGAGTAAATTGTAAATCCATTTATCTAAGCAAACCGCCAAAAAAGTTGTTTTAACTAGAATTAGCTAGAAAACTAGAATTTAACTAGAATTAACTAGAGAAGTTGTTTTAACTAGAAATACCAGAAAACATGCAAGAATGAGTGAGCTCTTTAACTGGGATTTAAGAGATCTCATCTCAAACCAGAAGAGAAACAACACTCTTAAAAAGAGAGAATGTTCATTCTAGTAGTTTCTAGACTATTCTAGTAAACTCTAGAGAAATGATTGAGCTTCCCTTGCATACCTACTATTTTGAAGTTTTTCTACTCCACTGCCCTAGAGTTTATTCTGTCTTGTCTTCCTTGAAAGAACTCTGAAAAGAACTATATTCTTTTTTTTTAAATGAATAAATTTTTTTTTTTGGAGGGGAAAGGCGGGGCAATTGGGGTTAAGTGACTTGTCCAAGGTCACATGGCTAGTACGAGTTAAGTATCTAAGGCTGCATTTGAATTCAGGTCTTTCCGACCCCAGGGCTGGTCTATTCACTGTGCCACCCAGCCGCCCCAAAACAACTATATTCTTAGGAATAGTTACTTCTTCCTCTGCAGCATATAATATTCATATAATTTCAGACTTCATTAAAAAGTAAAGGGTAAATGGTTAGGGGTATGGTAGTCCTTATTAGACCACATCATATGGAATATTTTGTTGCATTTTGGGTGAGAACAGTGCTAAAACAGTGGTCAGAACAAGGTGATCAGACTGATGGACTTTACGGTCATTTGGAGGAACTATTGATGTTGAGTCTGGAGAAGACTTGGGTATGAATTGTTTTCAAATATTTGATGGGTAGAAGGAATTAGGTAGCATAATACAGTAGACAGAACACTAGATTCATGGAGGAAATGAAAGAATTCGGATTTAAATCCTGACTTTACTTAGGCAACAGTTTAGGCTAGAATTCTTGGCTAGCCCTTTAGACTACAGTCTCTCATCTGTAAAATCTGAGGTTTGGACTAGATGGCCTCTTGAAGTCCCTTTCAACTTTGTTTCTGTCACTTATTCTTGTCACTCAAGAGGAAACTAGGAACCATGGGGAAAAGTTGTTGAGCACCATCTCTGATCAAATAGTTTAGATCTTAACTACTTACAATTGGTGTGCTTATTAGACTTATTATTATTATTATTATTATTATTAACACTTGTTAAAGTGTTCGTTTTTTTCATTGAAACTATTTCCTTTGGGAATTCCGCTAACAGTAGCTACCCGCCTAGCTCTGCCTAGTAAAGACAGCTCGTTCTTTGTCGCTGAAAGCAGTAAAAGAGGAGACATGATGATGTCTTGTTTTGCTCCCATAAAAGTTATGAGAAGAGGATCCGTAGCTGAGGGGAAGTCCGTTTATCTTATTTTACTAGAACTCTGGTCTTCCTGGATCTATGACAGTGGCCAGAGGGAATTAGAAACTTGGGCGTGTGGCACACAGCTCTTACCTTAGAAAGGGGTGCATCTCTGTCAGGTCTCAAGCATCCTCACTGCCACACCTGTGTAATCTGCATATATAGAGGGGATGTAGGGAAATAAAGTAAGGAATTTACTAAATCTATTAGGAAGGACCAAACTAGAACCTCACTCCTACTTCTGAATCAGTGTGAGTGTGTCCCTAGTGAGCACCATACCCCTTTCCTTGCCAGAAGCATAATAAATGTCTTCCTCTGCACACTCTGCTTCTAAGTTCTTTCAGTGAGAAAGAACTGTTTAAAGACCCTACTGGGAATTCCCATGATCCCCACAGCCATTGAAGGGGTATCCCACATGGATCTTCCTAAGGGTCCTCAGGGAAGCAGTGGGCAGCAGAAGCTCTGGGCTCACTCCCTGACTCGACCTGGGAAGTCCTGTGATCCCCAGGTAGAGTCTCAAGTATCTCCCGTCTCATAATTATAAAAAAAGTTTGCAAAAAATGAAGTTCTAGAACCCTACGAACAGAAATAAGTTGAAAGGGAGAAGGGGAATTTTTCTTGGCTAATTGAAGGAAAAGGGAAGACTTAAATAATTAGGTTAAAAGATGAATGGAAAATGAACTTAGAAGTAAGGAAAAATTAAAAATAGGGAAAAGGAAGTATTAGGGTTTTTTAGGGTGAAAGTTGCTGGGAATTATGTTGCCTTTTGATTAGAATGACTGAAAAGGCAAAATACTGTGTTAATGGAAGGAGAAAATATTAATTGTGGAAAAACTTAATATTAGAGACATGGTGGAAAACAACCTGAACTTTTTTTGTTTATTGTTGTGGGGCTTTTTTGTTGTTGTTTTTGCTTTTTGTAGGGGGAAAGCAGGCGATTGGGGTTAAGTGACTTGCCCAAGGTCACAGGGCTAGTAAGTGTTAAGTGTCTGAAGCAGAATTTGAACTGGTTCTAGCACCTCCTGATAGGTGCTCTATTCACTGCAGCAACCCGAACTTTTTAAAACTTTGTAAATGGATTCCAAAAATGGAAGTCCAAAAATGGAAGAGTTTATATTGGATAAGAAAATAAAGCCCTTTGATCTATTTCTTATAAGAAACACACCTAAAGGGACTGGAAATTTAAAAAATACATTTATCAGGGAAATTAAAAGAAACAGTAGTTAGAATTATGCTATCAGAGCAAAAATAAACATTCACAACATAAAAAGGGATAAACTAGAATATAAGATTGCTGAGACGAACAGTGTTTAAAAAAAACCAGTGTTGCAAATACTTTAGTATCTAAATTCATAAATTAGAAATTCATTGAACCACAAGAAGACATAGATTGTAAGGTAATGGAGGAAGAAGATTGCAGTGTTCCTTGTTTAGAGTAATTTAAATAATCTAAACAAAAGGGGAAATAAAGAATTGAACAAATTGCTGGAGAAACTAGAGTTAAAAGAACCCACTAACATCTTTTAAATAGGATTACTAAAGCATCTATGTGCTCTCTGCACCACATGAAATCTCATTACCACAAGAAAGCTCTATTTTGACTTTGAATTCCTTGAATTTAGAGATTGATCAACTTCATATCTCTCTTCTTCACTCATGTGGTGTCTTTAATGGCCTCATATTGACATAATGTTGCCAATTGTACATCTATCGTTTGGGTTCTAAACATTCATAAAGAGGTATGATAAATCTCATAATGTATTGACTATGTATCAGTGCACAGAATTTTACAAACAAATAATCGTTTGAGGGAGGAGAGAGCAAGCGAGCGGGCGAGCAAGCACACTATGAAAGGAAGGCTTTTGAGAGAACATGGAATTTTATTTGGGCCTTCAAAAATTGCCTTCAAAAATTATCAGGATTCAAGTACATTGGGAAAAGAGTTTTAACAGATTGGTTTTTGTGAAAATGTCTTTGATGACCCAAGACTGATCATCAGTGAAATGCAGTTTCTTGATAGGGACTCTCAGTCACAGTTCTTTAACTGCCACTAGTCTTTGCCTTCCCTCCACAAAACTAGTAAAAAGGCTGTCACAGAGCCATTGGGGGAAAAAAAAAACTACATATATGTTGTGTGCCTCTTGGATTATGTATTTCAACTCACATTTATTAAATGTGTATGATCTGTACAAAGTGACCTAGCTATTGGGTATACAACTGTTCTAGTAAACTTTTTAATCTAATAAAGAATGGGATCTAAGATAAGGACAAAATATGAAAGAAAAAGTGTAGAATTTGATGATAAACATCTATTAAGTGCCCATTATGTCAGTCTTTATGCTAAGTACTAGGGTCTTTTTGTAAAGAGGACCAATCACATCACAGGGTAATGTCTTCCATGTGAATTGTATTCAAGTGAGCAGAATTGAATAAAGTTGTCAGCTTCACCCTTTCTTAGTGAGTGGTTGAAGTCCAATGGCTGGACAAAAGATGATTGACAAAGGTCTGTGATGCAGTGGAAGACCTTGGTGTCTGATTTTTGACCAAGCTCTAAGAGTGCCACGGTACCTGCTTTAGCCTACTTCATAGCTTTTGGAACAAATTATTCTCAATCACCCATTCTGCTGGGGAAGTATTCATATGCTTGGGCCATGGCACATGCTATAGCTTCTTGAAGCTTGGGATATATGGAGTCTTTAGAGGGGACTTCTGGTATGAGTCCTCATACACCTTTGGTGTCTATCTGACTTTCAGGCAGTAGACAAAGATGAGGAAGGAGACAGCCAGTGAAAGTGCCCTGCCTAAGAGATAGAATATGTTGTTTGAGTAACAGCTGGGAGTCTGTCACAGGATATAAGAATAATATATGGGGATTGGGGGCCAGAGGTGTAAGAAGCCTGTAAAGGTTGGAGGGGTGGGGCTAGGTTATAAAGGACTTTGGTATTTGATAATGGTTATGTTAGGGAGCCATTAGAGTTTATTGAGTGGGTGGGTGGTGGAGTGACATGGTTGGATCTGTGCTTTAGGAAGATTTTATTGACATGTAGAGGATGGACTGAAGTGAAAACCTTTTGGCAAGCAGACAATCCAGTAGGCTATTCCAGTGGTCCAGGCTTGAAGTGATGAGGACCTGTACCAGGGTGGTGGCAGTGTCAGATGAGAGAAGGGGACACATTTGAGAGATGTTATACAAGTGAAAATTGACAGATCTTGCCAGTAAATTGGACGATCAGATGAGTTTCCAGCCCATTGAAGGATATTTAACTCTTGGATACACTTCTTAAGATTTAGTTACATGTGGCATTGTGCAAGATTATGTTTCATTATTATATCTCCAATTGTTATTTCTGTAATTCTAGAAAAAACTACGTATTATTATATTGGCATAGATCTCAGAGCTTTAGTTCTCTAGTTTACCCACTACAACCACTATAATAACAAGGAAAAAATGAAGTAGCGCTAAATTCCTATATTCAGTCTACATAGGAGAAAACTATCCTCAACCTCCACTCCTGTTAATTTATCATGATCTTCTTCAACTACCCCCACCTATTCTATTCCAGTTCTGCCCTCCTACCCTGCTCTCCGAAATTAACATTCCATGATTAACAAACTTGTCTTCATTCTCAACTTCTTACTCTTACGTTCCTTCCATCTCTTAATTCTCCCAGAGAGCTGCCTCCTTTCTGATGACATCACATATGGCCCTCCCTTCACTCATACCCCTAGACATCACCAGTACCAAAAACCTCTGTTCTTTTGAGGTTCTCAGTATCTAAATTTTTTATCCAACCCAGATTATGATAGCTATTGTATACTGATCTTCCTTTCCTCCCCAACTCTTGCCCTTGTGCCATCTCTTAAACTTGATGACCTACCAATTTCTCGTGCTTTTAAAATCCTATGTTCTTCATTCCACCTCCTTATGTAGGGATGGACATACTTTCGACCTTCCCATTACTCATAAGTGTTCCATTTCCCTAATAATAAATTCTTATATTTTTATATGTGACTATCACTTTACCTACACATCACCTTATTCCATCTCTCCTGCTTCACTCCTCAACCCATCCTTAGTTCTCACTGAGACTTCTAGTAACTCAGTCCCTCAGTACTTTGTTAAGACCATTCATTACTTCTGCTTTGAGTTCTCGTTTCTCCTTCTTCAGTCATAACTCTGTTATAACTGTTACTCAGTTCAATTCTATGCTTGTTTTCAACTCTAGAAACGCTTATCCCTTGTTGTATTGGTACTCAGCTCTTTTGAAACCTTAGTGAAGATCATTCCCTTCTTCTGCTTTTTCCATTTCTCATCTGCTACTCTTTGGAGTTGGTGAATGTTACACAACTGTCCTGACCTAGGTATGTGATGATTTTACGTTATTCAACTTCAACTGAATCCTGACTGCAATATGGCAGTTCTTTTATTTTCCCTAATTGAATTCCAGTCTCACTTCCCCCAAAACCTTTTTTTTTTTTTTTGCAACTGGGGTTAAGTAACTTGCCCAAGGTTACACGCCCAGTTATTTTTGTGTGGGTGTTAAGTATCTGAGGCCAGAACCAATCCCAGGTCCTCCCAACTCTGGGGCTGGTGTTCTTACTTACTGTGCCACCTAGCTGCCCCCCCAAAAAAAAACCTTTTAAAAAAAACTTTCTATTCCCATCTTCTACATGTATATGTGCCCTTGATTCCATCTAATGGGTCTTTCTCTCTTATTTTCAGATATACCCAAGTTTCGCCATCTTTGAGAAATCTTAACCATCCTCTCAAGCTGTCATCTAAATACCTTCTTTCAACCAAACTCAAGTCAAACCAAACTTGAAAAAGTTGCCTCTACTTCTACTTTGTCTCCTTTCATTTGCCCCTTGACCCTTTGCAGACTGACTTCTGACTTCATAATTGAACTGCAGTTGCTTTCTTTAAAGTTACCACTGATTTCTGGATGGCCAAATTTACTGAGCTTTCCACAGTTGTTATTGTTTTTAACCTGTTGCATTTGGCTGTTTGTCACCTTCTTTCATATACTATCTTTTCCTTTGGGCTTGTTGGGAACAAGTTTCTCCTGCTTGTTCTCTCCTCTCCTGATTTTCTGGCCCGTTCATCATGTTGGTGCATCATCCGTATCACATACCCCTCTAGTTGTTGTTTTGTTTCAAGGCTTTGTTTTAGACTCCCTACTCTTCTCTCTCTACACCTCCTTGGGGTTATCTTATTATTAGCGTATGGATTTAACTGTCACCTCTATGCTAATTGTTCCTAGATTTATATTTAACATCGGTCTCTCCCCAATTTTCAGTCATATGTCAGGATGTGAGCAGTTGCCTACTTGATATTCCAAACTGTTTATCCTAGAGCTATCTTAAATTCTGATTTAAACATTAATTTTCAGTCAGGCTCATACCTCTTGCAAACTTCCTTTTTTTAATTTTTTTTCTATTAAAGGCACCTTTCTGGCTTCTGGGTTGGTGGCCTTACTGGCCTTGATCATTTACTCTTTCATACCACCTATCCAGTCAATTATTAGACATTTTTGTTTGCATGCCTACAATGTTTCTTTCCTCTGATATGTCCCTACCACTCAGCTCAACCCTTTTGTTCTTGCCTAGATTATTACAATGGCCTCTTAATTGGTCATCCTGCTTCAAGATTCTCCCCACTTCGGTTCATCCTCTATACTGTTTAGTCATACTCTTTTTTTTGGAGGGCAGTTGGGGTTAAGTAACTTGCCCAAGGTCACACGGCTAGGTTTTTGTTTGTGTGTGTTAAGTGTCTGAGGCCGAATCCGAACTCAGGTCCTTCTGTTTTTTTTTTTTTTTTTTTTTTTTTTTAGGGGACAAAGCAATTGGGGTTAAGTGACTTTCCCAAGTCACACAGCTAGTTAAGTGTCGATTGTCTGAGGTCACATTTGAACTCAGGTCTTCCTAACTCCAGGGCGGCAGGTGCTCTATTCACTGTGCCACCTAGCTGTCCCTGCCAGTATTTTCTTAACATGGACTCTACTTTTATCCCAACTTCCCCTTTGTATCCTGGATATGTCTCCTGCTTTCATATCATTCTCTTTTTAATGTCTTTAGGCAGATGGGAGATTAAGGGGAGAATTAAATCTGAGGAAAGACTAGATTTAGGAGTCTTTCATTACATTTATTTCCACCTTCCCTTCACCAAGCAGAACAGAGAAATCACCCAGGAAATCAAGGAAGAACATTTCTCCTGAAAAGGGGGTAGGAAGCAGTATAACACGTTTTGAACTTCCGGAGACACAGGACCCGAGTTTGAATCATTCCTCTGCCACTTGCTATGTATGTGAATTCAGTCAAGGCCTTTAATCTCCCTGGACCTCATTTGTCAGCTAAAGGGTTTGAAACAGATAATTCCTAAAATTCCTTATAGCTTTGATTCTGTGATCCTATAAGATTGTGGGGATACCCACATTTTTAATATGGCCTTTGTTCTAGTTAATAATACCTCTTCATTACTCATATCTACTTGCTTTTTATTCCTCTTCACTAAAGGTAACAGTCACCTCCCATAGGACTGTTTCCTAGTCCCCTAATCATCATCTTTCAGACTCAATGCCTTAGGCATAAGCCTCTTCATACTGGTATATTCCTTTATTCTCTTGTCTTCAATCTACCTCTAGATATACCACCTGGCACAATTCTCCAGTCTTTCTGAATTTCATTTTCTTTCTCACCTGCTCTCTCCGTTTGTCCTTACCTCTGATACTAGCCATGTGGCTTGTGATAAACCATTTAACCACATTTTCATTTTCCTTGACCTCTCTGCAGCTTATGAAGCTTGATCACCCTTTTCTCCTTGATAATCTTTTGTCTTTAGGTTTTAGGGGTAGCACTCCCTCCTGGTTTTCTTCTTTCCCATTTAACCACTTCTTATTCTCCTTTGCTTTATGCTGTTCCAGATCATACCCCTTAACTACTGTAGGTGTTCCCATAATGTTCAGTCCTGGGCCTTCCTCTCTTCTTCTTCTCTACTACCTCATTTGGTGATAATATCAATTCCTGTGATTCTCGAATCTCCTTATCCTGCCTTAACCTTTCTGCTGATCTTCAGTCTAGCTTCTCCAGTTGTCTATTAGATAATTGGACCTGGGTATCCACTAGGTATCTAAATTCATCATGTCCAGAATAGAACTCAGTATTTTTACCCCCCAAACTGTCATCCCTCCCCCCAACTTCCTTGTCTGGGGCAACACCATCTTTTCATTCTCTGAGACTTACAACCTAAGTGTCATCCTCACCACATCTAGTCTGTTGCTAAGGCTTGCCAAGTCATCTCTGGAGTACATCCCATTCTCTCTCTGACACTGTCACCCCTGTGGTACAGGCCCTTATCACCTCAAGCCTAGACTATTGCAGTAGCATGCTGCTGGTTCTGCCTGCCTCAAATCTCTCTTCACTCTAATCAATCCTCCATTCAGCCCCTATTTTTCCTAATCACCGAAGTGCCAGTCTGACCATGTCAAAAACCCCTCCCCCCAAAAACAAACAAGCAAAAAACTAAAACTCCTGTGGCTCCCTATTGCCTCAAGGATCAACTATAAAATCTCCTAGAATTCAAAAGTTTTTATAACCTAGTACTCGCCTACCTTTCCAGTCTTCTTACACTTTACTCCTCACCACAATCTTATTGTTTTCCTTCTTGAATGAGACTCTCCATCTCTTGGCTCTGGAAATTTTCTTTGGCTGTCCTCCATGCCTGAAATGCTCCCTCTTTTCATCACTGCTTGCTGCCTTCCCTGACTTCCTTTTAAGTCCCAACTAAAATCCTATCTCTTATAGGAAGTCTTTCCCAACTCCTCATAATTATAGTACCTTTATCTGTTAATTATTTCTTTACCCTGTATTGCAGCTTGTTTGTATATATTTGTTTGCTTATAGTCTCCCCTATTCAATTGTGATTTCATTGAGGGTAAGAAATAATCTTTGGCCTATTTTTGTATCCCCAGTGTTTAGCACAGCACCTAGAACTTAGTAGGTGCTTAAAAAATGTTTATTGACTACGAAAGTTATGATCTTTGAATTCCCTTTCAGCACTTAATCTAAGATCCATATCCTGCTTCATTTCCATTCTGTTGATCTTCATTGTCCTCATTCAGCTAACCTTTCCACCTGTGCCATTTATTCAATGCCCTTCCATTTCCTGTGACCTAATTTTTTTCTGTCATCCCCTCTTGTGTACCTTCATTGACTCTTTGCTCTTAAAAACATAGTCAAGTCTCATCATCCTAAAAATTAAGTCCTCTTTTGCTGTGATTTGTTATTCCGCAAACTATTGCCTTATTTCTTACCAGCAATTAATTTTGATTTTTTAAATTTAACCTTACATTTTCCTCTTAAAGGATTAAATTTTAACATTGGATGTACAAGTAATTTCATATTTAAAATTATTAGAAAACAAATTTATGATGTCTATGTGATCAGTTTTTAAAAAAATGTCAATAAATAGCATCCTTTGCAGCATTCTTTATTTTTAATGATGAAAGGGTCCCTAGTGTAGATGAATATGGTTCTAGGCAGGAAAACGTTAAAAAATAATAGCAGATGCCAGTTCTCCTTCCTCTGTTTTTTCAACATTCTGTATTTTCACTGTAGGTACAAGAATGTTATAGAACCAATTCAGGAAAAAAAAATTCCAGCCATTTGTTAGGTTGTGCTTAGGAAACAGTTAATTTTCTAGTTATCCAAACGTATTTATGGAAACTTTGAATAGCACAAAAACTAGTCACCCTGATTTTATTTTCCTTATTTTGGGGAAAAAGGTAGAGGCATGGCACTGACATCTCCTAGGGTTGTATTTCGCAAGTAGTTTAAAAGCCAGACTTTTAAAAAAAGTATGGCTTGAATTGGTAGCATTTAGTACAAGAATTTGTCCTGACCCTCAGTAGCTGTGTGAGCAAATAATTAACCACTCTCACTGTTTTTTCTTATGTAAAAAACAGAAATGCAGTGTAAATGTGTGCAGATATCATTAATCAGCACTGATTTTTCTGAAAAAGCCACTAGGAATCCCTTTGCAGTGTCATAATTTGTAAATGGTTTCTCATCATAGTTCGTTTCCCCCCTCATGGCTTCTCTAGCTAAGTTCCATCTAAAATCCTACCTCTTATCTGAAGCCTTTAAAATTATTCCTTGTGATCCTCCCTTAGTGCTTACAATTTTTCCTTAGTCCTAATTCTGCTCCCTTCCACCCTCCCTCATTTGAGTGAAGTACATATATTGTATTTCAGAGTTTCTATTTGCCCCCATTTTTTAAATTCAGAAATTTGGTTAAAATATAAAATGTTCTCTTCACATCCTCATCCCATAGGGTTGTAGGTTTATATATTTTGTTTTGTGGAATATCATTCCACGCTCTCTGCCTTATGTAGTGGTGGCTGTTGTATCCTGTGCAATCTTGACTTTTGCTCTTTGGAACTTGAATTCTTCGCTGCCTTTAGTATTTTTCCTTTGACCTGGAAGCTTCCAATTTTGGCCCTGATGTTCCTTTGGGTTTTCATTTTAGAATTTCTTTCAGGAAATCACTCATGGAATCTTGGAATCAACTCATGGAATTCTCACTTTGTACTCTGGTTCCAAGAGTTCTGGGTAGTCTTCATTTATGATTTTTTTTTGGAATATTAGGTCTAGGCTCTTCTTTGGTCATATCTTTCAGGTAATCCTGTCATTTCTTAAATTCTCTCTCCTTGATCTGTTTGCCTGGTCAGTTTTTGCTTTGAGATTCCTTGTACTTTTCTGTATTTCTTCAATCTTTTAACTTTCCTTTAACATTTCTTTTAATATTTCTTCTTGTGTCATGGAGTCATGGCCCATTCTAATTTTTAGAAATTCAGTGCTTGTCTAAGGTTTTATTCCTTTTTTGCCAAGACTTTATTTTCTTTCCAATTTTTTCTTCTAAATTTCTCATTTCTATTTTCACTTTCTCCATAGGCATTCTCATAATATACAATCATTTCTTAGCTCATTGAATTCTAGTGTTTATTTCTTCTGGGAATTTAATTTAATTTAATTTTTTGCTTTTTGGAGGGCAGTTGGGGTTAAGTGACTTGCCCAAGGTCACACAGCTGGTTTTTGTGTTAAGTGTTTGAGGCAGGATTTGAATTCAGGTCCTCCTGACTCCAGGGCTGGTGATCTATTTACTGTGCCACCTAGCCTCCTGGGAATTCAATTTTAAATTGTGCCTAACCTATACTTTTCTCTGAAGCTTTTCTTGTAGATATTTTGGAATTATTTTCTTCTTCTGTGTCTGCCTCTTTATTATCCTCGATAATGTGCTACTGCTTTATGATCGGATTTTTTTTGGGGGGGGGCTCATTCTTCTATTTTTACTTCTTGACCTTGGACCTTTTAGTGCTTCACATGCCATTAAGTATGAAAGGAAGAAAATGCAGTAAAACAGATTTCTAAAAATAACCGTCTTTCACATACAGTTAAGTACATGTATAAATAATATTCAGTTTGGTAAATGAATTAGATATTTAAATTTTGTAGGAAAAATCACTTTCAACTTTCATCAATGACCTTGATAAAATCTGGGTTCCTTCCTTGAGCAGGTTTACAATCCTGTATTCTCTTTTCTGTAACTTTGTATCAACTGTTTTATAAATCTTAAATATCTGAATTTTATTCTTCCAGTGAACAGAGTATCTGCCAAGCAAGAGCTGCAGTGATGGTTTATGATGATGCCAATAAGAAATGGGTGCCGGCTGGTGGCTCAACTGGCTTCAGCAGAGTTCATATATATCACCATACGGGTAATAACACTTTTCGAGTTGTGGGAAGGAAGATTCAGGACCATCAGGTAAGGACCTTTAAAAAAAAAAAGGTCTTCATCTCTTATTTGATATTGAAATTACTTATTTTATTTAGTACCTGAAAAGATTCTAATTGGATTAATAACCTCTACTCTAAATCAACAGTTCTCAAACTTTTTGGTTCCACTGTTCCTTTACACTCATAAAAAATTATTGAAGACCTTCCATTGTGTTTTTGTTTATGTGGATTATATCTGTTGATATTTACCCTATTTAAAATTGAAACACGTTAGCATTATTATGAAAATAGTTTTGACCTTATAGATGCCTTGAAAGAGACTCTGGAACTCCCAAGGAATACTTACACCACACTTTGAGGGCCATTGCCCTAAATTAATTTTGGCTATAGAGCCGTATTTAGTACTGTATGTTCTGTGTTTTTAAATAAAAACTTAACCATAGTACTATATACAAATTAAAACTATTATTGCCATTCTTCTAGATCTAACCAAGCAACTTATTAGCTACATCATCTTAAATAAATTCGCACTGCATTTAAAAAAAATTACTCCTTTTAAAAAATTCTGAACTTAATTACTAAAAAGTATAAATTACTTTATAAATATATAAAGTAAAACACAAAGAGAACTGTGCATGAAATTATTCCTCTCCATTCTATTTACACAGTTGGCTTTTTTAGAAACATGTAACAAAATCATCAGGTTACTTTCAAAACCATCCTGCTTATCTGTGCCCCTCCTCCTTTTCTCTTCTATACATTTAAAAAAATATCCAAGGTCTCTTTTTTTGGCATCACTACTACAAATTCACCTTCTGTCTTAAATCCTTATTTCCCATAATTTGAGAAACAGATCACAGGCTTCACTGGAAAAATATTTTTATATGAAATGTTTCCTCCCAGAAATAACAGCAGCTAACAATTTCTTGAATTACCTTAATAATAATTTGTTTTTTAAGAGTTAGAGGATGATGGGGAAGCTAGGTGGTACAGTGAAGATAGAGCACCAGCCCTGGAGTCAAGAGGATCTGAGTTCAAATGTGACCTCAGACACTTGACACACTAGCTGTGACCTTGGGCAAGTCATTTAGCTCCAATTGCCTTGCCTTTCTCTCTCCAAAAAGAGAGAGAGAGAGAGAGAGAAATGACCTCAAAGAAGAGGAACCAGTTGTTATTGTAGAAATGATACTCCTTGATGGACAACCAATCCTTGATCTTAATTTTCATAATAAAGGAGTTGGTCATTGGTTATATATAGTCTGACATGTACCCTAGACTTGAGGAGAGCAAATCTCAAAGGTCTGGAGATAGAATAAGTAGGAGGAGTCTATGGCCTAAAATTCTTTAGGTGAAATCAGCCCAGGAGGAATGGGAAGTTTTCAAGACTAAAATTCTGAAGATTCCATGGGAATTGTTTCTATTAATAAAAGTATTTTGAAAAGTAGGTGAAGGAAGGGCAGGTAACAGAATAAATACAAACACATGGCAAATCTTATTATAGAAGATTTATTTGAAACTATGATGGGAAAAAAAAAGTATCAGAGAATTATGCTATCCTAACCTCAGTTCCTTTTTTGATAATGTAGATGAAGGAAATATTTATCTAGATTTCGGTCAAGCATTTCCAAAATACTTTTATGGCAGAGCAGGGTAGTATGAGTTTATAATACCTACTTCTGAAGGGGCTAAGAGGCTGGGAGGATCTTTTGAAGTTGGGAGTTCTTAGCTGCAGTGGGATAAGCTGAGTGTGTCTGCATTAAGTCTGCATATTTTTGCTAATTTGTTGAGCCCATGGGATTTGGAGACTTCCTATGAAGGGACAAACTTGCCTACATCAGAAACAAAGAAGGTCAAAACTCCAGTGCCCCATCTGACAAGGCCTGTGGGTAGTTAGTCTGTACTGCTAATCTTGACAAGATGGACAAATTTCATTCTTTTTTTTAAAAAGGTCCTTATTCTATCATTGTGGAGACATAGTTGGAGAGATGCAGATTCACCACTATTAGAATCTTGATTTGGTACTGTTTGAATGGTTGCACCTAAAGAGTAGTCATTAATAGGTTAATTTAAATGTAGAGTGCCCCAAGGAGGTGTTTTGATCTTGTTCTTTTTAACATTTCTTCACTATTTTGGATAAAGGAATAGATGACAAGCTTATATATAAGCTTATGTAGCCTCCATTTCTTGTTATGAGGATTTTTTGAAGGAATTCTTGATATTTATATGGAAAAAGAGAAGATGGAGGGGTATAGAATGACAGGTATTTGAAGAAATTAAGTGTGTCTCCATTGACTGGAGAATACAAAAAAAATTATGGCATATAAATGGTATGTTATTGTATAATAAAAAACATGACAACAACAAGGAATTTAGGGAAGATTTTCCCAGAATTTCAAAGAAGATTTTAAATGCTATTGAGGAGCAAAATAACCAGAATCGAGGTAACAGTGTATTCTAAATGATTATAATAATAAAAATGAACAGATATCTAAAAGGAAATTGGTGTAATTGATTAGCTAGTGAAGGTCCAAGTGAATTCATAATCAGTTCTCCCCTTCCCACTGCTGTAAATGGGGGGGACTACTGGGATTATACATATTTACAATACAGATATGAGCACTGTATGGAATATTTTACTTAATGAGGGAGGGTTCAGTATGGAGGGGAAATTTGTAATGACTGTAATTAAGAGTTAAATTCAATATAAAAATGTTAGCCTTTCGAAAAGCCTTTTGTAAAGTAATAGATGATAGATCTATGCAAAATTAACCAGAAACTACTGTTTATTAGTAATAATTCTAAGAGTGATATCTAGGAGGACTGCTATATTCTTGAATGTATGTCTATCAGGGAGAGGTTTGTTAGATCTAGAACAGTCCTTAGATATATCATTTGTTATCTAAGAATTTATATGTTCAAATTTATATAAGTGTAAGTGTCTTAAAAATATAAAAAATTTCTATCCAGAGACCTTGACGGTGTGATCTGAGTATAGAAATGAATGGCTTGCTCATTATAAGTAATAAAATCATATTTTGAAAGGTTATTTTATAGTTCTGTGATTTTTCCCTTACTGCCTTTACCAATCCATTGAAAATCATTGTCCTTCCTGGAAAAGACTTTAGGTCATATTTTCAGACAAGACATTCCATCTTTCAGTTCCCTTAGCTTCTGAGTATTTTCACTGTCTGTCCCCCATTCATGGAATGCTCTCCTTCCTCATTTCTGTTTCTTGCTTCTTCAATTCCCAGCTAACATTCCACCTTTTATAAGAAGCTTTTCCTGGTGCCTCTTAATTCTGGTGCCTTCCTTCTACTGATTATGACCTATTTATCCATCATATAGTTAATTTGTTCATACTTCTCTGCATGCTATTTCTACCCTTAGATTGTGAGCTCTTAAAGGATAGGAGCTATCTTTTTCCTTTCTTTGGATTTCTTGTGCTTAGCACAGTGTCTGGAAAAGTAATAGATGCTTAATAAATATTTATCAACTGACTTCAGGTGAAACAGTGTTATACAGAATACAGTTTCTCAGAAATGAGGTTTTAAATTTGATAAAATTTAGCCCATATTCTTTGTATTACATAGCCTGATAATAATCTTGGATAAATTGTGAGGTATGAGCACTTATGTTGACAAGTCATTAGAAGTATCCTCGAGGTTTGTAGATGACCATTTGGAGGAGTTTTATCTATTTCCCACTTGACTGCACTACTTTGAGAATTATCAGACTTCTCTGTTGGGCTCTGGTGCCTGGTACTACCACCCGCTTATCTTTTTGTGTTAATTTTCCTCTATTAGATTGTAAACTCCTTGAGAGTAAGGGCTGTGTTTAAGAGATTAGTACCAAATAGTAAGTAGGTTGATTAATAAATGTTTATTGACTATTGATGTAGGAATTTTTGATGGAAGTGGTACAGCTGCTTTGGGACAGTATGAAAGAATTAAAAAAAGACCTTTTGGAAGAGGAATAAGAAGAGAAATTTAACTTTATATCCTAGAAATTTACCCTAACCTTTAGTTTGAGAAGTAGCTAGTGAAGAGAACCCATTGAAAATTGTAAATTGAATTCTGCAGCTATAGACTACCAAGAGGTGGAAGTCATGCTTCCATCATCAGTCTCTGGATTCATGATTGCCACATGTTGATAACTGTTCCTAAGTCTTTCAAAGTTGTTTTCTTTTACACTGCAGTGGTCATTGTATGTATTTTTCTTCTGCTTCTGCTTACTTTCACTTTGTATTTGTCTACACATGTCTTTACAGATTTCTTTACATCTGTTCCTTTTCTCATTGCATAGTAATACTCCATTGCATTCATATACCGTAATTTGTTCGGCCATTCTCTAGTTGAGGGATATTCACTTTGTTTCTAGTTTTTTGCTATTATAATAATTGGCAGCTTCTTTCTTTGATGTCTTTGGATGTAGGCCTAATAGTGTGTCACAGCTGAGTAACTTTTGGGGTATAGTTCCAAATTGCTTTCCAGAGTGGTTGGAATATTATGCCACTCCAGTAGTACATTAGTGTGCTTTTCGCTTAATAGTTGCCATTTTCCTTTTTCCACCATCTGATGGGTATGAGGTTTAAACAGAGTTGTTTTAATTTATTCCCATCATTATTACTGATTTGGAGCATTTTTTCATATGGTTGTTGATAGCTTAGATTTCTCCTGAGAGCTACCTTTGACCATTATCTGTTGAGGAATGGATCTTGTTTTTGTAAATTTGAATGAGTTACCTGTACATCTTGGATATTAGTCCCCTTCCTTTTAAATATTTTTTGTAACCTTTGACTGTTTACTGGAAAATATCTCTAGATGTTATTTGTTCTAGTACCCTGCATATTTTGGATATCATGCTCTTATTTTTAATAATTGGGGCAAATATTCTTCCCAATTCTACTGTTGCTTTATTTGTGAAAAGCTTTGAAATTTTATTTAATAAAAATTATTTGATGATCTCTTCCTTGATTCTCAAATTTCCCAGAACAATCAGTATTTTTTACTCCCTAATATTAGTATACTTTATATTATTTTCTATGTATCTGTTATCATATCACAAGTATAAACTTTGTTTTTACCTTTGTATTCCCCGTTCCCAATACAGTCTTTTGTTCATAGCAAGCGTTTAATAAATGTTCGCATTGAGATGGAGTGATTGATCATTTACATAGTAAATCAAGGAAATAAATAATGTTATAGAAATTTGCAAATAGTAGTAAGATCCAATTGAGCCTACTCTTTTGGATCCTGCTCCATTAGGATGTCAGCTCCTTAAGGGCAGGGATATTTCTTTTTGCTTTTGTTTTCTGGCATGTGGTACAAACTAGTGATAAATGCTTATTTCCCTCCTTCCTTCTTTGCACACACAGTCGTATCCCACCCCAAAAGCACATCTGTGCTTTTGCACATTTTGTCCTCAGTGTCTGAAGTACACTCTCAACTTACCTCCACCTCTTGGAATCCCTGCCCACATTTTAGGTTTAGCTCAGGTGCTATCTCCTACCTGTGTATGATTTTCACTTTCTCCCCCATCAGAATGTAAAGTCATTGAGGGTTTGGTTTCTATCTGGTGTATCCCCTGTATTTGGAATAGTATCTTTTACATAATAGGCATATTTAAATCTTTGCTAAATTAAGTTGAATTGACTGTTTTATTTTATTGTTTTTCTAGGTCGTCATAAATTGTGCCATTCCTAAAGGGTTGAAGTACAATCAAGCTACACAGACCTTCCACCAATGGCGAGATGCTAGACAGGTGTATGGTCTCAACTTTGGCAGTAAAGAGGATGCCAACGTCTTTGCAAGTGCCATGATGCATGCCTTAGAAGTGTTAAATTCACAGGAAGCAGGTAAAGTTTCTAAGTGGTTTTTCATGCTTGTAGCTAGGCTCAAGGTAGAAGGTGAAATTTACATTAAACTGTCCTTAGAATAATGAATTATGATTTTTAAAACAGCTTCATTTTTCTTAGTGAAAATTTCTTTGAGAAATTGTTTTGATTACCTGTTTATGCTTAGATAAACTTTGATCTGCTAATTGATTCTAGAGAAATATGAACTTGTGTTAATGGATATATATATATACACATAGCATATGGGTCATTTGTTCCTATTGTTTAAATCATTCCGAGTATGTTTTAATTTTTCAGGACTTCAGACTCTTATTACAATATTGGTACAGGACCTGGGGGTCAAAGAATAAATAAAAATTAAGCAAGTTACTACTTTGCTTTTTTCTTCAAGAAATGCTTTGTGGAATAAAATGTATGAACCATGGAATAAATCTAATTCCCTACTTTTCATATAGGAGGAAACCTAAAAATTTCACACATATGTGACATATTCCTTTACAAAGGCAATGGGAATAAAATCATCTGGTTCATACAGTGCTTTATATCCCTTTTTTAAAAGGAAGTTAACTATAAAATAATATCAAAAAGACACTACTATATAACTATAAAATATAATATCAAAAAGACACTACTATATATGATTATTTCTATATCCTAATTAGACTATAACCATAATGTTACAAATTTGCCAGAGGTAGGCTAGAGAATGAAGTTATTACCAGTTCTTAATTTTACTAGTTCATGAATACCATGAAATCTTAAAACTAATTTTGAGAGGTTCATTTGTGTGTCTTTGTACCTTACACTGCTGTGTGGTCCTCCATTATGTTCCGTCTAACTTAATAAAATTTTTTAAATTAGTGTAAGTCACAGGTAATTAAATTGTATCATAGACTCCATATATTTTCACAAAAAATCCTTAATGAACTTATGTTTAGAAAGAATACTCTTTGATTACTTTTCTGTAGTATAACTTTAAATCTTAAATGTGATCCTGTTTGAAAAAATGTTCATAAAATATTTTATATTAAACTCTTGGCTATAAATGTTTTATACGTGTCTTTTGAAAAATGAAGAGCTAATACAATAGACATCTTTAATAGAACAATAAATTATTATTCACTTCATTTTGAGAAAAAATGAATTGTATGACCAAGATACCAATAACTAAAGCGAGAAGCAAAGTGTCCTTGACCTTTTATATTTTTAAGGTACATTAAAATCTACATAAGCTTCCCCCTCACTATCTTCAGTATTTCCTTAGCTAAAGAAGTATTGTCTTGTCATATGTAACAGCCTTTTGTGGTCATAGATATTTTCTTCTTTGTTGGCATTATGTTATCACTGTAGGAGAAGAATATGATATGTGTCTCCATGCAAAGGCTCCTTTATATAGCACTTTGAGATTGACACAATGCTTTTCTCACATTTATTCGTTATTACATTATTCTTATCATCTCTGTTTTAGAGATGGGGGATGAGAAGTTAAATGACTCGCCCGTGGTCATAGGTATTACTTGGAAACTGAACCCAGCCTTCTTATTCTTAAGTCTAGTATACTTTTCAGTGGACTGTACTATCTTTATAATAGCATGATTTATAAATTTTCTAGATGAATTAGTGAGCCTTTAGAGGCTTAAGTTCAATGTGTAATTAACACCCTCCTTCCTCCCAATTTGATTGACCCTGCTAGGTCTGGGAGATAAATCTTTGGGTTATAGCACTTTTTCCTCTCTAAACAAATATACATAAAAATACAGTTTGAATAACTGGAAATAAGGCACAGTTCAGTAACAAAGGAATAACTAAGTTTAAATCTAAAAAAATTCAATACCTCAATATTAAATTTTTTTGATCTGGATTTATGATTTCATCACTGTGTAAAAACTCTTTTCATCATATAGATCACCTCCTCTGTGATTTATAATTTGAGAGAGAGTTGCCAGGTGAGCTCCTATATATTTCTCAAAGGTGGGATTTGAATCCAGGTTTTCCTGATTGTAAATCTGGCCAACTTTTTTCTCTGCTTTGCTCTGCCACTTTGGGATATATAGCAATATTAAATTATTTTTTCTATCCTCATTAGATCTGATTAGCAAAGATCCTGATTGTAATGTAATCATCTTCAGAAATATTTGTTATATTTATTTTCCATTAGGGGGCAAGTGATAACCTTTTTTCTTTTTTAAAATGAATTGAGCCCCTGGACTCCTTCTTAAGGTGTTTTTGACTACCTAAAATATTTAGGATTACAAAGGAGGCCAATTATAGTGAAATAGTTATCAAACATTAAAAAAAATTTAAACGACACTGCTTTTGTAAAAGGTGCATTAGTAAGAACATAATTTAAAAATTTTCTGTTTACTCCTCAATCATAAACTTAGGACTGTTTACTTCTGTTTGCTTCTCAATCGTAAACTTAGGACAGATTCTTAATAAGAACATGTCTTAAGAGTCCAGTTTGCTATATTCACACACCAACATTTCTTAAAGCTGCTTTCCAGATAAGTGTGATGAAGAAACAGTGATGAGAGCCCTGGAGATTATTATAGATGGGGATGAGCATCATATCTTACTTCCTGACACTTATAGACATATTCCTCAAGAACAAGGTCTTGATACTATCTTATCCTAGAAAATTTCAGTCCTCAGAATTGGGAATGTGGTGGCCATAATTCTGGATATTTAACTTGGGGATGGAAAATACATTTGTAGATAAATTACAGAATTTAATTTCACTTATAATTGTCCTCAAGTGTAAGTTATGGGTAGGAAGAGGTTATGTAGCAAGTTAGAGCATGGGTCAAACTTATGCCTGGGAAAATTTGGACCAGGATTTAAGATGTATATGACATCTTCCACAGTGAAAATAGGGAGGGAGAAAGAATAGGTGGAAGTCTTTGTTTCTAGCATGGGCAAGGGATATTCCCCAGAATTTTTGCCCAGAGTTTACCTCTTGCTTGCTCCACTGTTAGATCTGTCTACTGTGTTTATGATTTGAGACCATTACCAGTTTTTTGCTAATTACTCATTCAATGATAGCCTACCAAAACAGCTTTGAAAAAGTTTAACATGCTTTCTAATTTTTGACCTTTTCTCTACCCACCAACAAAAAATTGCCCAGAAATTATCACAAAGAGTTAACACACAGAAATTATTACATTAGTTACTAATTTTTACTATTGTATTTTTTCATGGTGTAAGTGAAAATGTTGCATGTTTGTGTGTCTTCTTTGTTAAAATTGGAATTACCTCAATTCTTCTTCTTTCTTAAATTGAGTCTTAGCTCTCTTTACCTTTTGGGCTAACTGTACTACTAAGGTATAAAATGAACCTATGCTGGTATTTAATCTAGACACAGATATGACCACATGATAGAACCTTTTATCACCACTACCCCAAAAAGAAAGAGACAAACCAAAGAAGAATTTTAAGTTAGGACTCAAAAAAATGTTTCACCACTCTTAAAAAGAAAACTGATTAGAAATGGTCACATTTTAAAATTTAAAAATTTTTTCATTTTGTTTTTGAAAGATAGACAGCTGGGAATATTTTCTTTCATTTAGTTGTAAACTTGGCATCTAAGTCCATCTAGTATATTTTGGAATGCACTGAACATGCTAAATAGGGTAGGTGATATTTGTGGTTTCAAGGCATAGACTTTATATTTTTATCATTTTTGAAAGAGTAAATTAATATTCTTTTCTATATCAGATACTTTGGTATTCTATTTGAAAAGTATCATGGAAGCTGGTCTTGATTTTGAATGTGAATAAAATATATAGTATTCAGACAAGCTTATAGAACATTTCCTTTCTAATATTCTTTTTTTGTTTTGTTTTGGGTTTTTTTGGAGGGCAGTTGGGGTTAAGTGACTTGTCCAAGGTCACATGGCTAGTTTTTGTGTTAAGTGTCTAAGGCTGGATTTGAACTCAGGTCCTCCTGACTCCAGGGCCAGTGCTCTATTCACTGCGCCAGGTAATCACCCCTCCTTTCTATATTTTTTATCAAGTCAAATCTAATAGTCAGTTGGAGATGACAATACAACAAATTTATAACTCCTGAAAATGTTTCAAATAATTGTTTTTTAGTATATTTTGTTTTTTATTTTAAAGGGTATTTGAAGAGGAACAGAAAGTCACTTATAAAAATACAATTCTCATGGTAAAATTTTTGGCAAAAATATTTTTTTAGAGAATCATAGGTAACATTCGAAATCACTTTTATTTTCCCCTACTTTGGTGCCACCAATCCAAAGAATTAAAGTTTTTTAAAAAACATAGCTGTTGATATTTTGGGTTTATATCACCTACTGGTCCTGCTGTATTTTTCTCCCATTTTAGACATCTTTTTAAAGAAAGCTATGATCATATAAATTAAAAAACATTTGTCCTATCAATTTTGTTTTAGCAAGCATAGGGGTATCTATTAAAACTGAGATGGAGGTACACAGATTATTTCCATTTTATGCAAATTGCATCTGTCATATACTTAAAATACACAGTTCCTGTTGTTACTCTCTATAGGTTTTACAGTGAATGTTGGAAGAATGTTTTTTGTTATCTGAAAAGTATAGTCTGAATGATTTGTTATTCAAATGTTTTGCATAAATCATATTTTAGGACTTTGTAGTTTCAGATACCTTTTTTGGAGGGGACGGTAGATAGTTTAAGGAAGATGTAAGAGTTGAGGGAAGTAAATCTTGGCTAGTAGGTAATCTGAAAAAACAAACATCTAGAAACATCCTATGTTAATTTTAATGATTTTTTTCTTTTCAATTTAATAAATTGCCCATGGTGGGGGGAAATTGTTTCTAAGAATAAGACAAAATATGCATTTACAACAACAAATTTGTGTAGCACTTTTTATTGCTTGAAACATTTTCATATATGTTATCTCATTTTTCAGAACACAGTACTATGATGTCATAACCCTATTTTACATATGAGGAAACCAAGTTACATTGACTTGTTCAAAGTTACAATTACAGAGTCCAGAGAAGTCCCCCAGTTCTTCTGTCTTTGATTTGATATTAGTTCACAATCTTGAAAAGGCTTTTATCTTTCAAGATCCTTGATTAATTCAGCTTATGATGTTGAATAGCACATATTAACCTGAATGAACGAGACAATCGATTCTTGATTTCAAATTTAGAGGTATAGGAAAGATCCAAAATGAGAGGCTTTTAGTTTTGGAACAAAAGCAGGACTTATTAGAAGAATACACAAAAGCAGATGCTAATTCATTAAAATTTTTTGTCAGTAAAGGCAGCCCCAGCAGCCCCTGCCAGGTTATAACTCTAAAATCCCAGTTACTGAAGACAGGTCAAACATATCTGTAACTGAGAAGTATGTGGATGACAGTATGCTTTTATTTCCCTTTCAGATAAGTCATCTTAATTTTTTTGTGTGTGAAACCTTTGGCAGTCTGAAATGGCATATAAGAATATTTTTGGTTTCATAAAATACTTACAATTACAAAGGAAACCAATTATGTTGCAATAAAGTTATCAAAATAAAAAAAAAGAAAAAGTTCATGGTCCCCAATCTAGGAGCCCTTGCTTTCATGAAATGTGTATTAGAACAGAACTTACACTTAAAAACCTCTCCTAGTCATGAGCTTGGAACTGACTCTTAATAAGAGCAAATATTCATTACAGTTGGTTATTTTCCCTGACAGTTTACCCTTAGTGGACACCAGCATTTCTTACAAGTTGTTTCCCAGACTAATGTGATAAGGGAATGGAAATGATGACAGATGTTGCATGTGCTCAGTGACTTAATAGGGTTATAATGATCTCTTGGTGCTGCCATTTACAGTCAGTGTTATTTTAAGCCAGTTTCTTACACTCTTGGATTAGCATATGCAAATGTCTGTAGTAAGTAATACCTGCACTATTGTTGTGAGGACAATTCTTTGTAAACCACATATTTAAAGGGTGAGTCATTATATTGTCATTATCTCTTGTGGAGGTTGAGCCTTCTATTTGTTATATTTATTAGTAACTGGTAGGATATCTGAAAATTTGCTTACATGTCAGAATTTGTTTCAGGTAGCCTAGTAATTAGGGAGAAGCATATAAAAGAAGTAAGGAAGTACCTTTTATGCTTCTCATATGCTTAGGTGAGAGGTGACTAGGGTTTGAACTAGTGTGGTAGTTGTGCATGGGAGAAGAGGGGAATGTCCACGAGAAGTACTGTCCTGATGGAAACAATAAGATTTGGCAACTGATTAATATTCCACTATATCTATGTACTACAGTTTGTTTAGCAATTAAACACGTGATGGTTATCTACTTTCCGCCCCAATTATTTTACTACTGTGGGACATGCTGCTACAAGTATTTTTGACTGCTCTGGGCTGTATAACTAGCTTTGAAGGAGCTCTAGATAAAATTTCTCAATTTTTTTAGCATAATTATAAGATGTTTTGGACTTTCCAAAACATTTGGATCATTTCACAGTTCTGGCAACAATGCATGTTCTCATTTTTTGGTCATCTTTTCTGGGTATGAAGCAAAATCTCCAAATTGTTTTGCTTTGTATTTTCTTACTATTAGGGATTTGAAGCAATGTTTCATATGGTTAAGCTCACAGTTTTTTTTGAGAACTGTTTGTTCATATCTTTTTATTATGTACATGTTGGATATTATTAGTTGCTTTCAACTGAAACTGCTCTTTCCAAAGTTACCAGTGATCAGTTAATTATCAAAACTAATGGTCTTTTCTCAGTCCTCATTTTTTATTTCTTTTGCAAAACTCAGGCACTTTCCCTTTTTCTTTTCTCTAGGTTTTTATGATGAATCTCATATGTAGGGGGTGGAGGGTGGGGAGGATCCCCCAAAGCTATGTCATGGGCCCCCCCTTCTCTTCTCCTGTGTTTCACTTAGTGATGTCATCAGCTCCCATGGATTCAGTTATCTTCTATATGATGATGATTCTCAGATCTACTTGTTTTGCCTTCTCACTCTTCTCACCTCCAGTTTTGCATCTCCAGGTGCCTATTGGATGACTTAAACTGGATGTCCCAAAGACAGCACAAACTCATCAAGCTCAAAATGGAATTTATTATCTCCCTACCTTCCCCCCTTCCCCTCCAAGAACCTTCCCTTCTTATAACTGTCATTCTTCTATCTTATACTATCATTCTTCCAGTCACTTGGGATAACAACCTGCATGTCATCCTCTACCACCGCCAATCCACTATATTCAATCAATTGACAAATTCTGCCTTTGTATATTTCTTGTGTATGCCCTCTGATACTGTTAGCTCCTTGGTATAGCTATTATATTATTAGCCTGATGGTTGGTCTCCTTGTTTTAATTCTCTCCATCTTCTACTTTTCTGTCAAATTGATCTTCCTAAAGCATAGATTCTATCATATTTGCTTCCTCCAACCCCTACCTCCATTCAGTAGCTACCTATTACCTTCAGGATTAAATATATATATTGCTTTTAAAAACTGGCCTCTTGCTGCTTTTCCAGCTTTCTTACACCTTACTTCCCTCTGTACCCCCTTGATATTCTTAGCACAATGTACTCCACATCTCTAGACTCTTTGAATTTTCATTGGTTATCCTCCAGTTCCTGGAATTCACTTCCTCTGCTTCTTTACTTTCTGGCTCCTTCAATACTAGATAAAAACATCATCTTCAAGAAACCTTTCCTAATAATACCTTAGGTCCTTCTCTCTGAGTTACCTTCAATTTATCTTATCTTGTTTTTTACATAATTGTTTACATAAAAATATTAATTGAGTTTAATTTTATTTAACGATTGCCGTAGGGAGCTGTGTCCTTCTCACTTTTCTCTTGTGGTCTATCACCTTCTTAGCCCTGGACAGTATGCCACTCTTAATGATGCCTAGGTTTTATGTTAGCATCCTTGGCTGCCACGTCTCACTGTCAACTTTTCTTGATGTTACAGTTCAACAAATTGCCTTTTTCAGATGATCTGCTATCTACCTCTCAATTTTGTTATTGTGAAGTTTGATGTTTTAACTACATTAATCCCAGCTAAATTTCATTTTATTAGACTTGGTTCAATGTATTAGCTGAGCTCCCACCTCCCCCTCCCCCCCTTTGTTTTTAAGTCATTGATAAAAATGTAAAGTAGCACTAAGGCCAAGTACAGATTCCTCACATTCAGGACTTTCCTTTGGCTTTAGCTTATGAACCAGTTTGGAATGTACTTAATTATACTGTCACCTGCTTTACCTTTCTCATATTCCCTCCTTTCCCCAAGATATCTTAAGGAAATTTGTCTGATGCTTTTGTAAGATTTAGGTAAACAGTAATTAGAGCGTTCCTCTGATTTGCCAGTCTTGTAACCCTGTCAGAAAAAGAAATGAAATTATTCTGATATTATCTGTTAATTGACCTTTCTCACTTTCTTAGATAGTGCTGCTACCCACTCTGCCTTACCTTGTGTTGATATTGTACTTATTTACGTGTGTGCGTATTGAGTAGGAACTGTTCAGCAACTCCCACAGTGCCTGACTAAATAGTAGAGACTTAATGAATGTTATTTGATTGACAAAGCTTTGCTATCTGTGTTCACCATTTCCTTTTCTAGATTATCCCTAACCCCACCTTAATAATAGGTTCTAAGATTTTACTAGAAATCAGATTCAAAGTCATTGGCTTGTAGTTTTCAGACTCCATTCTTCCTGTTTTGAAAATTAAATCAACGTAAGATTCCTCTCGTTGATTATTAGCAATTACATCCAGTGGTTCTCTTAATTCTCTGGACCATATGACTTTTATATTCATCTAGGACAGTTAGGTTTTCTCTGTCTCCTTCCTTTGGGCACCAAATCCATATTAGCCATTTTTGTTCTGTCTTTATATCAGAGATGAGTTAACAGCACTGCCTTCTCTACCCTAAGCAGCGATCAAGTCCTTTTGTGATTTTCCTCCTTCCCCCAAATAGCCAAAAAGAATAACATCTGCTTTTTTATCTGTCGCTCTTTACTAGTCTCAGCTTTGCCACTCCTGACATTCTTATGAAGCCATACCATATTTTACTGTCCCATCGTATGTATTCTTTTAAATTATAAATCCTGATTTAAATTTTAAGTTCCAATTGGTTAGTGAGTTCTCTTTTACGTTTACATCAGTTTCTTTAGTCAGCTCCTTTTTCCATTTTATCTTGAGGGTTATAAAATATTTTTCATAAATTATGTGAAATAAAGTATGTGACAAAAGATGTTTCTGTATGCCATCTGTCGCTACCCAGTTGAAGATGAATAGTGTCAATATAGACTATTTAATTCTTCTAGGTTTTCTTTATCTCTTGTTTTTCTTTCTTGTGTCTCCTTCATGCTACATCATCAACCCCTCAGCCTTCTTGGAACCAAATAACCTTTCTGACAAAGATTATTTGGTGTTGCGTATAATAAGTCCTCAATAAATGTTTGCCAAATTGATCTGAATCCTGGTCACATTCCTTTTATTGACATAGGAAATATTGTCATTACACTTATCGAGTGACTTATGTGTGAGCATGTCAGTGTATCACATAATATTTCATCTCTAAATGCACTGAAACAGCTTTGCCACTTGTTAAAGAAATTATAGAAATCAGCAAACATCAGAAATTTGGTCTGTCAGGTCTTGGGAATCATACTAAATCTATTTATAAAATTTTGTAATGGGTAGTCTTTCCTTGCCTACTTTATTTTCCTTCTGCTTCCGAGAAAACTTCACCTGCTGAAAGTGAGAAAAAATCTATTTCAAGAAAGTCATTGGAGTGAAAGTTTGTATTACTTTGCCACTGATTGCTATTAGTATTTAGTGCCCACTTAGTTCTATCAATGATATACTCTTCCTTTAGTTATTTTTCCCTTCTTTCTCTTCTGCCATCATGAAGAAAGGTTAGGCCTCTTTCTTTACCCATGATGTAATACCTCTTCGATCCTCAAACTTTATGATTTTAGACACAGGTGCAATCAATCTAGTTAATATTTGATGCTATTTTTGTACTGTAATTTTTTTGGGGTGAGGTCGATCAGTTGTGTACAACTCTTTCGTGATCCCATTTGGTTTTCTTTGGGGCTTTTTTGGGGGTAAAGATACTGTAGTGGTTTGCATTTCCTTCTCCAACTCATAAGCCAGCAGGGTGAAGTGACTTGCCCAGGGTCACACAGCTAGTAATTGTCTTAGGTTGGATTTGAAATCTGGTCCTCTTGACTCCCAAGTCTGCCACTCTATCCACTGCACCATCTAACTGCTCCATACTGTAATATACTGTAATTTTTTTTAGATGTTTTTGTCATCCTATTTTATTTTTGCTTCTGACAAAGAAAACCCTGTCCTAAGAACTCATTTTGTTCATTAATATAAGTATTTTTGTGTACCAAACATTTGTTTTATGTAAATCAATTAAACATATAGTGAGAAACCTTCCCCTATAGAGCTCTAGAGTCACTGCTGTTGATTCAGTTACCCCCAATGCCTGCATAGTCTGTTTCTATGTGAGTTTGACACTGCAATTTAGTTAAAATATAAATTACATAAAAGGAAGTATGATGTGGAAATAGATCTGGAAAGCTATGTTGGAGCTTTATTGTAAGGGGCCTTAATGCTAGACTGGCCTTTTGGAATACTGGATGGAGGCTATATGGAGAATTTATTGAAACAGAATGGGGTGAGAATCTCACCAGTTTAGAAGAAAGACCATATGTAGCTTTCATTCTGAGACACGCTGCAGTGAGGTCATAAGTCCATCAAAATATTAAAGTGAAGGGCATATCTTATTTTAGGCAGTGGCAAAGCACTTGACCATGTAGAGCCAGAGACCAGTGAAATTAGGTAATTCAATGGGAGGGGACAGATTCAAGACACTTTACAGAGGTTGAATTTTTAGGATATGATAGTTGAAATGATATGGAGTCAGAAGAGAGTTGGAAGAGTCAACAGTGGTGGCAGGGTTTCAGGATCCAGGATCGAATGACCCAGAGGTTGTTAATGGCCTGCACCAAAACTAGAGAAGCCAGGAAGAGTGGAAAGTTTCGTGAGGAAGGCTGTGATTTCAGCTTTGGAAATGGGGGTTTGAGGTGTCAGTGGGATGTTGAAGTAGTATACCAATAACTAATATTTATGTAGTGTTTGCTATGTGCCAGCATGGCATGTGCCAAGTCAGCACTTCACAATTATTATCTCCTTTGATCCTCTCTGGCAGGTAGGTGCTATTATTATCCTAATTTTATAGGTATGGGAATTGAGACACATAGGGATAAGTGACTCAGCTAGCATTACAGAACTAGTAAATATACAAGAGATGTTACTAATGTCAGAATGACAAGACTTGGTAACTGATTGGATGTGGGGAGTATGGGAATGAGAAATCAAGGGTGACACTTGGCTTGTGAGCTTGGATGACTATGAGATTGGTAGTTCCCTCCCCAGAAATAGAGAGTTTGGAAGAGAAAGAGGTTAGAATAAAAGCTAAAGAATTCTGTTGTGAACATGTAGAATTCAAGATTTCTATTTGAACATGTCTATGGCTATGGAGCGACCAGTTCGAGATGTCCAGTAGGCCTGAATCCCCAGAGAGTAGAGTATCAAAAGGAGTAAGGTAAGCAACACTGTCAAAGGCTGCAGAGTTTCAGGAAGGCCTTTTAGATTTGGCAACTTTGGAGATCAGTTTCTCTGGAATGATTTGGTTAGAAGCCAGGCTATAGAGAATTGAGAAGAGAATGAGAGGAAAGGAAGTGGAAGCATTGATTATAGACAGCCTTTGCAAACAGTTAAGCCACCAAAGGGAAAAGAGATGGCACAGTAGCTAGTGAGGGATTTTTGAGGATGTGGGAGGTATGGGCATGTTTGTAAGCACTTAGGGAAATAGGCAGTATACAAGGAGAAATGGAGTGAGAGAGTGGGGAGGACAGGGGCAATTTACTGGAGAAGCCATGATTGAATGGAATTATTTGTGCATGTACAGAGATTAGCCTTGGAAGGAAGTTCATCTCTTCATGTTAGACTGGGATGAAGGAGGGAAGAAAAAGTGGCTCTCAGAGAACAGCTTCACTTTTTTTCAGGGAAATATGGGGCACAGTTTTCAAATGATTGATTTGGGGAAGGGGAAGCCATGGGAGGTTTGAGGAATGATGAAAAGTGGGATAATGAGTAGAATGGGAGATGTAGAAGGATGGTTAGGTGTATTTCCTTTCCCTTTTTCTTTCTTAACCTTCTGCTATTTTCTCTCACATCAGTTGCTGACAGCATTCTAGATGTGACGTTGAAGGGGAGGGAAACAGATTAGAATTCTAAGATGGGAGCCAAATGAGTCTCTTCCTTGCCCCCAATCTCTTACTTCCTTTACAACAATGGTGGTTGGGGTGGTCAGGAAAAATAGAAGAATTCTACTCTGATTTTCCCATACTGCCAAATGGAGACTGTGAAGGGTATAGAGGGGAGGCAGTGGGGCATCTTCAGTTATAACCTCTTCATGGCAATCACCCTAGTTCAACTCCCTTTCTTCTCTGCTTTAGACTATTGGATTACCCTCATAATTTCTCTAGCCTTTCACTTCTCTAATATGACCACATAATGACCAGAATTAATTTCCTAATGTATAGTTCTATCTGTATCATTCCCCTGATTGAATAGCTTCAGTGGTTCCTTAGTGTCTTTAGGCTAAAAGGTAACTCAGCCTGGCATATAAGGCACTTAGAGTCAGACTCCATCTTACTAGCATTTTTTGATCCCATTCCACTGTACTTTACTGCCAGACTGAACCTATTGCTCATCTCCTCTTGCTTCTTTTTTTCTTGCCTCTCTCTGTATATTCATATAAGTTATTTTTCTTACCTAGAACACATTACCCCTCATTTGCCTATAAAATTTTTCTTGTCCTTTAAGATATAGTTCAGATGAAACAGCTTCCATAAAACTTCTGATTTCCCTTAGTTGAAAGTCATCTCTCTCCCTCTACCCATAACAAATTTCTTAAAGAACTTTATAGATTTCTACCTTGTTCTTGTCACACTTTTCACTTTTTTTTTTTTTAAGCAATTGGGGTTAAATAACTTGCTCAAGGTTACACGGGTCAGTCATTATTTGTGTGTGGGTGCTCATTTTCTGAGGCTGGAATCAATCCCGGGTCGTCCCAACTTAGGGGCCGGCGCTCTTACTCACTTCGGCACCTAGCCGCCCCTTCTCACTTGTCACTTTTTACCTAGTTAATATGTGTTCTGTCCTTGTTAGCTTTTAATCTTGAAAGCTGGAACATCCCATCATTGTATACCCAGTGCTTAATGAAAATTATTATAATAAAACCAGAATTTATATAGCATTTCAGGGTTTGCAAAGTGCTTTACCAGATGTCTTACTTTATCTTTACAATAAGTTTGTAAGGTATATTATCTATCCCTGTTTTGCATATGAGGAAACAGACAGAGGTGGGTGACTTGCCCAGGGTCACATATCTAGTGTCTATGTGTCTGAGATAGGAGTTGTACTAGATCATCCCAACTCCAGGCCCAGTTCTTAACTGCACACTTAGCTGCTTCTAGCAACTTAGCACATTTTTGTCATAGTAGACACTGAATAAATGTTTGTTGAATTGGATTAAATTAAATTGTTGGGGGTTGAAACTGTAGTGGGCCAATTTTGGCAACATGATAAATTGAAACAGGAAAATGGGAATGAGAAGAAGGAATTCCATAGCAGCAGCATGTAATTTACTGGAGCTGAGTCTTCCTTGGGTATTCCTTCTTACTTAAAGTTAGATTTTAAGTCAGGGTTTGCCTGGGGTGGCAAAACTAAGCTTCTAGCTGTTTTCCTATGCTCCTTGTCTACAGGCAGTGTTAATATTAAAACAGTATTCATTTGAGGGAGGAAGTGAGTGTGGGTTGGAATCCTCTTGTTTCCTTATCTACCTAAATATAACCAAAATCCGCAACCAATAAAAATTCACATATAACCTGTTATACTGTGGATTTTCAGACTAATGCTATACTAACTTTTCATAGTATTGGGTGCTTTTCTAGTAGGATTTGTATAGTATACTGTGTGTATGTAGATGTATACAAATATGTATTTTTCTACCAAATTCTAAGGTCTAGAATCTTAATGAAATTTTCACAGTACATTAGAGATTCTTAATCTCTCTTAATTGATCTCTTTCCTTAATTGCTACAGTGACATTGACCCCCTTTGTATTTCTTTAAGAATTCATTTCAGTCCATTAAACATTCATTTAGTGCCCACTACATGCCAAGCACGTTGTGTAGCATTGGGGTACAGTGATAAACTAAAACAGACCACGCCTCCATAGACCTTACATTCTACTGAAGAGGATATAAAATGTGCACAGATAAGTGAATGCAAAATATAAATGACATAAAGACAAAATAATTTGACTGGGTAGGGGGAGTGAATCAGGAAGAGCTCAGTATAGGAGATGATAATTTAACCTTGAAGGGAGCTAGGAGTTCTAAGAGGAGGGAGTGGGGTGTGTTCTAGGCATGTGATGCAGCAAAGGCATGGAGGTCTGCAATTTGACTAGTTTGACTGAAATGTAGAATTGTGAGAGGGAGTAATTTAAAGTCAATCTAGAAGGATGTTCTGGAAGAAGATTGTGAAGGAACTTTAATCCCAGGAACTTTAAATTAAACACAGGCATCTGTATTTTATCCTGGAGGAAAGAGGGAACCACTGAAGCTTCTTGAGGAGAGTTAGACCCAGTTAGACCCAGATATACAGAGAGAGGCAATAATATCTTAAAGGATGAAGGATGTGTTGGTGAGGGGAGCCTCTTAGGTAATCAGTAGTGATTGCAGTAGTGATGGAGGCTGAATTAGGCAGATGTCTGTATAAATGAGGAAAAGGGGTTGTAATGCAAGGGTGGAGGTAGAATTGAGATATGATATATGAAGGAAAATCAAGATTTGAGTATTGCTTTGAGGTTGTGAACCTGGGTCATTGAAAATATGGTAATGTTCTCAGCAGAAAGAAGGAAATTAGGAAGAATGGTACACTAATGGGGGGAAAAGATAAATATCTACTTTGGGCATTCATTTGTTAAAACAAGCATGTTGAGTTTGAGATGCCTATGAAAATCCAGAGGGAGATGTCTTACAGGCAGGTGTTGATGTGGGACTGGAGCTCGAGAGAGAGCTGAGGGCTAGATTTGTAGATTGGGAGTCCACCTTCATAGAAATTAATATAATATATTAAACCCATGTGTCAAAAAAAGAATGTGTAGAAGGGGAAAATGACACAGGATTCACCTAGCATAGGGGGTGAGACATGGATGTTGATCAAAAAAGATTGAGCAGGAGTACTCTGGAAGGTAGGACCCAGAGAATTGTGCCACAAAACCCCAGGTAGGAAAGAGTATGTAAATAGAGAGGACATGGTCAACAGTATGAGATCCAGAGGGGTCAGGAAGAATTAGAAAAGAAAAAGCCATTAAGGGAAAAGTAAAAAAGCCTGTGAGTAGTAGAGCCAGATCTTATTCTAGTGAGAAGATTTTTAAAAGACCTAGCAAGAATATTAACTACAAAAACAGGAGGGAGAGGGCAGCTAGGTGGCCAGCAGAGCGCTGGCCCTGGAGTGAGAAGGACCTGAGTTCAGATGTGGCCTCTTACACTTAACACACACAAAGACCTAGCCATGTGACCTTGGGCAAGTTAATCCCAATTGCCCTCCAAAAAAAAAAAAAAACAAAAAAAAACCAAAACAAAAAAACAAGGCAAAAAAAACCCCAAACAAACCAGGAGGGAGAGAGTGATGATAATTTTACCTAAATTGAGGTAGGGCCCCAAATGATGATTTTAGAACTAGCACCATTTGTATTAAACAATTAGAAAACTAGAGTTCTTGGCTTGTCTCAACTATGTGATCTTTGGTAAATGATTTAGCCACTCTGAAACTTAGTTTCCTGATTTGTAAAATAATTTCCTTGTGTATTTGACAGTCGCCTTGTGATAATCAAATGAGATAACAAATGAGAAAGATTCAAAAATATTAAAGTGCCATGCAAACATCAGTTGTTTTGTAGTCACCTTTTAGAGGAGCTCTAATCTGCTTCTAACTGCATTTCAATATTAGCTCATTTATGTTGTATAGAATCATCAAATCTTAGTATTTTAAGGGAATATTTCAAACATTTTTTCTTTGAAATTCTTTTTACTGAATTGATGCTTGGTATAAAAGTTATTGTCAAATGACCAGAAATTTGTCTCTTAGGTTAGAATGAATCCTATTGAAATTTGTTACATTTTAGTGTCTTTTCCCTTGTACTTCTGTATTTTTAATCTTTTCTAGCAGAGAAGGAGTTAATAGCATCAAGGATGTTAAGCAGGAAATGCTGTTATCCTTATGCATATGATGAAATGAATAATTTAGTATCTTCGGGAAATGCAAACTGCAGTAAGAATCCAAGCAACCTTTATCAGAGTAGTAAGCAATATTTTGCTTGACAGCATGAAGTGAAAATTTTTAACAGAAAAGGAAGGCTTATACTGTTCATTGCAGGAATATTATATGGCAGTTTATATTGTAATATGGATCCAGATTTTTTTTTTTGGTCTAAAAACAGTAAGACTGCGTAAGAGAAATCATGGCTTACCTGCATTCTGACAATTCTCAGGAGGTAATTGGCAACTCTCCTTGCCAGTATGGTTGGTAACAGGATTTGGCAGTTTCTGTGCTGTCAGAAGCGGGATAATTTCTCAAGTTTTTCTTGTAAGTGTTTATTTTTCTTATGCTTCTTTACTTGCACAATGTTTAAGAAAAAGATGGCTAAGACAACAGCCCTTGGTTCATTTAATTTAATCTAGACTCTAGAAGAGCAGTTTAAAAATTGTCAAGTAAATAAATTATGCCAAAATAAATTAAGATGTGTAATTTTAATTAAAAATTAGTTTTTTTATATAGTCGACTCTTAGAATTAGTTTGATAGAGATAATGTGTATTTTAATTTGTAACATTGTAAATGTCATCACTATATGTTTAATCATATTTTGAGAGCCTTGTAGTATTGACATCCTTGGCTTTCTATTCTCAGTTTTTTTGGATATTGTGTTTTGAGTGTTAAAATGGTTTAATGGGATCTCCTTAAAAATCAGAATGTCAAAAATATTACTGCTTAAAGAAATAAGACATGTATAAAATTGAGTTATCTGAAATTAAACCTAAAAATGATCTAGATTTGTTGTTATTATACTATGATTTAAACACTTTTAGATGTGTACTCTTCTACTAAATATAAGTTGGTTTTATTCTGTTTTTAGGAAACAACATTTTTAGGTAGTACAAGCTGTACTCTAAAGTATCAGACTTTTTTTTTCCTTTAAAAAAAACTGTCTTGATTTTGGTAGTGGTTGCTTTAAAAGTTATTCTTTTTCTTTTGGTGATATTTAAACCAGTTTGTTTTTAACTCACTAAATGTTTCTTGGTTACTACAAATGAGAACAGAGAACATCTCCCAAGAAGATAAAGATATATGTATATATAGTGATAGATTCTATGCCCCCACCCCCACTTTCACCCAATTTTGAGTGTTGCACATAGTTTTTGTTAGCCCTCCAAATTTTCATAGTTTTTTGGAATATAATTAATGAGACTTGATCTTTTAAAAGTTCTACATAATAATTTGAATGTATTTGGTAATGTAAATTTATTTCATGGATATTCAGTGTTCAAATTAATTTTTTCACTTTCTCAATTTGCACATAAATATATGTTGATTAACTTTCACAAATGGTTTTGAGGGGAGGGGAAGAAACAACAGAATGGGCAACTCAGAGACAATGTATTACTATCATTTTCTGTTTCAATACAAATGAAATATATTAGTTTCTTGTTATAATATAAAACTTAATTGCTGTAGGTTCTTTTCATGTTGGTGGGATCTTTTTGACAGAAATCAGAAAAAAACATTTAAAATGTTGTTATCAAAATATATTTGGTTTATCCCGAGTATTTTCAAGTGAAAATTATTTTAAATGGAATAGGGCACAAGTTTATTAGGGTACATATCATAAATTGAACTCTTCTTAAATTAATATCTCTTTAAACTTAGGAACTAGAAGCCCATTATATTCTTATTTGTGAAATCAATGTTACTTTCACTTCTGATAGGTTTTATTGTAAGGTTTTTTTCCTCTCACAGATGAGATCGATCATAGGGAAAAATATTTGGTCAAAAAATATATACATATCTCACAGAGTACCAAATTCTTAATAGGAAGTATAGGGAAAAGAGGAATAACCAAGAAATATGTATAAATACACACTAAGCATTTAAAACCACCTTTTAGTCTACTATGAAGTCCCTGGACTAATCATTTACAGATGGCCCCTTTGTCCTTTGAAGCTTCTAACACCAAGGTGTCTGTTGCAGCCCAGAGCAAGGTTACTGCTACCCAGGACAGCACTAATTTGCGATGTATTTTCTGTGGTAAGCAACATTATGTTTACATTATTTTTTTTCAAGCTGTGGTACATACTGCTTGCACTTTTCATAGTCTTATTAACCCTAGGCCATGGTCTAATTTTTGGTAACTGGGATTTATTATAAGCTACTGTTTTTATATTCTGATCAGTGTTATTTTAAATGTATATGTTACTTGAATAGCTTTTGAACCTGCTTATTAGTTGGGGGTACAGAATCACTTTTTGGGAAATCCTGATCATGATCAACTCTTTGTACTAATAGATTATGCTTTTTAAATTTTTTAAAAAAGTTATGTTTAGGAGAAAACTATCTTTTCTCATTAGGAATTCTTTTAGTGATTATAATTCTTAAGGTATATTGAGACCTAAAAAGATGTCTCCTCTTAGACTACTTTTTATCTACATTGCATCACCTCCAGTTAACTGAATGGCTGTGAAGGTAATAGAAGTTGTTTCAAGATCAGCAGGATGGTGTCCTGAGTGTACGTTATTAAAAAAAATTAAGTCACAAGTAATTGTGACTTAGCCTAAGTAAACGCAGGCTTTTAGAGAGTGTATATATGAGCCCACTTCATCTTGGTGCCCTAGTAAAGCAAATTATGAAGAATAAAAAGACTGGTAAATTCTGTTTTTGGTATTTAGTTAGGCTTTTTTACTCTATAAAGTACTATAGTTTTGAAACTCTAAACTCTAAAAAAGAAGCTTTAATTTGACAGTTTTTAGAGTACTGAGTAATTTGAAAAAGTTGGTATTTAATAAGGAAAATGTATTACAGATTTTACGCTAACAGTATAAATTCAAGGTCGTAGTCATTACTATCATTATCTAAGAATATTTCAACTTTTTCTGCTTTGTATCCAAGATAATCAGAGCATAGCAATTTAAATATTAATATTGTTAATTTACTAAAAGGGGCTTAAGGATAAAGGAAAATTATTTTAAATTTGTGAATATTCTTGCTTGTTTGCAATTAGCAAGGAAATATTGTGTTTTTCCAGAACAAAAAAACTAAACTAGAAAATTAGCATTTAATTGTTGTAATATTCATATAGCAGTTGGATTGTTTACAGATTTTCCTGTAGTGACTGAGACATGATAGTTAAATTAGATCAGCATTTATCAAGTGGAGCAAAATGTTCTTTGAGTATTATGCTTTAGTTTTAGGAAATATATTTCAGATTTTCTTCCCTAGACAGGCCATCCACACTGTCTTTTGAGCCAGTCTTAGGTTAATATTCTATCTTAAATTGTAAACCACTATATTTATGCCTGTTTAAAGGGCATTTTAATTCTTATTTCCTTTGTAAATTTCTTGCATTTTTGGTACACTACTATTTCTATTTTATATTAAGATCTAGTAACAGAAAATAGTGCTTGCTAATTGGCCAGCTCTTCTGTAAATTAAAGATTTGTCCACCTGGAGAAAGACTAATTCAGCTTCAGTCAGTCAAAGTAGTTCTGTAAAAAAGTTGACAGTGAAGTGTGAAAAAAACCCAGTTTTTTAAATTAAAATTATACTACCCTTTTTTAAGTTTCCTCTGAATTCAACCTTGAAATGAATGCCTAGAGCTTCCACTGAGAGTAAAAAGTGTAACATTTATTACCTTCCTTACTAATTTTCATGAAATAGAGATGACCTTTGACTTCTTTTGAAGAGTTTGCCAGTTGAGTGTGAAGTGGGAGGAAAGGAGGAGAAAGGTTTGAGTGATAACCTGATGATGGAATTTTGTGTCTCTTACCCAGTGGTCAGCCCAGCTAAGGTAGCTTTCAGGAGTGATAAGCCTATCTAGTAGAGAAGATGTGAGGCAAGTACCCTAACTGATGAAATGACAGTTTCTTTTTATTAGCTTAACTTTTTGTATATGTATGAAATTCTCCATTATTGTCCTATCTAATTACCATGTGATGATGTGGAGGTGACCCTAATTTCATGGCTATGGCAGTTGAGCATAAGCTCTGTCAGAGCCTATCAAGTTTAGAATGGCTTCAAACCCAAGTGAGGGACTTCATGACTGTCATTTGAGGTCCATCCTAGCTGATTTTAGAGAGATTCCTCATCAGATTTGGCCATATAGGCAGCCAAATTTTTTCAGTCATGGAAACTCTGCCAAATGGTAGAAATTTTCAGAATATGTAACCAGAAGGAGTACCCACACCAGTGAAATCACAGAAACTTGAAGTAATACTGAAATGAATAAAATAAATACTTTTGAATAAAATATTACCCTTTTAATTGTACAGTTATTTGTTTCAAGAGAATGAAAATAATATTTGTGGAGTAGATATGTGATGTTAAAAAGAATGATTTTTTGGCAACTTGGCAATTAAAAGACAAATATTCTAAGGAGATTTTCTGTAATGAAATAATCAGGGAAATTAATTGCTTTGGTAGAGAATAGTAAGGAGTTTTTGGTAATACCTTGTACTGTGCATTCTCTTCAGCCATCACCATCCAGAATAGGTTAACATCTACTAAACACTTCTGTAACAGAATTCCATGGGAAGGTAAATACAAAAGAGCAAGACACAATTCATAGAATACCAAGAACAAAAAACAATCCTTTATTAATCTCTTTTCCTCATTAATTCCCTTTGTTAGATCCTGCTAAAGGACTTTTGTTCTTTAAAATGCCCTTGTAAGTAAATCTCACTGAGAAGATAGGTTTCTAGATACATCATAGCTATTGCTACTTCTTAAAATATATGTGGATAGGCAAAGCCAAAGTTCAGATGATCATTTCCCTGCTTTTAAAGAGATTTGATGACCTTGCTTTGCTTTTTAAATACTTTAAGTATTCTGAGACATGTAATTACCTTCCCCACAATCTCTTCCCCTCTCCATTATTCAAGTTCATAATGACCTTGATATTTTAGAAAAAGTAATGATGATTAAGCATACAAAGCCTTAACCATTCTTAGTGGGTACCTCGTGTTTTAGGTCTTCCGCTTGATTTTGAGTTGAACAAAAACCTAATTCCAGTTTTTTTTTTTAAATCAATGAATAGTCTCATATAAAAAGGACAATTATCTGACCACATTTTGATCATTTTCCTTCAGTATGTCCATCCTTTTCAATCCTGCTCTTTTTATTCTTTCACAGTGCTTATATTACAATAGACATTGCATACAAAATGCTTTGTGCTCTCAGTATTTAAAATTTGGCAGCAACTCATCATTATGGTAGCTTTGGAAAAAAACTCAACACAGACTGAATGTAGTCTTTTCCCCTAAATTCAAAGACTTAGGGTGAACAGCATTCAGATAGCTATGATAGATTTTCTAGATTATAGCTCTACAAGCCGTTGAATAATTTTTTTTATAAACATCTGCTTATGAAGAAAAAAAAAGCTACCTCTTACCAGAACAGATTGGAAAAGTCATAAGAGCTATTTGTTTTTCAGTCTTTTCATTATTGTAAAAGGACTTTGAGATGATTCCTATCCCTTCAAGGTTTCTTGTATAAAATATCGTCAATTTAGTTTTTAACAAAGATGAAATCTTTCCCAAAGTTATGCTATATTTTCTCTGTAGATGCAGAAGCAATTTCTTCTCTTACTGTCTCCAGAGGATAATTTTTCACGTCCATTTTGACTCTCCTCAATTAAAATACATTTTTTTGCTTTTCCTAAAATTCAGTCCTATAGTTTTTACTTAGTAGTTTTGCTTTTTAAAATAAAAATGTCATGCTTGAAGTATGGGAGATATTATTTTTGCTTCCCCTGAAAAAAATTATTGAGTAAAAATTATAAGATTGATCAGCCTTTGCGGCCTCTGTCTTGGTCTGTTACATTTGCCTTAAAATCATTTGTTTTACTAAGTAGCAAACGTAGTAAATTGATGATGTGATTTCTATATAGGAAATGTGAATTAATGTAGCTTTAAACGTTTAGGGTAGTCATGATGCAGACACGTAGAAGATACATGTTTCTTTGGAATGGAGTGGCAAATAAAATCACAAGCTCCCAACCTTTCACATTGTCTTTTCTCAGGTTGCATTCAGTATGTGGTACTCAATTGACAGACCTAAGCGTTCACAACCATTTTGCAGACAGTGTCTTTAAAATTCACACATTTCGTTTTTGCTCGTTTTAGAAAGAACTCTGTATAATTTAGATAGTTCTGTTGCTGAAGAACTAAATTACTGTTGAATGGATGAAAGAAAACAAAAGTTTAGTGAAGATCTTTAGTCTTCCAGTTTTTCTTTTTGTTGTTTTGCAGAAAGGCCTTTTCTGATATCAAATGACCTGGTATTCATGAATTTATTAGTGTAAGCAACCAAATAATGATGTAAAGAAGTAAGAATTCAAACATATTAGAATTCTGTAGATTTATTTATTTTACTTTATTTTTATTTTTTTGCTTTTTGGAGGGCAGTTGGGGCTAAGTGACTTGCCCAAGGTCACATAGCTAGTCTTTGTGTTAAGTGTGTGAGGCTGGATTTGAACTCAGGTCCTCCTGACTCCAGGGCCTGTGCCCTATTCACTGCGCCACCTAGTCACCCCTTGGATTTATTTTTATTAGAAAACTTAATTGAGATATTGATACCTATTTTCATTAGATATATCATTGCATTTTCATTCACAAATGACATTTGTGAATATAGGAAGAGTTGTGTGAAAATTTTGTATAGTTGTTAAAATTTATAAGATTGGTTAGAATTTTTCAGTACTTAAAACCTAAACTTATGAAATTAGGTTTCTAAAAACCTAAAAACCAGTCTTGCAATTTAAGGCATTTTTAAAGTTTTTAGTCAGAAAGAATTAGCATTATGACATCAAGTCTTCCTGATCTTTTCATTTCAGAGGTAATAATTTATTCTTGAAAAAGTACATAATTTTAGGTTAATATGGAATTATTATAGACAAGCTATATTTAATAGACTGCAACTTAATAAGCTTTTGGACTGTCATGTTAAAGTAGATGTAAAAACAATAACCATCACCAAATAATTATTCATGGTTTAGTGGCCTTACAAGTTCACAACCTTAAGTTAGATTATAAAGTGTTTACCCAGATTATATAAATGGTTTTTTAGCAGCCTTAAATAAATGTTCTTTAAGGGTTTTGTATTACTAATTAGGATTTAGTATTCACTTTGAGAAAGTTTTTTAGCGTGTACCTTGATATGTGGTGTAATGAGAACACACTCAACTTACACTGAATGCATATCTGAATTCCAGTGTGATCTCTGTGCAACCATGGCTCATAATATGACTGAATTCACAGAGATGTAGTAAACAAAGCACTGTGTAAACTTTAAAGTGCTATAGAAACATGAATTAATATTGTTATTACTGGAATCATCAAAATCATTGCATTTGAGAACTGGAAAAAGAATTAGAGATCATCTGTAAAAACATCTTTTAACAGATGAGGAACCCAAGCCCAGAAGCATTAAATGATATCCCCAGGAAATTGAGTAATGGGAGTTAGTACTAGGATCCAGGTTTCGTAATTCCCTAGCCCAGTGTTCTACCTGAAATTGAATTTTTTCTTTAACTGTTTCTATTTTAATTTCTATTAAAAGATTTCATCTGCAGATATTTTATCATTGTATTTTGTACATAACATGAACTAATATTGGAGCAAAATTTCTTTCTTATATATGCTCTTAAGAACTTCTCTCCCAACCATATCAGAAAGCATGGCTACCTTTAAAAAAATCTTTCTGATAGACTAGTAAATGGTTTTGCATTTAAAATTAAAAATATACCAGATATTGTAAATAAATGCTACCTCAAACTATTTAACCTATAAAAGACGACTACTGTATATAAAACTTGTAATAGTATGAATTTTCATATTTAATTTACACTACATAAAAATTGTTATTAGACATTCTTGGAAGTAGGGTAATTACAAATGTCAATTACTATAACTAATTGCCTATTTGGAATAGTTACTCTAAGAGTGGCCTGAATATGCACCATCTTTAGATGCAGACTTTCAAAAAATTGTTTCTTAAATTTATCCATGCACTTGTATCTGCTTTTCTAAAAAAGCCCTACAACCACCTGTTATACCCATTCTTCCCCCTAAGTATTAGTGTTAATACAAGATTTTAACATAATAGTAACAGACCACATTTGTATTTGTATTTTTATTTTTATTAGGGGTGGGGGTGGGTCGGGGTGTGGGTGGTATAAAGATATGGAATGTATCTGATACACACTACAGCTTGCAGAATTGTTCAGCTATTCATATTGTGCTTCTTAGGTGAGAATAACATATTTTTTAAAATAGAGAATAGTACATTTTAAATTTCCTTTAGTTGAAGGCTCAAAATGGATTATTTTCAAAATTTAAAGAAACGCACCTTTGAATTTATGTTAGCTGATTACTCTGTAATTTACAAGAAAATTAAAATTATTTTATAGCAAATAATTACTGTAAGTGTATTGTATGAGGGGGAAAATAGAATTCTGGTAAATAATCATGATCCTTCACTGCTGGATCTGTTAGCCCAGAATTCTAATGAACTTGATCCTTTCAAGTATAATTTTTTTCTTTATTAGTAGTCTAGTAGCCTTTCAGAAGATCTCGAAAAAATACCTTTATTGGTATCTTAGCGTTTTTATTGATGAATATTCTACCTTTTTGACAAGTTTTGGCATGTTAAGTTTCAATATTTTTATATCCAGGAATAGAAGGTGACCACTATTTCTTTACTGGACTGTTTTAGGATGTAAATGTTTTGAATTCTAAATATGGTTATGTAGAAATAGTTCCAATATTTATTGATCTCATCTTTGAAACTTTGAATTTATCTTACTATTATCATTGCCACTAATTTGGAGAGCAGTTCTATTCTTGGCAGCAGAAATTGCCCCAATAATTGCTAGGCTAATGGCTGATCAAAGATAAACTTGAGCACAAGAATGTATGGTGGGAGCTATGTGGACCTAAAAAACATCGTATTGGTAGCTGTGGAGGATGCTTTATGCACAAAAGCCTTTGAAGATTACCTGTGTTCAAAATTTCAGTTAGCTAGGTTAATTATAATGGTTAAATTTAGTATCTGTTCTATTCAGTGCAGTCATTGAATAAAAAAGTCATTTTTCAGTTGGCCAACAAATTTATAATGCGCCCTTAAATTTGCAGTAACATCATAAATCAGTGTTAGTAACAAGGTTCTCATGCTCTTTCTCTCCTGTTTTTCATTTCCAGTGTTCTATTTAGGTGAGTTTTCAATTCTAATTCTTCTTTTGAGTCTCTTTACACCCTTTTCATCCCTCCCCTTTCCCTCTTCACCATGAGTAATTACTTCAAAGATAATGTTTCTTCATTGTCTTAAAGAATGTCAAGTTCAGGTGCCTCTTCAGATTCTCATTGATTACTTGTTTTACTCTTCATGTATAAATTTTTATTTTTTTCTTTATTCCTGAAGTTTTTTCCATTTGTTTCAAGTAAGTCTTCTGGGAATAATGACAGTATTTTGTTGCAGTCTTCTTTCATTTGCTGTGTGTTACAAAGCTTATGTTTTGTTTTGCTACAAAAGGAAGATACATTTGTAAATATTTGTGATGATTTTGTATTATTTTCCTGATTTTATATATTTTATCAACTTTAATATAAAAGCAATACTCATTTATAATCTTGTTTTCCCTTTCATAGGTCCTACATTACCTAGACAAAATTCACAACTCCCTTCCCAAGTGCAGAATGGTCCATCACAAGAAGAATTGGAAATTCAAAGAAGGTAACATTGGGAATTTGTAGTTTTCTGTCTTACATACTACCACTGAAGAATTTCGATGTGGAGAAGTTCTAACATTGAGTTTTTGAATGTTATAGGTGCAATTTGCCTTGTCAGTTTTTCTTCGAAAAAATGTTTTTTTCTTATTACCAAAAAGTTTGGTACTAACTTATACTCATCACATATATTTTAACCCCCTTTTATGTGTAAGGTACTAAAGTATAGACTATAGAAAGAACCATTAGACATGATCTAAAATATCATTGATTTTTGTCTGCTTTAGGTGATAGAGCACATAACATGAAAAATTAATGATTAGCTTGTCAGTTAAAAAATAGTAAATGTTATGAGAATTCAGAGAAGGGAAATAAAACCATAAGCTTACCTAGTCAGAAAAGATTTTAGTAAAAACAGAAATTGACCTACCTTTACAGGAGTTTTTAGGTAGCAAGGAAGAAGGGTGTTGTAGGTCTGGAAACTGGTATGAGCAGCATCATGGTTTTAGAAGGTGATTGGTTAAGTACTTATAATAATTAGTAATAAGTGAATGATGGAAGGTGTGCCTGGAATGGTATCCAGTGGCAAGACTATGGAGAGTTTCAATATTAGGCTAAGGGTTTTGGATTTGAATATATAGTCAAATACAAAGGCAAACCCATTCCCCAAATTCCCTTCTACCCTTCCCAAGTGGGTTTTGGCTAGCAGTTAAAAGCACAGACAAGCATAAAATGACATGATCCATAGTTTACAGTACTGACAGTAGCTCAGATTCAGTCTAATCACTATCAAAATGAGGCATGTGCAGGCAGTGTGAGACCAGACACTAAAGTTGAGTTCAGTGTCAAATAAGCCAGGAACAAAATTAAAAATTTAAGTGTTAAGGAATTATTGTTTAGAAATTCAGACAGGAAAAGAGTTTACAAACAGACTTTTGAGACTGGGATATGAGGGAATTGGTGAGGTAGGGACCTGGAAATAGCCTCTCAGGATATGATGTAGCAATAAAAGTATGACCAGTGATCCTAGGATGATGCTAATCTTTCTCTTGCATTTGTTTTAAGCATTCCCCTCTGTGTGTTCATATAAGAAGTGGCAAATGTGTGCTGCTCTTTAGAGGATAATAGAGCTCTGCATGTACTTCTGTGTAGTATAGGCAGTAGACTAAGCTCCTGCATCTTTTTCCTCCTATACATATGTACCATGGCCAGATGAATCTTGTATCATTCTATTGGTCAGAAGTTTTTAACAGCTCCCTAAAACCTATAGGCTATGTCAGTTTGTCAAAATTATTTATCAAACTCCTATGTGCAAAGAATTGTTTTAGGAGTATCAGCATAGATACAGTTGTATTGGATGTATTGGAGGGAAAAGAGAATCAAGGTAGGGTCACTGATCAGGAGGTGTTAATACAGGCCTGATTTAGCTTGAGCTAAAAAGAATAGAAAGAAGGATGAACTACAATAGATCTCAGAAGGCAAATCAGAACTTAAATGACTGGTTAGTTGTAGGAGTAAGAAGTCAAAACAAAATAAAACAAAAAAAATCCCGAACTTAGAATCATAATATTCCTTCAACTCAAGTTCTAGAGAAATTGGTTTGCCAAAGTAGCTTCTGTGTAGTGTAAGAGATATCATGGTCAGGGAAACTTCTGTTCTTTGTTTCATGCCAATTTTAATAGAAATTGGAAAATCAGCCAGGGATCCCTAACTATAAACATTTTCTTATCTAATTTTGAAATTTCCGCTTCACAGATTTATGTTTGTAACAAAGTGGTTGGGGGAAGGGAGAGGAAAGAGAAGGGGGTAGAAAAAGAGAGGAACAAGGGGAAGAAAGAAGATGGTGTTTACAAGAACCATGGTGTTTTATTGACCCCCCCCCCCAAAAAAAAATAGGATGAGACTTGTTTTGAGGAATGGTTGAAGTTCTGGTTTTCAACATCCTTGGTTTAAGGTTTCACTAGAATAGTTAATTGGAAACAAGAAAATATTTGGGGGGCGGCTAGGTGGTGCAGTGAGTAACAGTTCCGGCCCAGGAGTCAGGATGATCCAGGATCAGTCCCAGCCTCAGAAAATGAGCACCCACACATAAATAATGACTGGCCGTGTAACCTCGAGCAAGTTACTTAACCCCAATTGCTTATTAAAAATGTATATGTATATGTATATGTATATGTATGTATATGTATATGTATATATTTGGAGACAAGGTGAGAGCAGAGCAAGAAATATAGGTTTGTAAATAATCTTAAGTAGATGTTGAGGTAGTTGAATCTGTAAGGTAACATCTCTGAGTAAAGAAAATAAAACATGAGGCAAAGGCTGAACTTTTGGAAACATCTATAATTAAGAATGAAAAAAGGTAGTCAAGGGGCGGCTAGGTGGCGCAGTGAATAGAGCGCCGGCCCTGAGTTCGCCGACACTTAATCCACAGAAACAAAAAAAACCTAGCTGTGTGACCTTGGGCAAGTTACTCAACCCCAATTGCCCTAAAGGGGCGGCTAGGTGGCGCAGTGAGTAAGAGCTCCGGCCTCGGAGTTGGGATGACCCGAGATCAGATCCGGCCTCAGAAAATGAGCACCCACACATAAATAATGACTAGCCGTGTAACCTTGAGCAAGTTACTTAACCCCAATTGCTTTTAAAAAAAAATTTGTCTTTATGTGTAATTGGAAAAAATAAAATACAAAAACAAAATGAAGAAAAAAGGGAGTCAAGTTAGAAAAGTAGGATAATCAGCATGGTATATCATAAACTTCAGAAAGTGGCATTTTTTGCTGTTTTTTAAGTAATGTTAGTGTAGTTCTTTACAGGAAGCCAAGATTTAAGGATAATGGTTGACTTGTCCTATGGGTGTATCATATCCTCTTTATTTGCTTGGTGTTGGGAGTTCCTTGTAATTTCTAAAAATCATTTTTATGGTAAATTGATAATACTCTCATCTTTTACCTTTGAAAAACCCTTGCCTTATATATCTTTTTTTCCATTGCAAACTGCACCAATAAGATTGAACCTTGACTTTGATGAATAGAAAATGTTAATGATGAATTAAGGGAAGACTCAGCATTTCCAGATACTTACTAGAGGTGGTTGTTGTTGTTGTTGTTTTTAAATAACTTTTTTATTGACCTATTTTGTTTTTACACAATCCACACTTCTGAGTGTATCATTCCCCCACCACCTCCAGGAGAGGCAGCCCTATAACAAAGAATAAAGAAGAGGGGTAAAAACACCGTTCAACAAAACTAACCAGCTCATCAAAATATCTGACATTAAATGCTGTATTTCATACCTGTAGTCCCCCACCTCTGCAAAAAAGATTGAGAGATACCTTCTCATATATCCTTGGTACCAGTATTGGTTGGTCATCATAATTTTATGACATTTGGTTTTGATTGTTTTATTCTTTCTGTTTACATTGTTATAGTTGTGTATTTGTTGTTTTCTTTGCTCTTTGAATCAGTTCATATGTCTTCCAGTGCTTTTCCAGATTCATCATTTCTTACTACATAGTATCATTCCATTTTATTCAGTTACACAACATTTTTAACCATTCCTCATTTGGTAATTGGTGGGCACCTATTTTGTTTCCAGTTCTTTGCTACTACAAAAGAGTTCTTTTTATTTTAGATACTATACTAAGATTTTAAAGTCATTACAATTTGATCTTATTTTATAAGTTGTTAGCTAATGAAGCATAGTGAATGGTATCCTGGATTGTCATGCAAGGATAGGGCTCAAACCAATGTCTGTATGACTTTGGACTAGAGACTTAACCTCTCTGGACTGTGGATTATAGATTATTTTCAATTTTCTCCACTAAGGAATGATACCTTAAAGGGTGATAATGATTTTCCTTAACTGTATGCTTCTCTTTTGGTGATCTGATTTATTTTGTTCATTCATTTAACAAGCAAAGGCATCTACGTTTGAAAAACGTTGGGTTATTGTTCATCCTTTGTTCTCAAAGAGGACCAATGACATCACAAGGGTGATTTTTTTCATTTGTGCATGGATTGGATGAGTGGGGTAGTCCTGTGCAAAGTCAGCCTCACTCTGTCCTCCAGAGTCATCTAAGTCTAGTAGCAGGACAACAGTCAGGATGACTGGTGGTGTCCAAGGATACAGTGGGTGGTGACCTTGGCCAAAAGTTCTAAATTCTAGTCTTGGTTCTGCTACTAATTAGCTCAATAACCTTGACCCAAGCCATTTAACCTTATGTGGTCTCAAAGTCCTCTGTAACTTGAAGGAGGAGTAAATAATCTCTAGGGCCCTTTTTCATCCTTAACAATAATGCAGAATAGAATATGAAAGTGCAAGAGAGAGAGAAAGTAATTATTTGGAGGGGGCAGTGGAGCGGTGTTGTATCAAAGCTGGTCTTAGATAAAAGTGTGGGTGTATGTAAACGTGTGCACACATTCATATAAGCTAGTGATGTGAATAGTGCTCTGGTCTTAATCAGGAAGACCTGTGTTCAGATTTGACTTATACTTATTAGCTCTTACCTGGTAAGGTACTTAACCTCTTTTCTACTTAAGTTTCCTCAATTATAAAATGGGGATAATAATCATACTTACCTCTCAGGGTTATTGTAAGGCTCAAATGAAACAATGTTGCAAAATGCTTTGTCAATCTTAAAGCACTGTATAAATGGCTCAAAGGTTGGATAAAAATTGGGTAGAAAAAGCTTTGGGTGAGGGAAGAAGGAATTCAGCCTTGGGAAAACTGCTGGAGCAGTTTAGGCATTGAGGAACTTATTTGGATATAGCAAGTAGCCTAATTAGATTGTGGTACCAAATTTATGAACTGACAGGCCACACCTGAACCAGATCAAAATGTTAGTGGAATGGTAATTTGTGGTTTTCTAAGTCAGCATGCAGTTGGCATATTCATCCTTTCCAATTGAGTTTGAAATTACAAGTTTATATCATTTGTCCCTTTAAAGAATTCTCTACCCACTTTTCTCTCTATCCATAAAGATCTTACTCGGAGTTCTGACTGGCCCTCACTCTCATTCTCCATGAATTTTTTTCCCCAACTTCTCTAGGTTTATTAATCTTTTCTTCCTTCTGAACTCAATAGAAGCCATTCAGCTTTGTGTAATACTTTATTGTGAACTCATTTATATTTTTATAGTTGCCTTTTGCTTATTAATCTTGCCCCTTCAAATATTAAAATATTTGGGGGCAGGATTGATATATTTTCGGGTGATCAGCAGAGACATTTTAGCATTGAATAAATTTCTTTGTCTAGAGTCAATAATTCCTATTTGGGTCCAGTTCTTTAATGGTACCTCAAACAGTAAATAACTGCTCATTTATGTCACAAATAAAGTTTACCTCTGATAACAAGTATGTGAATATTTGAAGCATTCTAGGTTTGTTTATGTGGCTAGGTTTATGTTTGAAACTGTCTTGATCAAGCATAGAGTGATTTTAGGGTTCATGTGTTAATCACATCAAACTGCTTCTTATGACTAAGCAAAACATGTTCTTGGAATTTCTTAGCCTGATTAGATTATTTCCAAATTGCCACAAGGAATTAATATTTGAATACAAACTGATTCCCAGTGCATGATCAGATACATACACATACCCACATTTATATCCTTTATGCTGTTCCAGTGTAACGTTTTTTTATTTCTCTATGTCTGGTAATCACACAATCAAGATATTAGGAACTTTTTTGTTCTTGCACTGCAAATAGCAGTATTTTTGAAAACCATGATCAGTGGATTATGGATTTTCACGTTACATGCATTATAAGCCATCTATAGCACCAAAGCAATCAATATTCATAGTACTGACAGCAACTGTAAATATGCCAAGATAGTACTCAATCGTAAAATGTAACAGACTCTCCATCTAGAAGACAGAAAACCAAATCCCCAAACCAGAAAGTTGAGTCCATCATAGTAGCAAAGAAGTTAATACACCATAACAGCACAGAGAGCCACACCATTTTAACCTTCCCACAAACCAACACTCACAAGCCTAGCTGTCTGCTTTCCTGCTGTCCTCTCTCTCCCCCCCCATCTAGCTGCTCTGACTCCCAGCTTCCTGTGGGCTCTGCTCTACCCTTTAGCAAACTCTTCCCACCTCGGGCTCCATGTGATTACTTTCAGTCTATTAGGGGGCAGGGAATATCTTCAAATCAGGGAAGGTCTTCAATTCCCATTACCATTATACCATCTTGACATGTATCTTGCACTATCACAAACGTTTTGGAGAAACAAACCTTATATTGCCTCTTGTTAAGAATTAACCCTGTTTTTTGCTTCTGTTACTGTTTTATCTGATGATTTTCCAATTGTTGGTATCTCTGGTCAGTTGCATTCAGTAGAGTTTCTGCAAAAATATAGTTGGTGTACCAGTGGTAGAAGAAAGTCAGAAGGTAATGGAGTCTTTCCTCAAAAACATTGGTTTATATATAAACATTGTTAAAAACAGAGCAATATATGTAATTGTACCATAAGTGGATTTATAATCTAATACAGTATTGTCATTAGCTAGTATTAAATATTTTATATCATAACGTGCTATTCATTTTTATTGATTGGTTAGGTGGCTGAAAATAAATAAATTTTTATCTCTTCACAAGAGTTAGTAATATTCTACCATTTGGAGTATTTTCACTTTATTCTTGTTTTAAATAAAAATGTAGAAATAAACATGATGGAGAAACATTTAAAACTATGTTTGATGTTGAACAAAATATTACAAAACTTGGTTTAAATAAAGTCCAATGTAGAAATTAATTATTGCTATGTTAGACATGTTCAGGTTGTAACTTTTTTTCATTAAAATGTTATTTATGTTCAAAAATTGCAAAATAAGAAATTTAATATGAAGTCTTGAAGGTAGTAAGCATGTGCAATCCTGCTGAATAATCTTTTTAATTTTTACCGAATGTTCAGAATATTTGTACTTTTCATATTTTATGCTTTATAGTTAATATACATTTTAATTTGGAACTTTAGGGGGCAAAAGTTGCTGTAGTTATTAGCATTTGATGAATAAATCTAAGAGCATATTAGGAATAATATACTAAATTACCCTAGTTCATAATACATTTTTTGTTGTTGAAAATGTTCATGAAACAAAATACTTTGGGGGAAACACAGTGCCCTCTATAACCTGGCCTTTTCCTACCTTTCCAGTCTTCTCATAGCTTACTCTGGTCATATACTCTGTGATTGAATGATTCTGACTGCCTTTCTGTTCTACTCTATCCTCTAACTCTGGGCATTTTCATTAAGTCCCCCATGCCTGGAATGCTCTTCCTCTTCATCTCTGCCTCCTAGCTTCTCTGGCTTCCTTCAAGTTTCAACTAAAATCCCATCTTCTAAAGGAATCCTTTCCCAGTCCCTCCTAATTTTAGTATTTATTGTTGGTTATTTCCAATTTATCCTGTAACGCAGTTTGTTTATAGTTTGCATATTGTCTAATGGAGGCATTAGACTGTGAGTTCCTTGAAGGCGGGGACTGTCTTTTGTCTTTCTTTGTGCCCCCGTGCTTAGCATAATTCCTGGCATGTATTAGATGCTTTAACAAAAGTGGCCAACTTCTCAGTCAATCTGCAAAGCATGTGTTTTCCTGAACTGTTTTGGTAATTATAGCCCTGATGTGCTCCAAGGTTTCCTTGAATCCTGTTGGTTATAATTTTCAAAATTCTGTAGGCCTGTACCCATCTATGTGCTGCTGTGGCTAGTGGGCTTGGATTCAAGAAGATCTGAGATCAAATCTGTCCTCGGAAGCTGACTGTGTGACCCTAGAAAGTAACCTCTGCCTGCCTCGGTTTCCTCAACTATAATTTCCTTCTCATAATAACATCCACCCTCCAAGATTGTTTTGAGCAGGGCTTCTTAAGCTTTTTCCACTCAAGACCCTTTTAGTGCTTCAGGACTTACAGGGCCTCACCAACAGTTTAAGAAGCACTAGTTGAGGACCAACTGAGATAATATTTGTAAAGTGCTTAGCATAGAGTAGGTGCTTAATAAGTACTTTTGCCTCTCTTCCCTTCTGATAAAGTCATGAGACATTGACTCACAGTTATATAATATTAGAGCTTTACATTGGACGTTATCTAGGCCATCTCTTCCTTTTATTGTTGAGCAAAGTGACGCCCGGAGAAACCCATTTTAAAAAACTGTCAGAGCCAGGGTACCAGACTCCAAATGAACTTAACCTTGAGCTTACTCAGCTTTGAAGTTGGACAGCATTCTAAAATCTGATTGTGTGAAGAGGAAGACAGAAGGAGATGGAGACTTGGGTAGAAATAAAATTTTAAAATCTTTTTTGTGGGGTGGCAATAGAGAGGGATGAGATGTTAGGGATATGGAACTAAGTGAAGTGGAGATGGGAGGTGGGAGGGATGCCTGAGCAAATACTCTCTATGCTGCTTAACAAACTCTATTAAAAGCTACATTGTTTATGTAGTGTAATAAAATTTTCCAACAGAAACTGGTTTTTCTAAGTTCTTTTATACTGATTACCTCTTTATTTTCTATACAACTGAGGTAAAATGTATAATTAAACATGATTTTATAACTATAAAACATAAGAATTATGTTTCAGACTACAAAATAACTTTATCCTGTCTTTTAACATATATAAGAAATAAATGCATTAAAAGAACAATAATCTAAGGGATAACTGTTCTCTTATACTTTTGTGAATTAGGAAAGACAAGTATTTGTCTAGGGACAAAAGCTCTGATTTCTTTAGTATAGAGAACTTTCTTGTGAGGAAACTCCATTTACCATTGCTGGTTTCTACCTTCTCTGCAATTTATACTCATAGATTTCCCTAGTGTACTTAGAGGTTACGTGTCTTGCCCAAGATCACACATTCAGTATATGTCACAGTAATGCTTGAAGCCAGGACTTCCTGAAACCAGTTTTCCAACCTTTATACCATGCTACCCTGCTGAATAGGCAGCTAGGTGATTTGTCGGATAGAGAATTGTGTGCGGAGTAAGGAAGACCTGAGTTCAAATGTGACTTTAGACACTTAATGTCTGTGTGAACTTGGACAAGATATTTAACCTCATTTACCTTAACCCACTAGAGAAGGAAATTAGCAAATAACTCTAGTATCTTTGTCAAGAAAATCCAGTGAACAGTATTATCATGCTATAGTCTGTGGGGTCACGGAGAGTCAAGACATGACTGAACAACTGAAGAATGTCCCCTCTGAATAGAAAGAAGTATGTTCAGAATCAGTGTAAAGAGAATAATAAATATAAAATGGCTAAAAACAAGATAATTTAAAAGACAGGACATTAGTGGTTGAGGGTTCAAGGAAACCTTTATGTAAATTAAATGTGATTAAAAATATCACTTAGCATAATGCCTATTAATGTCTACTGTATAAGTAGGGACTCTCCCCTCTGCCCCTCCCCAATTTCACGGTGGTTACTTGAAAGAAGAAAGGGATTCTTTGATGTAGAGGCAGAGAGAGAGTACATTATAGATATGATGAATGGGAACTCATATATGAGGGACAGAGAGAAGGCTCATTTGCCTATAGGAGGAGTAATGCACAGTAAGCCTGGAAAGCTAGGTTGGGGAAAAGTTGACAAGGGTTTTAAAAGCTAACTAAAGGATTTTATGTTGTAGAAGCAATATACCAGGGTTGAAAAACTCAGGCCTCAGCCAAATCAGGTTGCAGTCTGTTTTTGCAGAGCCCTGGAAACTAAGCATGACTTTTTAATTTTTAAATACAACAAAACTTTGTTTTAAAATGTAAAAGCCATTTTTGGCTTGCTGCTGTATGAATATCATCTGTGAGGCTTGGTGCTACCCCTGTGTGATACTTTACCACTAGACTTGGTTGAATAGGGAGTGATATGGTCAGATCTGTACTTAAGGAAAAAAGAAATCACTTGGAGTGAAGTGTGTAGGATGTACTCAAATGGAGAGATACTGAGATAAAGAGACCAATGAGGAAGCTATTGTAGTAATCTAGAATAAAGATTATAAGGGCTTGAACTAAGGGAGCAGCTATTAATTAATTGAGAGCAGTTAGATATGTGAGGTGATGGCTTGGGATATAAATATGGCAAATTTGCTATGTATGCCACCATTTATAAAATAAATACATACATTATGATGTTATATATACATGTATAAATCTTTTAGTGTTCCAATATTTCATCCCTGTGGATACCCACTTAATGTGATCCCAACCCTCAAAAAAATTCATCATCACTCACTGACCAACCTCTCGGAAATTATCTTACTTTTTTTCAAGAGACAGGAATGTGGTATCACCAGGTCTATATTAAAAACCTTTTAAAATAAATTCTAGTGGGGCAGCTAGATGGCACAGTGAATAGAGTACCCACCCTGGAGTCAGGCGGACCTGAGTTCAAATGCAGCCTCAGATGCGTGACACATTTACTAGCCGTGTGACTTTGCAAGTCACTTAACCCCAATTGCCCTCAAAAATAAAAGCAAAAAAAAAAATTGTAATGGCTTCCTCTCACCTCTAGGATGAAATATAAAATCTTTGGCATTCTTTTCTTTGGGGTCATTTTTGTTCTTTGTAATTTTACAATATTCACTTTGTATTCTTTTGTAGTTGTACTTTTCCATTTATGTTGTTAGTTTGCATGTTGATCTTTGATCTTCTCACTTCACTCTGTATCAGATTGTATAAATCATTCCATGCTTCTTTGTAATCTTCCTAGTCATCATTTTTGCTTAGAGCATATTAATATTGCATTACATTTATGTACTATAATTGTTGTTTAGCCATTTCCCAATCAATTGGCATTTGCTTTGTTTCAAAATGTTTCATAATTCTAATTGTTTTCCAAAATAGTTATACTGCTAGCAGTGTGTTAGTGTGCTTGTCTCCCCAGAATCCCTCCAGGATTGACTATTTCCATTTTTCCTTCTTATTAAATTGTAGATATGAAGTCAAAAAGATATATAAAAGATATAAAAAGATATAAAAGTTAAAAAGGCTCTTTTGATTTGGATTTTTTATTATTAATGATTTGGAGTGCTCTTTCATGAGATTGTTAATAATTTATAATTCATCATTTGAGAACTATTTGTTCATGTCTTTTCACCATTAACCAATTTAAACAAAATCACTTTTGGTCTTATGTATTTGTTAGTTGTCTCTATATCTTGGATAATAAACCCTTTCCCATGGAATTTGATACGAAAGGTTTTCTTATTCCACTGTTTTCCTCCTGATACTAGGTGCATTAATTTTGTTTGTGTAGGAGCTTTTTAATTTTTGTGTATTCAAATTATCCATTTTGTTTCTTGAAATTGACCGTACTATGTATTTGCTTAAGACTATATCTCTTATCCATAACTGTGAAAGGTATATAATCTGTTCTTCTAAAGTTTTTTCCATAGCATGATCTTTAATGTGACCTTGGGTCACATATCCATTTTAAATTTATTGTGCATTATAACACAAAATAATGGCTTAAGTCACAAAGTTTTTCTTAATTTATATTTTCTAGTTTATCTACCACTGACCTATTGAATTCCATTGTTTCTGATACTTCCTTATCTAGTCTGTTTGATTTACCTCTTTTTTTAACCAATACCTTATGGTTTTGATGACTGCCGTTTTATAGTATAAAATAAGTAAATGCTTTTCTCCCTTGAAATCCCTACTTTTCATTGTTTTCCTTGAAATTCTAGGTTTTTTTGTTCAAATAAATTTTCTTCTCTTTTTACATCTATGATTTCTTTTTCTTGTCTCATTACTATTGCTTATTGTGTAAAGTCAGCATCCTCTTTGCTTTTACTCTGTATTTATTGAGAAAGCTTATAGTGTATCTCCAGTGTATATGATACTTGCTTTTGGTTTTAGGTTTTTTTTAATAACATTAAACAAAGGTCCTTTCACACAAATATTGTAGGCCTTAAGATTATACTTTATCTATTCATAATTGTGTTGTTTTGGAAATTTCTGGGTTTTAAAATGGTTAATTATGCTGATCATTTCTTTTTTTTTTTTCTTTAAACAAATGCTTTATTAACTTCTCTGGTTTACATCGTTCATTTCCACCAAATTTTGAATTACAATTTTATCCCCATTTCCCCCCTACCCACCACCCCAGAATAGCAGTCCCACAAGATATCCCTTCATCGAATCTGCTCTCTCCCATATCTTCTCCCATACCCCCTTCGACTTTACCATTAGGGCAAGGTGAATCTTTGTGCCCCAATGTCTGCACATCTTATCTCTCAATTACATGCAAAATAGCATTAATAATAGTATTTTATATATTTGAAACATTAATTTTAAAACTTCCGAATTTCAGATCCATTCCCTTCCTCCCTTGTCACCCACTCCCGCTGGGAAGATAAGCAATTCAGTATGTGTTGTACATGTATAGCTATGCAAAACATTACCATAGTAGATATATTGTAAAAGACTGCTTATATTTCCATCCCACCCCCCCACCTGGTCCATTCCCTACTTTGATACTGTCCCTCTTTGAAAGTGGGTACTTCCAACCTCCCCTCCCCCCAAAATGCCCTCTCCTCCATCATACCCCCTCTCATGCCCCTCCCCCCTACTCTTCTGCAGGGTGAGATATCCCATTTAGTATGTATGTCAATCTCTCCCTAAGCCAACTTCAATGAGAATATGGTTTTGCCTTTTTGCCTTCCTGTTCTTCCCCTCTCTTGCCACCACTTCCCCTTGTCTCTTCTACATGAGATAATTTAGCCTACCCTGTCTCTCCCCATCTCCTCTTGCCACATTCCTCTCTCACCTCTTAACTTCACCCCTTAATTATCATCCCTTCCCACCTAAACCTGTAAACATATATACACACATTCACATATGTATTCATATGTCCATATATCCTTCTTCAGTTGTTTTCATAATGAGAAAGGTTTCATCAGTCACAGTTATTGTTTTTCCATGTAGGAATGTAAATAGTTCAACTTTGATAAGTTCCTTTTGATTTCTTTTCCCTGTTTACCTTTAAGCTTCTTGTGTCTGAATGTCAAATTTTCTTTTCAACTCTGGTTTTTTCCTCAAGAATGCGTGAAAGTCCTCTATTCCACTGAATGACCATATTTTCCCCCGAAACAAGATACTCAGTTTTGCTGGGTAGGTGACCCTTGGCTTCAGTCCCAGCTCTTTTACCCTCTGGAATATCATATTCCATGCCCTTCGATCCCTCAGTGTAGAAGCTGCCAGGTCCTGTGCTATTCTGATTGTGTTTCCACAATATTGAAATTGTTTCTTCCTGGCTGCTTGGAGTATTTTCTCCTTGATCTGGGGATTCTGGAACCTGGCTATAATATTCCTGGGAGTTTTCTTTTTGGGATCTTTTTTAGGAGGTGATTGATGGATTCTTTCAACCTCTATTTTGCCCTCTGGGTCTAAAACATCAGGGCAATTTTCCTTGAGGATTTCTTGAAAGATGATTTCTAGGTTCTTTCTTTGATCATGGCTTTCAGGTAGTCTAATAATTTTTAAATTGTCTCTCCTGGATCTATTTTCCAGGTCAGTGATTTTTCCCATGAGATACTTCACGCTGCCTTCTATTCTTTCTTTTGTTTGGATCTGTTTAACAGCATCTTGATTTCTCATAAAGTCACTAGCTTCCATTTGCTCCAGTCTAACTCTGAGGGAATGATTCTCCTCAGTGAGCTTTTCAGATTCTTTTTCCATCTGGCAAATTCGGCTTTTTAAGGCATTCTTCTCCTCATTGGCTTTTTGAGCCTCTTTTGCCATTTGAGTTAGTCTACTTTTTAGGGTGTTATTTTCCTCAGTCAGGCTGTTGACTCTCATTTCACATTTTTCTTGCATCCTTCTCATTTCTCTTCCCAGTTTTCCCTCCACTTCTCTGTCTGCTTCTTAAGGTCCTCTGTGGCCTATAACCAGCTTGTATTTTCATTTGAAGCTTTTGGTGCAGGGGTTCTTACCTCACAGACCTCCTCCTGTTCTATGCTTCGATCCTCTTTGCCCCCAAAATAGGAGTCTAATGTTGCATTTTTCTGTTTATTTTGTTTCCTTTGCCTAGGCATGTTGCCACTTAATTACTTGATTTTTGGGCTTGTTGCCACAGTAGGACTCTGCCACCAGACAGGGGAGCTTCTGTCCCAAACTTTGGGGTCAACTTCCGGAGGTATTAGTTGGGTGGCCTCTGTTAAGCCTCCACACGCTCCAGAAAGCTGGATACCCACCCTACAACCTCACCCCCAGACCGCAATCCAGATCCAGGGAGGTTAAAGCAAGAGCGATTACCCCCCCTGGACTGATTGCTGGATCCTCCTACAATTCGCAGACCAGGAGCTGAAGCTACCTCTGAACCTGCAAAATTGCGTCTGTGGCGCGTCTCCTCAGCCTCTTTTCGCCCCCAGCGGAAGAAGCCGACACATTCCCCAAATACTGGTCCAAAAGTCCAAAGGACGCTAGCCTCTCATTTTGTCCTAGGCATATCTGTGTTGATAATTCTGGAATCGCCACAGTTGCTGGTGTTCTGGGGTCCCTCCAGCTGGCTGCTGGCCAGGCCACCCTTGGGCTAAAACCAAAGCTCAGGCCTGCCTGGGTTCAGCTCCCAGAGGACTGTGCTGTGTTGCCCTGGCCGCTTCCTGCAGGGCTGCCGTGCTGTCCTCAGTGGGAAGTTAGCTTCTCTGTGTCGTTCTGTGGGTGCTGGAGCTCCAGAAGTTGTTCAGAGTCCCCTTTTACATGATTTTGAAGTGGTGTGGGGCAGAGCGCCTTGGAAGTGCTGTTTCTACTCCGCCATCTTGGCTCTGCCCCCTGATTATTTTTCTTATGTTGAAATACCTTTGTCTCCTTGGCCTAAACCAATATGGTCATAATGATATTTGGATGTATTTCTGTAGTCTGACCAGATTAATTTATATTGTTCTTTTTCCTTCATCCTTCCCTGTTTTAGGTATTAATATGACTTTATCTCATAAAAGAATGTGTTAGTATGTTCTTTCTCAGTTTTGGGAACTAATTTGTATAACGTTGATACTATTCTTTGGAATACAATTCTGTCACTTTGTTTAGGACTAGGAATTTGTCTACCACCACCACCCCCGCCCCCCCCCACCAGGTTTGGTAGTTCCTTTTTAGCTGGTTTTAGCTGGATACTATTCTTTGGAATACAATTCTGTCACTTTGTTTAGGACTAGGAATTTGTCTACCACCACCACCCCCGCCCCCCCACCAGGTTTGGTAGTTCCTTTTTAGCTGGTTTTGTTTCTTTGTCTGAGATTAGATTTTTTTTTTTTTTTTTTGGAGGGCAGTTGGGATTAAGTAATTTACCCAAGGTCACACGGCTAGGTTTTTTTAATTTGTTTGTGTGTTAAGTGTCTGAGGCCAGATCCGAACTCAGGTCCTTCTGACACCAGGGCTGACGCTCTATTCACTGCGCCACCTAGCCACCCCTGAGATTAGATTTTTATTAAAGATCTCTGCTCTCTTGTTATGTGTTTATTTTTTGAAGGTATTTTTCTTTTTGTGTGTGTGTGTGTGTGTGTGTTTAACTTTGTCAGCATATAACTGCCTAATAAGTTCAGATAATTTTTTTCTTTTTGTGATTTTTTCTTGTCTGCTTGCTATTTTGTTGATTTTTTTTCTTCTGTTTAACCAGGTTTTCAAAGATCCAGATTTTCATTTTATTTTTCATTTCTATTATATTTTTGGTTTCTAATTCATTTCTTTAATTTTTAATGTCTTGTACCACATAATGCATCTTTTTGACAATGATAGTCATGTAATTTATTGACAAATTGATAGTCATGTAATAAATTCTTGCAGTGACTGTGATTGTCTTTTTATATTTCTAGTATAAACGTTAATGTCATTCTTTAGTGTCCTTTTCACATTATTAATCCTGCTTCCCTTCCTACTTGTGATGTATCCTAAGAATATGAGTCAACTCCTCTTAACTAGGATATTATGTCAGTGTGAGCAAAGAGCTTAGTAAATTTCTATAAATAGTTTATAAATCACCACTCCTGTGTATAAGAATTATAAAAGGGGAGATACTTATCTCAGATAGAGGAAGAAAATTGACAGTTGGAACAATGAAAGTCTATAACCCTCCACTTGTCCTTCAGAGGCACGATGGACCAAAGCTTGACCATCTTTTTTCGTGAGTACTGTGTCTCTTGATAGAGATACATTAAATGTTAATGTAACATTAAAACTTACCATTTTTATAATTTTTTGTGTTTTTATTCATGAGTTTTCATTTAAAGGTATGTAGACTAGCATTATACCAGTAAAGAACAATAGAGATCTGCTTTTATTTGATGACAAATGTAAACAGCCATCTCTTAGTATTCAGATAGTTATTCTGAGGGGGTGAAAAAAAATCGACTCTTGTTTTTAACCAAATTTGTTTAACCTCCGGGAGAAAGGACCTTAAATGTGAAATTATCTTCTTTAAGTATTTTGACCAATGGTAATTATTTTCTCTTGCAGATGAGAAAAAGTATTCAGAGTTAAAGAGCTGATAAATATATTCAGTCAGCCATTTGCTTAAGTATTTAGAATTTATATTTTTATTTCTTTTTTGGTCTTTGAAATATATAAAATCCTAATTCTAGAGGCAATAAGGGTAATATTTGGTTTTCACAGAGTATTCACCAATAATACATGATTAGTTCAGACTAATTAGTTATTAGTTCATAACTACCCATTCTAAGAACTTTGTAGGAGTCAGTACTACATAATTTGATTTCTATCCCTTAAAGTGACAACATTTTGAATGACAACATTCACTGACAACAGTTAACTGTTTTTTGAATTAAGCATTTTGAAGATAACAGATTTTCATTACTAATCTCTTTAAATATTAACATCTTCTTTCATTTTATAAGACATTTGTCTTTTTAAGGATATCTCTTAAACACTAGCAAGATTATACTTGGGAAAGTTTCTTGTTTTTTGTATTGCTCTTTAGTAGAATTCATTATTTATATAGTGCTGGAAGCCTTTCAAAATGGTTTCTTCACAACAAGTGACTTAGAAAGACTTGTTTCTTATGAATAATATTTGGGCAACTGTGGATCATCCTTGATTTCTCATTCTCATCCTACATATCCAGTCAGTGGTCAAGTCCTGTCATTTTTACCTCTAATAACATTTCTTATATAGACACTTTCTTTTCTTTGACTCTTTTTACCAAGCCGATACAGGTGCTTTTACAACCTAACACCCTACTGAAATAGTCTATAGTAATATTTTAAATTTTTATTTCCTTGCCTCAGGTCTCTCCTCATTCCTTTCTATCCTCTATCTGCTGTCAAATTGATCTTGCTAAATTAAATTGTTAATCTGGCTGTACCACCCTCTGGTGGCTTCCTAATGCCTCCAGGATCAAATACGAAATTATCTTTTAGTGTTTGAAGCCTTTTGTAACTTAAGTACTTCCTACATTTTAGATCTTTTTACACCATGCTTTAACCATGTACTCTGTGATCCAGTGATGCTGGCCTTGTTGCTGTTCCTCAAACAAGACACTCTATCTCCTGACTTGGGCCGTTTTCACTAATTGTCCCTTATACCTGGATTGCTCTCCCTCCTCTTCTCTGCCTTTTAGCTTTCCTGATTTCCTTCAAGACCTAGATAAAATCTCACTTTATACAGGAATCCTTCCTTAGCTTCTTTTTATTCTAGTGCTTTCTCTCTGCTGGTTATTTCTAGTTAATACTGTGACATAGCTCATTTTTTACATATCTGTTTAAATTTCTCCCCCATTAAATTATGAGCTCCTTAAGGGCAGTCTTTTGTCTAGGAGGTGCATCAGTTTTTCAGTTGACAATGATACTAAAAAGTAGAGAGTTCCTAGGCATATTTTTTAATGGGAAATAGAATATAAACTTAAGGTTTATTTGAGTAGGAACTACAAATTGCCTGTCTTAATTTTATTGTTTCCTTTTTGTTGTTCTTCAGTCATTTTAGTTGTGTTTGACTCTTCATGACCTTATTTGGAGTTTTCTTGGCAAAGATACTAGAGTGGTTTGCCTCTTCCTTCTCTAGATACATATGAAGAAACTGAAGCAAAAAAGGTTAAATAATTTGCCCTGGGTCACACACCTAAGGGTCTGAGGTCAGATTTTTTAAAAAAATTTAATAACATTTTTTTCCAATACCACGTAAAGACAATTTTCAACATTCATTTTTTTGAAAGATTTTGAGTACCAAATTTTTCTTCCTCTCCCTTGCTCTTTCCCCAAGATACCTATCTGATATAGGTTATACCTGTGCAATCATATAAAATATATTTTAGGGTAGAATTTTTTTTTTTCCGCAGCAACTAACAAGAGAACCCTGCAGCCTAGGTACTCAGTAAGCATGGTTTGCTTATAATGTATCAATGACATCCTTCTAAAAGGATTACGTGGGAATGTTTGTATTTTTTTTTCTTCCAAATGCTTTATTAACTCCTGGTTTACATCATTCAGTTCCGCCAGATTTTGAGTTATAATTTTTTCCCCATTTTCCCCCTACCCACCACCCAAGAATAGCAGTCCCACAGGATATCCCCTCATCCAATCTGCTCTCTCCCATATCTTCTCCCATACCCACTTCGACTTTTCCATTAGGGCAAGGTGACTCTCTGTGCCCCAATGCCTGAGGTCAGATTTTAACTCAGGAAGATGAGTCTTCATGACTCCATGCCCAGTGCTCTATCGATTGTGCCACCTAACTGCCCCTTTTACCATAGGACTAAAATGGCAAGGACAAAGACATACCTCTCCTAATAAGTTAGTTGTTTTCTGTAGGACCAATGGTTTAATGTTCCAATTTACTAAATCGTTTTTTAAAAGTTATAAAAACATTAATCTTTGCTTCCCTTTGAAGTAGGCAGGTGATTACTGTTCTTGGCAAAATTTTGTTTCTTTAGAGTAGCTAAATGAATTAAATTAGCAAATGCTAAATGAATTAAATTAGCAGATTTTCTAAAATCTGATTTTACCACTAGGTTTGAAACTCTTTGTAGCATTAGAGACGGTATGCACACCAATGTCTTTTGCTGTCTCGTAATCCGTACCAGAAATCCCAAATTATGGGTTTTCTCCAGTTTTCAAGTACCTCTTCCATTTTCTTTCTGTACTTATTCTCTTGGTAACTTCATCAGTTTTATACAGATGAGTCACAGATCTATATATCCAGTCTTAGTCTTCCTCCTTTAGTTTGTCATTTGGCTGTTGAACTTTTCAAACTAGATGTCCTGTAAGTATCTGTATTAACAATGCAATATTCACTATGCCTATGGCAGTTATAAATAAGCTTATGTGGTTATTAATCACAAAATATATCAGTCTCTCTATATGGGGGATAAAGCCAGAGAATTTATTAAAATACCAAATAACCGAGTCCCAAAACCAGAAAGTCAAAGCCATGAGGGTAGTTATGAAATTGGCACAAGTAGTTAACATAGTAAACAACCACATTCTTAAGCCTTCAAAACAGAACAGGCTACTTCAGGCAAAGGTCCTTCTCTCCCGACTCTCAGCAACTGCTCAGCGTCCAGGAAGCGTGCTCACAACAGCTCTGGTCCCCCCGCAGTTCCAGTTCCCAGCAGCCCCCAACAAGAGTCCTTAGCAGAAATTCTGGCTGGCTTAAAAAGAGATTTGGGCCTCCACCTCTACCTTGGCTGCTGCTGCTGCTGCTGCTGTTGTTGCTGTGGCCACCAACAGTCCCCAACGGAACTCTAGCTTTTTCTTCCACTTCCTCTTGCCCCTCCCCTTCCTGCTATGTCAGCAAGTCCAATGGGGCATGGAAGATCTTTAAATCCCATAACCCTTACAGTATCTTACGGTTAACATGTTCAAAACTGAGCCCTTTATCTCCTAGCCTCCCTTCTTCATAACTTCCTTGTTTTCTTTCTGTGATGTTATGAGTCAAAAGGTATGCCCAGTTTAGTAATTGTTTGATCATAGTTCTAAATTGTTTAACAAAATATATAAACTAAATTACAGTTCCACCAGTAATAGATAAATATACCTCCTTTTTCTCAGCCCCTCCTAAATTTGTCACTTTCTTCTTTTGTCAGCTTTGCCAGTCCGATGGCTATGGAATGGAATGCTGGAGTTGACTTGCATTTCTTAAATATTAGAGATTTGGAGCATTTTAAAGAATGTTTATGTAGATAATGTGGATTTTCTTCCCTGGAGAACTGCTTGTTTTTGTATGCTGCTTCTTGAATCAAAATCATTGTTGGTAGTGTTACAGCCTACTTAACACCCACTATGAGGATTCCTTTGACTCATCTGAAATTTTTATTCTGGTTTGCAAAGTGTTTTCCTCACAAAATTTTTGTAAGGGTAGAACAAGCATTATCCCCATTTTATGATAAAAATGAGACTCAGGTACCTTGTGACTTGCCCATTGTCATATAGCCAGTTAGTATTACTGGAGAGAGAGGTTTGGAAGCAGTTTGTATGGAAGTAATTGTTAAAGGCATGAAAGTAAATAAGAATGTAAAGAAAGGGAAAAAAACTGAGGACTGGGCTTTGGGGGGATGCAGGTAGGAAGAAAAAACAAAAGAAGCAGTTAGATAGGAGACGCTAGACATTCTCTAGTGTCAAATCTGTAGGCTTGATTACCTTTGAGAATAGAGTTTCAGTAATATCCATTCATTTTATACTAAGAGCATTATTAATGAATATACATATACAAGGTTAAAAAGGGGTAAGGTAGTTTCTGTTTGGGGGAGAAATCAGGGAAGAATGGAGGTGTAATTTGAGTTGTGTTTATAATAACCAAAATTAGCATTTATGTAATGCTTTTAAGGTTTGCAAAGTGATTTACATGTTATCTTACATGTGATCTATCTAACAATTCTGTGAGGTAGGTGCTATTATTATCCACGTTTTATAGAAGAGAAAACTTGCCAACGGCCACAGTAAATATGTTATTACTAAACTATAAGTTCTTTGATGGAAATTCTTTGGAATTTCTCTTCTCTATATAGCCTCCACCAAGTGCCTAATAAACTTTCCTTGGCAGAGGATAAATATACATCTAAAAGATATGAACAAACCAGTGAAAAATAATAAGCTCAGACCCTTGAGTCCATCTTATTTTCTTATTATAAGTGTCACGTCTCCTACCAAGAATGCTTAGATTTAGTTCTTCACTGAGAATTTTTACATATATTTTCTCATTTGCATTTTTGAAACCACTTTTTTAACATTTATACTTGAAACAGTATTTGTTGTTTAGGAGTCCTCCCCATCCATCCATATATATATGTATTTTTTTTTTTTGGTCATTCTCCAGTTAAGTTTGTACCATCTGATTTAGACTCATTTAGATGATATGTAGGCTATCTTTCCTTCTGTTAATAATATTTCTCTCTTGGTTTATCTGCATAGCTCAGAGTCTGAGCTTCTTTCTCCCTGGATCTTTGATAGTTTTCATTTCCATTCCTTTCCTCTTATTCTTTTTTTTTTTGCTTTTTGGAGGGCAATTGGGGTTAAGTAACTTGCCCAAGGTCACATGACTAGGTTTTTGTTTGTGTGTGTGTGTTAAGTGTCTGAGGCCGGATCCGAACTCAGGTCCTTCTGACTCCAGGGCCGACACTCTACTCACTGCACCACCTAGCTGCCCCGCTTTCCTCTTATTCTTTCGAATTCCTTCCCCTTTGATTATTGGATCCATAGGAATTGGCTGTATCTTTTTTTTTTTCCTGGAAAACTTTTTATTGTAGGTGGAATGGGACACAGCTGGACACAGTAAGTTAGATGATTCCAATTTTGTTGGGAACATATAAGTCATCATAGTCTAGAGTAAGACAGACATAGGCCTTCTTCTCTTCATCAGGCCGGATCAGTGTGTTGACCTTGGCCACGTTGATGTCATATAGCTTCTTTACAGCCTATTTGATCTGATGCTTGTTGGCCTTGATGTCCACAATGAAGACTAGGGTGTTGTTGTCCTCAATCTTCTTCATAGCAGACTCAGTGGTCAAAGGAAACTTAATGATGGCATAGTGATTGAGCTTGTTCCGCTGAGGGGAGCTCTTCTGAGGGTATTTGGGCTGCCTTCGAAGCCTCGGTGTCTTGGGTCTCTGGAAAGTGGGGGATGTTCAGATCTTCTTTTTGTGGCTGTGGACACCCTTCAGCACCACCTTCTTGGCCTTCAAAGCCTTGGACTTGGCTTCTGTCTTGGGGGACTACAGCTTCCTTCTTCACCTTCGGTGCCATCTTGGGGAAAAAGGCGGAATTGGCTGTATCTTAAAGTTATCTCAGCACACTCTCACCCTGGAGAGTTTTTCACTGCCCTTGGTCTCTGAACTAAGTAAATTATATGTGGATAGAATTGGTTCCAGTTGGATATCAGCAAACACCCTTTACTTCCAGTTTGGTGGATCTCTGTCTCTCCCAACCCCCCACCCCCAGTTTTCTCTCTCACTTTCACCCTCTTGTAGCACAGAGGGAGTAGAGTTGAATTCTGTTGCAAACCCATGGATAAAGTCATTCAGCCTTACTAGAGATTGGTTGCTGTAAGAAGGGATCTGCTTTTTTTGTTGAGAACCTTTTTTAGGGTTTTTGGTGTCTTGGATCATAGAGAAAACTGAAATTATTTTATCTGTTGAACATAATTCTGATTTTGCAGAGTTTTGAGAAATTGATCCCCTTGAGGATCAAAGTATCTAACTTTTTATCTTGTATATCACTTTAAATGCCATTTTACACATTCCAAAATCAAATTCATTCATTATACCATTATTCAGTCTATTGTCAGAGCTCAGTCCAGGTCACTTATGGTATCTAATTTGATTCTTTGTTCTTCCATTTAAAAAAAATGTTATAGTCAGGACTTAATAGAGCCATTGTGTGTATAGTGAGTACTCAATAAGCAGTTGTTTGATTCATTCATATAAAATTAGGAAGTGGTTGATTTCCCTTACCTTTCTGAAATTTACTTTTAAATTTTGCTGAAATATTAAGATTCTAGAGGATGCAAAAATTCAAGACTTTATATTTGGACATATTGTTTAAGTGTAGGTTTTTGCTCTCATTCCCTCTGATTGCTATATTATTATTTATTGTTTATCTTATCTGAACCTTTTTCCCCCAACTTTCATAATATGGTCAGTTCTTTAAAATTCTTCGAGAATGGTAAAGTTGATTTTGGAAATTTCAGTAATCAGATTTGTGTATGTTATCAGTCTCACATTTATACTTTCTTTTATCACACAAGAGCCTTTCATGTTCTCACTTTTATCTTCTTAATCTTGTCTTCATTACTGTTATCTATACAAATACATAGTTGTCTCAAAAATTGCTTATTTTCTTCTCTTTTTCCTCTCCTTCCCTCTTTAATGGGAAACAAACCCTAGATTTGGAGTAACAATTCTAGTGTTTACAGTATTTACTGTGTGAGTTTGAGCACTTTGGTACATAAGCAGAACAGGATCTAACTAACAATGTCTACTGTGCATTGGGAGAAAGAGATTTGAACAGAGTTCAAATCCAAGTTAACAGGAGAATGATTATGTGTGTGCTGTAAAATTAGGATATTGAGCTTGATGATCTCTAAGCTCCTTTCAGGTTCTAAAAACAATTTTGCAATTCTGTGTACTTCCGATATTACCTTTGAGTATTATCAGTTCTCATTCCCCATTACTACCCTTTCTCTGATCTCCTGAGGCTAAACCTAATCACATTTCATGAAGATTTCATCACATCCACAGGCTTTCATATCATTAAATAAAATTTTCTTAAATGAATTATTACAGATAAAGTTTTATTGTATATATTAAGAAATAGTTACTTACTGGGGCCTTCCAAATAACTCATTGTATTACCAACAGAATTTCTTTTTTCTTATTAAAGATCCCAGTTTGTTTCCAAATGACGGGAAGGGTTTGAGGGTTAAAAGAAAACTAGTATGTTAGGGTTTTTTTTTTTAATGTAAGTTACATCACTAATATGTGTTTCGTATACATTTTACTAATTTTGCATTATTACATTGAAATGTATGTCAGAAGTAACCTGATGTTTTGGGGGTTTTTTGCCCTTTTTTTGGAGGGCAATTGGGGTTAAGTGACTTGCCCAAAGTCACATGGCTAGTAAGTGTTTCAAGTGTCTGAGGCCAGATTTGAACTTAGGGCCTCCTGACTCCAGGGCTGGTGCTCTATTCACTGCGACACCCACCTGCCCCAGAAGTAACCTGATGTTAAAAATCCGTGTCACAAGTTAATAACACTCTCTTGGGAAAATACCAGTAATTAACATTTTCAGACTTTAAAACTACTACAATTTTTTTTAACCTTGAACAATCAAAGTGATCTCAAGATTCTCAACCTTTCTTGGTTAGATTTTTATGAGGTTTACTGATAAAAAAGTCTTCATTTTGTGTGGTGAATTATTTCTTCATTACTATCGAATATGTAGTATGATTCTTTGCTGCATGTTCATTACAAAGCTATTTCATAACCCTAAGCTTCCTATGTCTGTAAAGTCCCATTTTAAAAACTATTAACATTGTATTATTATTGGTATATAGCAATTAAAATTAATTAACAAAGAATAGAAAGATAAAAGGGCTGTTAGATGTAATCAGTGAAGTTCTTCTAGGAAGAACAAGAGTAAAAGAAGGAATATGATAAATTCCATGTTGAGTTTGGATTGTTTCGTTCTTTGTTTATATATTTCCAGTGCCTGTCTGACAGGCATTTAAGTTATATCACCAAAATCCATACATACATATTAAAATTTTCATCTGATAAAATATAATCAGTCTTAGCTACTGGGTGCTGTATTCATTCTAATCATGTCATGATAAATTAGCAACCATTTATACAGTACTTACTATGGTCCATTCTCTCTTCTGGGAGTATGAAAACCAGAAATTATGCAGCTTCTGCTCTCAAACTTACATTTTGTTAGAGGGTACATATTTAGTGTGGAAAGGCACTAGAGGTTGGGGGAATCAGGGAAGTCTTCATGTAGAAGGTAATAGGATTTCAGTTTTGTGTTGAAAGAAGTGTGGGATTTTATGAGATAAAAATAATAATTAGCATTTATATAATACTTAAAAGGTTTGCAGAGTGCTTCACCTCATTTCATTTTCCAGGTAAGAACTATTATCATGTCCATTTTACAAATCAGGACAAGACAAAAAAAGGTTAAGTAACTTATTCAGGCTCAACATGGCTAATAAGTGTGTCTGAAGTTGAATTTGAACTCAAGTCTTCTTGATTCCAGGTCCACCACTATTTCTTGTGCCACATAGGAAGGGCATAAATTCCAGGTGTGAATAATGGGAGGTTAATTTCTGAGTATAAACAGGAAAAGGGCTGTCAAAGAAAGATGGTTGTTCATGTGAATAGGAAAAGGGGTGATCAGTGGTAGTCAGAGTGTTTTGCTCTATATGTAAGTACCCTTGCCATATCAAAGGAAAAGTAAGGAAGTCTTCTAGCACATTAGATTCTCCCCATACCCCAACCTCTTGTGGTGAATTTCTGTGTGGATATAGTTGTGATCAGCATTGTTGGTGGGAACTTCCAAAATCCCAGGGTCACAGATCAATTTGAGTCCACAGAAAGGCTATTTCTTGATCAAGGAAGTAAAATGATAAATATCATTGCATGTAGTCCCAAGAAAAACTCAAATACTGGCTTATACCAATTGCATAAATCATCTGAGTGAGCATGTATTTTAGGTCTCTCTAGGTCCTGAACCAAAATCAACTGCCTAAAAGCCGACTTTTGAGGTTAAAATGATGATTAATAGTAGTTATATTTGTGTCCCTCTACTCTCCTGAAGTAGTATAACTTATTTTTATTTCAATAAATACAATTAATTAACCAATGTATTGATAATATGATATAATTATTTACCATATTTTCACTTTGCAAATAATTATAGTTAGAATCACTTAAAAACCTAATTATATCATAGGTTTATTTATTTATGAAAACTGTCTTGGACTATTTAGATTCTCTCACGATACTAAGTAAATTATTTTTCCAAAAATCCTCTTCAAAAGATAAAAATGAATATACCTCCATCAACAAAGATTTCTCCATCACTTTTCTCTATATTTATCATCTATTCATTCTGACATTTTATCCTACTCACATCTTCAGCTGAACTGAAGAGACTGTAAAAAGACCTCATGAAATACAACAAAAACAAATTGCTAAATTAATTGATCATATTTAAAAATATATCTCATTCTCCCATTTTAATTGCATCATGAGGTCATATAACTTTTAAGGGAATTTTTCAAAAATTGATCCAGTGAAAAACGAAAATTATGTTGAATTTTATACCAGTTTACTTTTCTGATAAAATTGAAGGTCCTACTTATGATACATGCATATTTGCTGTGTAATACCAGGCAAATAACTTAGTCCTTCAGTGCTCTAAGCACTCTGTAAGACTCAGTTTCAGAGAAAGTAATGACTTTCATTATTAGAAAAAGCTTCTTCACCAAGGTGATTTAGAAGGGGAGGTACTTTTACAATCATAGTTCTAGTCCCTGACCCTTAGCCTATAAATTGAAATCTAATCTGGATGAATGATGATAGAAAAAGCTACTACATAGCGATTTTCTTGCTGATTGGGAGGAGGGAGTTGCAGGGAAAGAAGGGAGAATTCAGTATACTTTTGGGGGCATTTTATAAATAATGCATCATACACATGATGATATGAAGTAAACTAAAGTTCTTCAAAATCATGAGTTTGGTAAATTGTTTCCCTGATTATTGTAGTTTCAAACTTCAAATTCAAATGTGGCTTCAGGCACTTAATAGCTATGATTCTGGGCAAGTCATTTAGTGTGTCTGCCTCAAAATGTGGATAATAATAGCACTGCCTCAAAGTGTTGTTGTAAGGATCAAATGACATAATATCTGTGAAGTTCCATTCTTCCATCCCTTCCCTCCTTACTTTACCTCCTCTGTCTGGAACTAGTTCACAGAATAATTGCCTAGCCAAAATGGTGAAAAATCTTGTATTTCTAAGAAGTACCTGTGTTTGCCTATTGTCCTCACTCCTTTACTTCCATTTTCTTCCTCTCAAATCTTTCATTAGGGTAGGTTAGCCTCAATACCTTATAACCAAGCATCAACTTTATTTGGTGGATTTCTGTTTTCACTTTTTTTCTATTTTTATTTTTCCTTCAGGCAACTACAAGAACAGCAGCGTCAGAAGGAAATGGAACGGGAGAGGCTGGAGCGTGAAAGAATCGAGCGAGAGAGGTTGGAGAGAGAGAGGTTAGAAAGGGAAAGACTTGAAAGGGAAAGAATGGAGCAAGAACAGCTTGAAAGAGAGCGGCAAGAACGCCTAGAACGAGAAAGGCAAGATCGGGAGAGGCTTGAACGGGAAAGACAAGAAAGAGAGCGGCAAGAACAGTTAGAAAGGGAACAGTTGGAATGGGAAAGAGAGAGAAGAATATCTAATGCTGGTAAGAAGTTTATACACGTGTCTGATCTTTGGGACTTGAGTTTTTTTTTTTTTTTTTTTTGGTTTGGTTTTTTTTAGTATTTGGCTTCTCACCATTTGAAATTAATTTGGGAATAAATAGCATAGAGAGTTTTAAAAAATATAAATTATAAGTTTGAGCATCATCTTTTTTTTCTTTTATATACCTTTTATATTGTTAAGAGACTGGAATAAGCTATATAGAATGTTTTGGTCTGGTGTTATTCTAATTCAGATTCCTAATTTGGTTATAAGATGTTATTGTGTTATGGAAAAATATTTTGGATTGGTTAAACTGATCATAAATTTCCAATCTGTGGAATTGTACAAGATCTTCTTAAACACCATAATATTGGAGTTAAGTATGGTGGAGAATGTAATTTACTAGATTGTATCCTGGCATCTCTGAAAATTAACTTATGAGTGAGAAACATTTACTCTATTAATAATTATGGATATAACTTCCTAAATATTTTTCAGGATTGTGTTTTTAATAAAAATAAGCTTGTCATTATTAATTCAAAGTCGTTGCAGCTAACTCAAGTTTAAAATATATACATATAGGTAAATACCAGGTACACCACAATTTTAAACTATCAAAGACTTTTGTGGATGGTTTTCTTTTCACCCCCTCCCCCCCAATATAGAGTAAAAAATTCTTGGAATTCATTACAGTGATTGTAATTGTACGATGATACAATCATTCCTGATTACATGATACAATCATTTCCTGTGTTGAAATCATTTAAATTCAGAATGCAGTACATTTTGGAACAGTTGTATTATAGATGTAATAAGATTTCACAAAAGTAGATTTAAAAATTGTATTCTGAGATTTTTGTTTCTAAATACTGTCAGTTTTGCTCTATTAACAAACAACGAATAGCTTAGAAAACTAAGGAGTTATATAAACATTGAGAAGAGAAGTTTCTATTGTGCAAATTTTTACTAATTTACTTTTTTAAAAAATATTTTTGTTTTTGGGTTGAGAAAGAGCTTATATTTGCTTCTATAATTTTTCTGTCCTTTTGGCAGAGTTCATAGTGACAGGTTCAGAATTTGTAACTAAAAAAGAGATAAAGGTCTTACAGAAGGACCAGGTAAATCAGTAATACATTACCATTTAATTTCACTGTTGAAAAACATAAAAACAAAAAGTTTGTTCTGCTCTAGATTTCTAATTTGTTTATAAATTAAAATACTGAAAATTGCTGAAAAGTAAAAGTAGCTATTGACAAACTTTTCTAATAATAGCTTTCACATATGCCTAATCCTCTGGTACTAACTATAGTCTACATTTATACATTTTGTTTGAATGCTGGTTTTGTTGCTTCATTAGCTCCCTTTTTCTCTCTCTCTCTCTCCTTTTTTATCCTGTCTTTTGCTGCTGCTTTCCATCTTCTGTCCAGCTCCATCTTTCGACAACTCCCTGTATAGTGCTCCACTTCCTGAATATTCCAGTTGCCAGCCTCCTTCAGCACCTCCTCCATCATATGCTAAAGTCATCTCAGCTCCAGTGTCAGATGCCACTCCTGATTATGCTGTAGTGACCTCTATGCCACCTACTTCCACACCCCCTACACCACCACTACGACACTCAGCGACACGTTTTGCAACCTCTTTAGGTTCAGCCTTCCACCCTGTTCTGCCCCATTATGCTACAGTTCCTCGTCCTCTGAACAAAAACTCTCGACCTTCTTCTCCTGTGAATGCACCCCCTTCTCAGTCTCCAGCTACGAAGCCTTTTGCCTGGTCTGCTTCAAACTTTGCACCCCTCCCTCCATCGCCTCCAGTTATGATTAGCAGCCCTCCAGGCAAAGCTACTGGTCCAAGGCCTGTTCTCCCTGTTTGTGTTTCTAATCCGTTGCCCCAAATGCCTCCGTCACCTACTGCACCCAATGGGCTTCCTGATTCTGTAATATATCCAGCACCTTCACCGTCTACCTCAGGTCCAGCAGCTCCACCTCCGCCACCACCACCTCCAGCACCTCCACTGCCTTCCCTTCCACCACTGTCCCACTCTGGACCTCAAGCTTCTCCTCCTCCAAGCACCCCTATTGCCTCAACTCCCTCATCCAAGCCTAGTGTTCTCCCTTCTCCCTCTGCAGCTGCCCCTGCCTCTGTTGAGACTTCTCTAAACTCTGTGCTGGGAGACTCCTCTGCTTCTGAGCCAGCCTTGCAGGCAGCCTCTCAGCCGATTGAAACTTCGACCCAGCAGGGTAAGGCTTTCTTTGGATATCAACAACTTTAAAAATTGCCTTGAAGGATGAGGAAAATGCTTTCTTAAAATGTTACAGCTTGATGGAATGTTAAAGAGATTATCTAGTCAACCTCTATCACTACTACTTCATGTTACTCCACTAGTTTACAGATGAGCAGACTTGGCTTTGCCCCAAGACACAAACAGATAAGTGGCAGGCCTGTTAAACAGCTGTCGTGAGTGTTATCCCAGTGTTATTTCTACAGCTACAATGAGCTGGTAGCAATAATAATAATAAAGTTGTATTTAAATATAAGATGTAAATGTGAATTAGGAGATGTTTTTGCATGTTGTGAATGTCATATTCATACTTGATTGTTGAAATAGCAGGTTATTCTGAATGCCATTTGTTAACTTTCATATTAATTTTTATCACTTGATTTCCAAGTTGTCAATGCACATTAAAATGCATTTTGGAGGTTTTATATATTATAAAAATAACCTGTAATATGAACCAGAAGGCAGGCTTTTGTGGGTTTCTATGACTGAGTAAATCTAGACTTTAGTTATACTATTCAAGTGCCACTGCCTCCACCTATATTTTCATGTTTAATATATATGCTTGTATTTTTAAAGTACTATATAAAGTCATAAACTAGGGCGGCTAGGTGGCACAGTGAATAGAGCACCAGCCCTGGAGTCAGGAAGATCTGAGTTCAAATCCAGCCTCAGACACATAACACAAAACTAGCTGTGTGACTTTGGGCAAGTCACTTAACCCCAACTCCCCTACCTTCCCCCTCCAAAAAACAACAACAAAAAACCCCAACAAAACCAAAGTCATAAACTATAAAACTTCCTCTTAATAGTTTTTGTAAGAAAAATTGTGGATATATCCATTAGATATAAAAATAAAGCTTTCATAGATTAGAATATTTTTAGTTATGAAGTATATCAAAGAGGCAGCATGAATAGTTGTTCCAAGAGCTAATTTCAGACCCAAAGACAACCTGAATTTACATTCTGCTTCTGATTTATCATGGTTATTTGACCTTGGACAAACAACTTCACCTCTCCCCGCTCTGACTACAAGCTATAAATAAAGTGCTGAAATAAAAATCATAGAGGGAGTTTTCTCATTAGCAGGGTGAAATCACAGATCCATTGTCCAACTCTGTCCCTGTAAAGTATATTAAGTAAATTCCAAATGTGTGTTGGCCTAAATCATTTAGTATGTTTGCATTGTAGATGCTTACAGTGAAGTTTTAGTTTCAAAATTCAGCTTCATGATGTGTTTGAAAATGCCTATGAAAAGCAAGCAGCTTGGTTACATTTCTGTATCTTTTGTAACATGCATATATTTAATTTGATTAGTTTATTCATTAATGTCTTTAAAACACATAGGCAGAGGCAGCTAGGTGGCACAGTGAGCAGAGCACTGCCCCTGGAGTCAGCCTCAGATAATTAACACTTATTAGCTGTGTGACCTTGGGCAAGTCACTTAACCCCAAATTGCCCTGCCTTCCCCCCTCCAAAAAAGCAAAAAAAAAACAACAAACAAAAACAAAGCAAAAAACCAAAAAACCCTCAAACAAAACAAATACATAGGCAGTGCTGTACAGTCAATCTAATCAACCATCTGTCCTGTCACAGACAAGAATATATGTCCCATCACTAAAAGCATGCTTTGAGTGAGGGTACATTTGCTCTCCATATCAGCATCAGAAAGTTAGGGGTCTATTCCAGACTTACCTAATTTCCACATTATGTTATATATTGACCCATGAATTTATCTTCCATTTCATTAAATCAATTTCTGTTTCCCTCCCATATAACCACTTGGAATCAATGATATCCACAAATTTATCACTTGTCAATTATATTAAAACATACCTCTTTAGATCTGAAGGGGCATTATCATAATCTTATATTCTAGGATTATATGCCTGCTTGCCTGTCAATATGCTTCATGATTTTATAAACTTAAAATGTCAGTTTCATCCTGTTCTTTCAGACAGAAAAGTTTTTTTTTTAAGTTAATCTTTACACTCATCCCTTTGCCTAATTTCTTTGTTTTGTAGTTTTATATTGATGTTAAATAACCTTAGTAGATTTCTTTGCAGATTCAGATGATTCTTATTGCTCATTTCAGACATTTAGATTATGGCTATCTCAGATAGCCATAGTGTTTCAGTTGGCTCCAAAATGTTGTTTTTTCTTGCTCTGCTTTTAGTTTTCTTATGGATCATTGAAAAGAAACAGGAAGTATTTGAGGCTAGATAATACTTCAGGTAGTTAATAATTAGTTGCTAGGGCATTCCGTATTGTGTTTTAGGTGTCCACTATGATTTTCACCCCCTAGATGTGCATATGATTAGACTGGAAGGGAGATGGGGAAGTTTGTCTTTAAGAATAGGACTTCAAGTAGAAGTCTTAGGTTGCTTCTGCAACAGTGAGGTTGTAGCAAGTGGCCACTAAAGCATTATTCGTCTCATTATATCCCCAGTAAATCTTCATTGACCTATATTAAAGTAAATAAATAGCTGTATCGAGTTTGTGCAGAATTAAATAAAGGGTCCCCTGCTGCTTTAGGACTGATCTTGGTCATAAATTCATTCCCAAGGTTTGAGCCTAAGTCCTCTTGACCACATTGTTGTAAGAACACTACCAAAGCAATGATATGACAACCTCTGCTTCCTTACCATGTAGCTTTAATCACATCATTTTGGTAAAATCTGTATAAAACTCTTGCTTTCAGTATGAAAACTGACTGGCTAAAATTTTTTGTTTTGGATGTTTCCGTAGATTGTTTTGAGTTTAGACACTACTGCCTCCAGCTAACTGGTAGTTTTTCTTTTTGACATCAGGTAGACATGGTTTTGTTTTGTTTCTCAAAATTCCCATTTACAAAATATTTATTTAGATAACTCCTTCTGTTGTATTAGTATTATTGAGAGTCTGCTCTATATAATAGAAATTTTCAACCATTAATAAAGGTGTTTCCTAAGTATAACATTGAACATATGTATGATAACAATTTAATTTGTGTCATTTCAATTTTTATTACATTCTAGACACTTGTAAATAATGTTTTTTATTAACCTCATTTTATATACCTTTTTGTTATATTTCTTTTTATTAGGTGTTGTCCTGGGACCACCTGCACCTCCTCCCCCTCCACCACTTCCTCCTGGTCCAGCCCAGACTTCAGGGGCACTCCCACCTCCACCTGGTCCACCTCCCCCACCCCCTCTTCCATCTTCTGGGCCACCTCCTCCACCACCTCCACCACCCCTTCCTAATCAAGTGCCCCTTCCTGTTCCTCTACCACCTCCTGCCCCTCCACTTCCTGCCTCAGGGTTTTCTGTGGCATATATATCAGAAGACAATCGCCCTTTAACTGGACTTGCAGCTGCAATTGCTGGAGCCAAACTTAGGAAAGTTTCACGGGTAAATACATCTCTGGTTTTTTTCTTTATTATCAAACACTATTCAATGAATTTGTTGTATATGGAATTATTCCAGTAGTTGTTAATAAGAGTCAATGATGCCTCACTCTACTTGTTAGTGTCCAGAATATACTTGATTCTGATGTCCTGTTGTTAAATGTTGTCACTTGTTCTGTTTTGGAACTAGATTATAAACAAATGTAGCATTTAGAAATTTGCTATATACCTTATATGTGTATGTATATATTTTTGTTAAGATTGAGGACTCCTCTAGTTCAAGTGGAGGAAGTGCCATTGGAGTGAACTCGACTTCAGCTAAAACAGACACAGGTCGTGGAAATGGACCACTTCCTTTAGGTGGTAGCGGCTTAATGGAAGAGATGAGCGCCCTGCTGGCCAGGAGGTAAGTTGAGAACTTGATTATTCAATGCCAGTGCCTAGAATAGAAAATTCGGAAATGAGATTTGTTACAATTACTGTTTTTTTATTAGATAGAACATCCTTTATTTGAGAGACAATGTTCTTCCTTTATTTGAGGGAATGTTCTTTATATTAAGAGATGGATGATTTTGTTTGGTTTGGGTTCCTTTTAGAAGAAGAATTGCTGAAAAGGGATCAACAATAGAGACAGAACCGAAAGAGGATAAAACTGTAAGTTGGTTAACATGATACACTTTGTCTTAGTACCTAAAATCAAGAAAATATTTTAATTAAAGAAGTCATATTAAAAAATAATTTAAATATGAGTCAGTTAGAAATGGATTTTATCAAATGCTATTTGTCAATGCAATATGTCAGTACTGTTTAAAATGTTAGATATTATTTCTCAGTTCTTGTTAAATTTGTAATGAAGTGAATTGTTGACTGTCTGATGTTAATTGTCAGTATGACATAAAAACAGAAGATTAAAACTCTCAAAACTTGATTTCTGCTATTGTTTACTAATGGTGAGCAAGTAATTTAACCTTCCTCTGGTTCAGTTTCTTTATCTATAAAATGAGGTGAGATGAATTTAGAGCTGTCATCTAATGTTTTGTGACTGTGGGAACATTTTGTAATTGGGGGCATTAATGATAAAACTACCTTAACTCTGCCTGTTGTATTTGACTTTGCCACCATTGAACTCAGATAATTAGATCCAAATCAAAGCCATGAGAATACATGGGAAGAGAAGATGAAGAATGTAGAAATGGGTCTAAGAGATAATAAGGCTCAACAAAAATAAAGGGAAAGATAAGAGGAAAAGAGATAAGTGAGAAGAGAGTTAAATGTAATCAGAGCATTTTAAAAGGCTATGTTTTCAGTAGATTTGATAAGTGATAGATACTTTCCACTTTATTCAGGAAGATGCAGAACCTTCAGCTTCTAAGACCTCTTCAACAAGCACACCTGGTAAGTGCCAGTTAAATATTACTGTATCTTCCTTTATGTCTTTGAAGCCATATGCAGCTGACATTGACTGGTTGGGGATGGGACAAGGTGACAAAGAGATCCAAATTAAAACCTCCTTGTTTGTTGTTGTTGTTGTTCTTGTTTTGGAGGGGGGAAGGTAGGGCATTTGGGGTTAAAAATGACTTGCTGAAGGTCACACGGCTAGTTTGGGGTTTAAGTGTCTTGAGGCTGGATTTGAACTCAGGTCCTCCTCATTCCAGGGCTGGTGCTCTATTCACTTCACCACCTAGCTGCCCCTATTAAAACCTCCTTGAAAGAAAAAGAAAGTTGTGATTTATAGCCATTCATTTATATCCAAATAGAAATGATGGAATAAATTATGAACTTGAGACTAAAAATTTACTTTAAGAGGGGTTTTCATTTCCTTTCCCTCTATCAGCAAAGTGGTTAATAAAGAATTGATTATTCTGGTAAACATTAGTCTGAATATTTAGGTTTAAATCGAAGATTGGCCCTTACCATTCCTCCCTTCCAACCCAGCACTTGCTCTTTACCACTTATTCAGATTCTACCTATACTTCCAGACTCCATTGAAGTGTTACCTCCTATGAAGCATTCTCTAATTCCGCCCTTTCTCCATTTTCCCCAATTTTCTTTACTCTTGCTCATAGTATACAATGTTTCTAATATCCCATTTATTTTACCCTACCAATAAAGGAAAATTTTCTTGTGATGATGAGAACATTGGATTTAGAGTTAAGGAACCTGGATTCAAATTCTCCCTCTGCTACTTGCTACCTGTGTGACTTTGGTCAAATTACTTCTTCCTCCCACCCCATAAAATGAAGAATAATATAAGTAGTATTATTTTAAGCACAAGACATGAAATTAAAGCCATAAATCGCTTTATACTTAAGATTTATACTTGAGTTTATGTTCAAATAATCTTATTTTCTTTTTACCTTTAAATATATGATGCTGTGAAAATGAAATTTGGTATTACTTGGTATTTAATGAAGTCATGCTGGCTTTTAATGACCATTACCTCCTTTCTGATTGCTCACAAAGCATCCCTTTAACACTGTGTTCTAGAATTTTGCCAGGAATACAAATCAAGTAAACCAGCTTATACTTTTCAAACTTACCTTTTTTCCTTTTTTTTTTTTAATTGGGACATTTCCTCTTCTCCAGCCCTGTGTCACTTGTCCCATTCTCCAAGGTTGTCAACAGTCACTCTCTAATCACATCTACCAGTTCTTTCAGTATCTTAAATGTAGTTTTTCTGGGTCTAATGACTTGAGTTTATTGAGGGCAACAAGATACTGTCTCCTCACTTATCTTGAGTTTCCATTCCCTGCTAACACATTTTGTGATATATCCTTCCTAGCCTCCAGATCATTTTCTTTAGAAAACAGAAAACAGAATAATTGTTGAGTATTGCCGACATTCTTGTTTATTACTGTGCCCCTCTGCTCAGCATTATTTCTGTCCTTTCTTTCATTTTCCTCTTGCCAACTCCCATATACATAGTAAAAGCAATTTTAAAAATAATAATTATTATTTTTGTTTGTTTTTTCTAGCATTTACTGCCACTCTCATTCTAACTCTTAGTACTTCTGGCATGGTTATTCCCAGAATCTCTTTACCTTTTTGTCTTCATCCTCATTTATTGTCCTTTCTTCTGTCTAATAGCATTTTAAGAGAAAATCTGAATTGCCTGATGAACTTCCTGTACATCCACATTAGCAGTTCTCCCCTTTTCTCTGCATTAAAATAATTTCTCCTTGTGTGTTTCTAATTTTATTCTTGAACTTTTTTTGCTTCCTTTTTAACAAGACTCCTCCATGAAATCTTCTCTCACAAATCTAAGACACATCAGATTATGCCTGGCTTTCCTTTTTTCTATTATATTCTTTAATACAATTATTCACCCATAAGAGTCCTGACCTTTCTGAACACCTAATTCCTCCAGCTGAAGTGAGGAGTTCCTACCCCACCATCTTCTTGTTTCTATCAAGACCCTTAGCCCAATTCATTCTCCATTTCTGGGTTCCCTTATTTCTAACCCCCTCAACCCTGCCTTTCTGGTATCCTCCACATCTGGCCATTCCTTCCACTATGCTCTGAGGAATGGCTGCTCCATTGTTAACAAACTTTCCTTTTTTTCATCTTAAACATTTACTTTTCTCCCCAACTTCTTGACCTCATTGAGATCTGCCCTCCACCTGACAACATTATTTCCCTTTCCAGCACAAGTTTCATTTTCTCTCATCCTTACCTTTCCTCCCCCACCCTTACTGGTTATATTAGAGGAGCCAAAGTGTTCCTTGATTCCAGTGGATACTTTTAGATTCTCCCATAACTCTTAGCAGCTTCTTCCTCATCTAAGAACATCTAAATATTTAGACCCTAGTGGCCATTATCTAACATGTCCCAAGTCATTCCTCCTTCTTTCTCATTGAATTTAGTTGCTAGGTACCTGCCTTTCTCTCCACTCTGACTCCTGCCTTCATATTAGGGTTCTTCAACATACATATTCATTTTCCCTCAAATATCTTATTTCCTAGTTCCTAATCTACTGAATTTCTGTTAGTTTCTCTTCTTTTCCACCTCAGCTGCACACAGAAATGGTTATAATCTTGATCTTGCCATCACTTACAATTGTTCTACTTCTATGTTCATGAATTTTGAAATTCCTTTCTCTCATCATAATCTTTTATCATTCCTTCTTTCCCCCCTATGCCTGGCCAACCCCTAATTATGAGAGGTCCCAGGTTTTTTGTTTTTGTTTTTTTGCTTTTGGGGGGTGGTGGTAAGGGAGGGCAGTTGGAGTTAAGTGACTTGTCCCAAGGTCACACAGCTAGTAAATGTTAAGTATCTGAGGCCATATTTGAACTCGAGTCCTCCTGACTCCAGGGCCAGTGCTCTGTTCACTGTGCCACCTAGCCACCCCCACTTTGGTCCTGGTCCCAGTTTTAATCCCTTGTTGAACCAGTTCCCTTCTCCCTCTACTTCCTCTCCCCCCATACCCAGTCGTACATCAACCCTGAATTACTTTCAGCATCTATATCCTTTGCTTCTATATGCATACTTTTGAATGGAGATGGAGGAAATCACAAAATTGTGCTGAAATTTGGTCCACTTTAAATTTTGTTCTTTAAGCTAAACCCTTGTTACTGAAAGACAGTCCTTCACTTCTCCCTAATTGATTCTTTGTGTCACCTTCCAACAGTGGCTGTTCCACACATTCTCATCCCTTAAGCCTCTCTTGACACTCCTTACTCCCACCCTCTCAGCTTAGTAACTTCATACTTCACTGGGATTGGAGGGTGGAAATTTGAGGTGAAAAATCCTTTTTTTGATTATTTTCTATTAATCTTGCATGTGACTTGTTTGTTTTCTCCCCATTAGGTTTTGAGTTCCTTGTAGGCACTGTCTGTTGCCTCTTTTTGTATCCCCCAAACTTAGCAACATGCTTATTTTAAGGTACTTAATTGACCGACTCCTCATCTTGCGTCCCTTTAACATCATTGCTCATCATTTCTCCTTCCTTTCCCTCTCTAATGAAAAAGTCTTCTGCATGCACCTTTTGTCACCTCTTGTCCTTATCAGGTTGTGCCCATCACCATGCCCACTCTCTTCTGATCTTCAGTCTCTCTCCACTAGTGGCTCTTTACCTTCGGTCAACAAACATGCCTGTGGCTCTCCCAGCCTCAAAAAAGTTGGCACTTAATTCTAACACCTTTGGTAGCTATTGTTCTGTCTCTCCTTGACTTTTCTGCTAACTTTTTTGAAAAACTCATCTTTACTTATCCCCCATTTTCTTGTAAACCTTCTGCAATATAGCTTTGAAATTTAACATTCATCTTGAACTGCTCTCTCTTATATAACTAATGATCTGTTAATTGCTAAATCTGAGACTTTTCTTAATCCTCAGCCTTTGTGAGCCGTTGATTACTTTCATCTTCTTGCAGCTTCTCAGTCTCCCTTTTATGGATCTTCATCCTTTGCACAATTCCTAAATTGAGGATATCTCCCAAGGCTTGCTCCTAGATCCTTGGTTCTTTTTTTTTCCTCCATATTCTCTCTCTTGGTGAATCTAATAAATTCCCATTGATTCAATTATAATCTATATGATGTTTAAATCTATTTAATCCTGGTTTTCTTTCTCTACACCATCCCTCACATTTTATTCTCTCTGTTTACATTCCCATTATTCCAATTTGTGTCCTCATAACCTTTTGCCTGGACTATTATAATAGCCAATAGATCGATCTCCTTGCCTCATCTCTCCCCACTTTATTTAATATATTCTGCACAGGGCGTCTCTCTCCTCTACTCACACCCCACCCCCAGCCCACCTCAGCTCAGTAAATTGCAGTGGCTCCCTACTTCCTCAGAGATTAGACGTAAAGTTCTCTGTTGACATTTAAGGGTCTTCATAACCTGACTTTCCTTCTTTTCTAGCACTCTCACACTTTACTTCCTTCTACCCTCTTGAACAATGATACTCTCCTACTTACTCTTCCTCAAACAGTATTTCCTGTCTCTGCACCTTTTATGTATTTGCATGTTGTCTTCCCCATTAGTATATAAGCTTCTAGGGAGCAGTGACTGCTTTTGCCTTTCTTTTTTCTTTAGCTTTTAACACAGTACTTGGAACTAACCAACAAAGCACTTAATAAATGTGAGTGATTGATCCGTATTCGCCAGAATCAGGTCCAGTCCAGCATACCATAGTCTCCTTAGTCATTTCTTCTGCCTCTTGACAGCTAAAATTATTTGTAAAGCAAACTAAAAAATTTGTTAGCTGCTTTGCTTTTGGCAGAGAAATGTCTCTAAAAAGATTTTCAGATAATTGAAGTCCCCCCAATGTATGCTTTGTGATCATTTTCCCAAACACAAATTCCTCTTTTTATCTAGATAGTCTGTAGTATTTAACTCTACGGTAGTATTATTTCTGTTCCTCCTTTTTCTGTCATGTCTCTCCGATTGGATATCAGTGTTCTTCCTTTGAATGAATCCTTAAAAGCCATTCAACTGCCATCCTTATATTCTTCCAAAGCCATATTCCAGTCACGTCTCAGTGATACCTGTTAGATCACATTTGCCTTCATTTAATAGGTTTTCTCATTCACTGTTTTTTGCCTATACTTTGTGTATTTGTATATTGCTAGATGATGCTATAGATTTCATTGTTGGATCATTTCTGGGTATTATTGTCCTTATGTTATCAGTCCTCTTTTCTATTCCAATTTCTTTACTGTACTTGATACTCCCTATGGTGTACCTGGCTTCCAAACACAAGTCATTTCCTCCTACCCTTTGCTTTCTTTTAGAAGTTCTTCCTTTTCTTGTACCACAATGGAAATGATTTATCCTTATCCTTCCTTGGAAATTGCATTTCTCCAGTTAAGAGCTTAGAATCAATTTAAGATAGACATTGTCCTGCTAATAGTCCCTTAACTGAATGTTTAAGAATCAGAAACAGGGCATTTTTACAGGATATTTGTAATTCTTAGTCTTCAGGAAGCCTTTTTAGTTCATCTTTAGGGATGACAAACTACTATACCTATAGGACAAGATATTTTAATAACTGTATTTCAATGTAATTTGTTTCCTTTATAATTACATATAATTTAAAAACATTTTATTCTGAGAAGGGATCTGTGACCCAAAAATCCGATTTTTGTTCTCCATCATTCATTTTAATTTAAATTTGGATTTTTTGGTGTTAACTCTTTGACAGAATACATATTGAGTCAGTAAGTCATTGGTGGCATAAAATATTTTAAATTGAGATAAGTATTAATTACAACAGGTGTCTTTAGTGGGATGACAGCCACTTTTATTGTATTTTATTTAAATACTGTTCCCATAAAAATAATTAGAACCATTTGCATAATGGAGATTAAAGAAAATTCTAGCTACCTTTGATGAAACCAGTAAAAATAACTTTTAATTAGATATTAAAATTAAAATTAATTAATTAAAAGTTATTTTTACTATCTAGTTTATCCTGTATTCATTGTCACAATTTATTCTGAGTTCTAGTCTTAAATGGGAACAGCAAAATAATCAATAGGATCATGGTATTTAGAGCTAGAGGAGCTTTATGAAAGGATCTCCAACTCTTTGATTTTACAGATATGAAAATTTTGTTATAAGCTTTAATCAGAATGGAAATCTTCCCTTTTGACTTTTGTCAGATTAAAACATAGTTGTTTTTTACTTTTGTGTAAATATTGTAAATAATTTGTATTTTTAATTTTAAAATATTTCTGAAAACTTAAGTGTTTTATGTTTTGGTTGTGTGTGTCTCCTTTTTAAAGAACCAACGAGAAAACCTTGGGAAAGAACTAATACAATGAACGGCAGCAAGTCACCTGTTATCTCCAGGTACCATTATTTGTGTACATAACAGTTTAAAAATGGCATGGCATACTACCTGAGAAACTTTAAAAGTAGTTTGTGAAAACTTGTGGTTAAAATATGAAAGCCATTTAGATTATAGTTTTTAGTGATGTGGATAATGAGAGGAAAGCAATCAATTGATACTTATTAGCAGAAGTTCGTGTGTTACTCCTCTTCCCCTCCCACCTTCCAAAAATTAGCATTCTTTTTCTGTGTGATTCTCTCTAGTAGCATATTGTAGCTTTCATCCTGAAAGAAAGAAGATTCCCTTGACTGTAATAGAGTTCTAGTTCCTATTACCTTTGTCAGAAAATAGAATTCCTTGAAAGATATTATTCTTTCACAAAATACTTTGTTGTGGCCTTTCTATAAGTGAACTCTTTTAGCTTTTTGCCTAATTTTACTCCAGGTGACACACACAACTTCTGAATATAGAAATCTAGGCAATAGGAAAGCAGATATCTTGAAATCTTCATGAATCTGGTACATGTTAAGCCTGAACCCATATTTTTATTTGGCTTTTTTTGTGAGTGGTTTCTTTTACAAGAGGCAGGTTGATTTTATTGTCTGACATAATTGTTGAAGTTCCCAGAAATTTTACATTTTTTGATTGTGAGTAAAGTGCTTTTTTACCAGTTTTTTTCCTGTTATAAGTCTCTGCATCATAATCAGCATATTCATTGTATTTGTATGACTGTCAGATGGTGTCTGTATTTTATCAAGAATATCAATATCTGGTTCCATATCACATAGCAAATTTTACTATTACACAATCTTTTTAGTATATAACGTCTTAGTACACTTATGTTTTCTGACATATTATAAGGTGCTTGCATTTAAGTATAGTAACTAAAAGATCAGGTCTTACACTATTCCTACCCAGTGCTAAAGACTGTTCTACTTGTTTTCCAGGTGCTTTATTAAAGTGCCTGACAAATTTATATGCTTTTTGTAATAATGAATGAGTCCAGTGGAATTTTCATGATTTCAAGAAAATGAAGTGATCTTTTAAAAAACGATGCCAAAAGCCTATTAGTTGTCAAAACCGTGTTGATTATGGGTTTTGAAAGTATGGTCATCGTACTTTTGAGATCTGTCTTGCATGCCAGAGAATGGGCTGCCCTAAGTCAATAGAGGACTGCCTTCTGAGGATTCATCCCATGTGGGTGAAGTCCTCTCTCCCCACATATGGAACTGGAGGTTCCATGCAGCCCATCTTCCTGATTTACATATGTAGCACAGGGCCTTGTGTATATACCTGAGTTTTTCCCCCAGGAAGCTTAGTTATTTCTACATCATTCTTTGCAAAGTGCTAGTATTGACAAATACAGTCAAAGGACATTATTAAGATAGTTATTTTGCTTGAAATTGGGCATAATTTGATTCCTATGAAATTTAGGATGGGGCATTGAAAGATTCCCCTATGATCTCATTGAGTGGCATAACTAGGTTCATTAAGCAAAAGAAAAAGGTATTTTTGTATTTTAGACTATTTCTTTTAAAGTCTTGATAGGTTCTTTAAAAATTCACTTTTAGAGAAAATGTTGTTATAGGTTTTTCATTAGATGTGTTAATGCTTGAGACACCATCCAGAAAGGAATATCATACAAATAGTAGGCACTTTGCAAATATGTGTTGAATTGGATTATTAGTTTCTCGTGTGTGTGTGTGTGTGTGTGTGTGTGTGTGTGTGTGTGTGTGTGTGTGTGTGTGTGTGTGTGTGTGTTTTCTCACAGGACCCCTGTGAGGCAGGTAGTACCATTACTATATACCTCATTTTATGGATTAGGAAACTGAGACTAAGAAAGATACCTTGCCATTAGAATCACAGGACTATTATATTTATATTTGTTATATAATTTTTTATATTTGTGTTATATTTGTTTTGTTTTAAATTGTGCTACTTACTTGAGAGGTTTCTTGATATGTTAAAGATTTAATTAAAAGGTGTTTTGGGCTATTAATAGATTTGGGAACTTCATTTTTTTCTTTTTCTTAAATTTTCCTTTGGAAAATCAGGAATTTCTTTTACCTGCCATAGTGGAACAGTGTGCTGCATCTGGGAGTCAGGAGAAGCCCAAGTTCAGGTTCTGTCTCTGGCTATAGGCCTATTACTGCTAGCCTATGTTTCCTCCTAACCATACACACATCTATAACACATTAGTATAAAGGGGAAATCAAGTTTTAAAGTCAGTGTGTAAGGCTAGTCAGAGTTATCTTTGAAATGACTTTGAATCACCTATAAAGTATAGAACAATGTCTTTTTTTTTTAAGTTAACTTATTTTTATTTTTCAACATTCACTTCCATAAATTACATTTTCTCCTCCTTCCTCCCCTTCCCCTTTTCCAAGACAGCATGCAATCTGATACAGACTCTACATATACATTCCTATTAAACATATTTTCACTCATATTAGTCTAGAAGAATTAGAATGAATAGAAGGAACTGTGAGAAAAAAAAACAGCGCGCGCGCACACACACACACTCACACACACACACAGTCTGCTTTGCTCTGTATTCAGACTCCATATTTCTTTCTCTGGATGTGGATGGCATTTTCCATCATGAGTCCTTTGGAATTGTTTTAGGTCCCTCCAATGCTGAGAAGGACTAAGTCTGTCAAAGTCAGTCATTGCACACTATGGCTGTACAATATTCTCCTGGTTCTGCTCACTTTGCTCAACATCAGTTCATATAAGTCTTACAGGTTTTTCTGATGTCAGCCTGTTCATCATTTCTTATAGCATAGTAGTATTCCATTACATTCATGTACTACAACTTGTAGAACAATATCTTTAAAGCTACAGTTGGAAAGGGGTTAGGATCTTTTTAAAAGAAGTCAGTCCGTATCAGAGAGTAGAGGGATCCAAGGCATTGCCGTGGAAATAATTAAATATAGATTTTCTTTTTTTGAGACGTCCTTCCTACTAAACAAATGGGGCAACAGGCTAGAACCAGGACTTCTATTCATAGATGAAAACAAAAAACAGATAAAGACTTAGCTGTGAGGAATGGCTTCATACTTAAGTTTGTTTCTATTCAAAGATGCTAACTGCCTCAATTATTTCTTCTATAGCAGCAGGCTTTTCTAGCTGGCCAGAGTTGTTAGGAAAGCCATCCCTGGTTTCTCCTCTCAGTAGTGCCACTAGTCTGAAAAGAATTTCCATGGCAGTGATGAAAAGAGAGTCTAGAGTTGTACTGCACACGACAAAGTACACTGGGAGCAAAACAGGAGAACTGATACTGTCATGAATTTCACATTTACTTTGGCGCACATACTTATTGAGTAGATTGATTCCCTGAACTATTGCTGTGTTCACTCTCCCCACTCTCTCCTCCCACCTTCCTTCCTTTTCCTCTCTTCCTCCATTCCATTCTCCCTTCCCTTCCCACCCCTTTACCCAAGTAGTTCATGCATACATGATGTTTTTCCATTATACTTAATTTCTGAGGATCAAACGAGGTAATATAGGTAAAGAAATGTGTAAACCTAGAAGAGCCATATGAATGTCAGACATTGTGTATATAATTGCAACTCATCTTTTTGAACTATAAGAAAATAATGACCTTTTTGTGTGTGTGCACGCATGTGTACATGTGTGTATATAAAGTGATTTAAGATGTTACTCAAGCCTCCACTTTGTCACATATATTAATCCAGAATGTCAACCAACAACTACTTTTACTTTGTTGACTTGAGTTTAAGGTCCCTAAAACAACTTATAGATTCTTTGATGCATATGATTTTTCTCAAGTGTTTTATTTAGTGGTGTGTTCAAAATGTGATGAAAATGGGACCTGTGCCTTTTGTTAAAGATAATTTTGCCTAAGATTCTTAAGTGGTACTTGAAAGTGTAGAACTTTTTACTTAATTAAGTCTACCCATGAACAGCTTTTATTTTGGTTGATCTATGGTGGTGTTAGGTTGCTTTCTTAAAGGCCCATAAAGATAATCTCTACATCAGGATTTTTTGCCTTACTAAAATTGAAAAGTAAGTAGAATTATTTCAACGTTTATAAAAATTTTTCAAGTTCTGATTTTTGTTGAAAGGCTGTATTAAAGTTATTGCCTTCTGTTATTCCTTACTTTGATATAACTTACAAAAAGCAAGACCTGTAAAACAGTACCATAACAAAGAACTTTCAGAACATACTATTGTATATTTAAATGGTTTTTCCCCTTCATAGACGGGATTCTCCAAGGAAAAATCAGATTGTTTTTGACAACAGGTCCTATGATTCATTACACAGGTATCATCCTGCTGTGACTTTGTGATTTGAGATCCATTAATAACATGTATTCAGGATAGGGCTGAGCTTTTTTTACATGGATTGGTAATCACCACAAAAATTTTTTATAAAGTTTGACTTTATAAGTTTTTTAAAAATTCATTTTTAAGATGGGTAGAGCTCAAAAGCTTAATTAAAAACTTTTAATTGTATTTTTCTTCCCCTGTAGTCATCTAGCTGGTGAATAAGCTGATGTCTACTGTGTTAGGATAGTAATTTCAGCATAGTCATACCAGTGGTTAACCATATTCATATCTCATGCTCTTTATAATTCTGGGAGAATTATTTAGAAGTGTGTATTTTGGCTCACTATCTTTCTATTTGTAGCCAAATAGAAAGACCCTGGTTTGTGAATAGCTCCATAGGAACTTAGTAGGACCAAAGCTTTATGAATCAGGTAACTCAATGCTCCTAGCCCTTTTTTCAAGCAATGATGTATTCCTTACAACTGCCTTCCATAAAGTGTTGTCACTAGCAATGCATATCTGAAGCTATTTTTTTTATAATAGATTTTTATAATAGATAATATTTACATGAGAAATAAAGCCAGAAACCTTAAGATGGGGGCTGTCAAGATTGAATAAACTTTGTTTTATTAATGACAAATGCATTACTGCATTCATAAAATAACTCCAGAAGTTGAATGCTGGTCAATATTCGATACTTTTTGATGAGAATTTCAATTTCTCAGTTGCTTAGTGGTAAATACAGTGTCTTAATTTAGCAGTTTACATTACATACTAAATTCTAAATTAGCTTGTTTTATTTGACCCATTTAAAATTAATAGAGACTAATGTTTATCTCAAGTTTTGCCTTTGATTATGAATTATTTTTATTATAATGGTTCACAGATATTGAGCTTTGCAAGATAGCTTAATCTCTCTTTAACTGATTCTAACAACAGATTTCACTCCTTTTAGGTGTAATAGTATAAGTAGCTTATGGGAAACTACCCTGACACACTTCTCTTCCCATGAGATGGGAATAACCCCTGAAATCTAAGTTATTTTTCCTTTGTCCTTATTATGCAAGTGAAGATAAGATATATCCAGCAGCTGAGAACTGTTAATCTAGTCACATTGCTAGACATATTTTTTTTTGTTTAAAATATTTACCAAAGTTATTGAGAAGAGATATTTGAAACCATTTTGTGGCATTTAGGTGGCATTTAAGGTGTTCTGTAACAAAATTTGCACATTTTGTGAAAGTTAAAGTGATTTTCCAGTAATTAAGACCAGTAGTTTTTTTCTTTCTAAGCAATATGCTTTAATTTATAGTATCTGAACTTAGTTCTGACTAAATCTGATTTGCTAGCGTCAAACGGAATTTTAAATATGCATAGTAAAAGTGACATGTAATATTTAGTCATTGTTTTTTTTCCCTTTTTTTTTTTTTTTTTTAAAGCAATTGGGGTTAAGTAACTTGCTCAGGGTTACACGGCTAGTCATTATTTATGCGTGGGTGCTCATTTTCTGAGGCCGGATCTGATCTCGGGTCATCCAAACTCCGAGGCCTGCGCTCTTACTCACTGCGCCACCTAGCCGCCCCTTTAGGGCAATCGGGGTTAAGTAACTTGCCCAAGGTTACACGGCTAGGTTTTTGTTTGTGCGGATTAAGTATCTCCGGCTCCGAACTGACTCCAGGTCCGTCTGACTCCAGGGCCGGCGCTCTATTCACTGCGCCACCTATTTAGTCATTGTTAAGTAAATAAACGCTCACTACATTCTTCACTAGCGCATTTTCCTGAAAAAATTGTTTGATACTTGGGTTGAAAAATTTTTTTCCAAAAAGTGGTGATTACTTTTTTCCTTCAGTATGAAAAGTTCCCCCCTTTAGCTAATTATCCTGGTGGTGCTGGTGGTGGATTGCATGTTAGCATGAGTTAAGTCTTTTAAAACTGCATGTTTCAACCATAGTTTATTGTATAACAATATAATTGATCTGTTGTTCAGTAGATAAATCTGTGGCCTATTTTATACTCCTTGTTACCAAACTGGTAAAGTTAATTCACGTATTAATTTTGGAAGTTACGTGAGAAAAAATGATGACCTAATCCTAGTAGATGGAGACATGCTACAAAGACAGATAATTTTTAAAAATACAGTTGATGTTTAATTGTCTACTAATTTAATTGTTTAAATGTCTACTAATTGTAGACACCAAGAATAACAGAGGTGAACAAATTCCCACATATGCACATTACAATTTTCTGTATACCGAGGGCAGCCCAGTAAATATATAATGGTATAGTTAATAGAGGATCAAGTTTGGGGTTGGAACACCTGGGTTCACATTCCAGATTTGCCACTTTGTACCTTTCTGACCTTGGTAATTCACAAAAAAACAATGCTGGGCCTTACTCCATTTCTCTATGAAATGAGGGGTTTCCATTATATATCTTTCAGGATCTCAGGCTAATGAGCTTGTTTGTCTATGGCACAAACATTGGAAATAGAGGGATAAAACCTCATCAGAAAAAACAAAAATGCTTTTTCTTATCTAAAAGAATCATACTTTTCTTTCCTTGAATTTCATTCCAACCTACATTGGTAGGTATGTAAGGGAGCAAAATTTGACTGATTTGATGTCATAAAATTGTAAAATGAAATAAGTATCATCTAATTACACCAAAAGATTCAAAGCTTAATAAAACTCTGTGAAAAGTTATTTTTACTAAATAGACCTTATACTTCGCAGTTTCTAACATTTTAATACCTTGTTAAATTGAAAGTGTATGACTTACCTTTTTACTTTTTACTTCAATTTGTTTTTCATATGTGGGACTCTTAAGTTAATTATTATTTTAACTTTCAAAAAATAGATGTTACCAACTAATTTTGAATTAATGGTTTTATCTTCTTGTCAGATTTGTAAATTGAGGCAAAGTAATTTTATTTTAGAGTAGATTGGCCTGTATGTCCAGAGGATATATGTCCATATATTTGTCAATAGATTCTGTATTTTAAACAAAGTAAAGTGTTATACAGTAAGAAGTGTGTCATATATTTTTTTTAAAAACCAGAATATTTTAAAGTGAACATAAAAGGTAGACTTGTAGAGTATACTAAAAAGTCACTTGTAGATTGGCTAGCCTAAAAAGCAAAGCTAGAAGAGATGTTTTCTGAGCTTTTTTTATGTCCTACAGTTATCCAGTAAAACTGCACCATGCCCAAAGGTTATTAATTTACCTGGATTGTTTGTTAAGAAAATGATATTTTAATTTCCAAGTGTGGTTTATCATAATAGAAATGCGAAGTTTTCAGTTCTCCACTGAAATTCTAGTCTAGTGGTTTCACTGTGGCATGGTGGTGAATCCTAGGTTTTCAGGTTATGCCAGTGCAATACTCTACAATACAAGCTCTGTAGAGTCTGCCAAACTGGAGAGGCTTCAGGTATGTGACATTGTCAGGTGACAGGCCACTATTCAACGATCAGACTAATTAATTAAGTACAAAAAACCTTGTCACTGAAACAATCCCGACCAGGTGATGAATGTTGGATCACATTGGATCCTGTCTGCAAAAGTAAACAGCCACATCATTGAAATTATAGATTTTGTGAAGTACTAAACTATTTTATCAGGTGAGTTTTCACAAAAAATTTTTGTGGAAGAAAACTATCTTTTAGTGTTCCTTTTTTTTTTTTGTGGAAAATAGATTTTGTGAATTACTCATGTTGGATGAAAAACATTAGGCTCTAACTCAGAGTCATGCTCTCTGTTCTATCACTTTGCCACACACCTGGTACAAATGAAAACACGGAATCTGTTGTGATGAAGGTACCATATGGGCAACTCTTAATTTAAACGGCCCTGTTAGGCATGTTTGTCTTGTTGGCATGCTCTACATTCTTTTCCTTATTGTATTCTGAAAGAACTACTTTCTACTCTTCTTTTTCCTCCATCTGTTAGTATTTTCTAGTCCATTAGCAAATAACAGGTAATTCTGAGAGAGAAAAAAAGGAAAAACTTAAAAAAAAGTTTTCTTATTTTTGGTCCTAGTTTTTAACCAGATCTATTATCTTTTTTAAAAAATTTTTAAATTTAGTGTTTGGTTTTAAACGATTTAGTTTGTTGTTAAAGTTTAAGTTTAAGCTAAGTTCACCTTTGTTTTTCTCAAAATTTCCTTTCTGTAGACCAAAATCTACGCCATCTGCGCAACCCAGTGCCAATGGAGTGCAGTCAGAAGGGCTAGACTATGACAGGTTGAAGCAGGTATAATGTATTTACTGGCAGTTATTATTAATTTGCATCTGTTTCTACTTCTGATATCAATTATACTTTATTCTAGAATAGCTTCTGGGGTAATACATATGTAAAAATGAAGTTAAAAGTTGTGTTTGATTAAACAACGAAATAACTTTTTGGAAATTCATTTTCATATGATGAACAGAGAAGAGATTTTCAATATTTCTCTTTTACTGTTGTTCATTGGTACAGCATAGATGTTAAAATAGGTGAATTACCTATTTTTAGCAAGTGAAGTGATCTTTTTTGATTATCAAAAAAGTTTTATATTTGATGATGCCTATGGTAAAGTTTCCATTTGTTCATTTAATGAAATGTCCAGGGGGAAAAATCAATACCTATATTAAGTTAAAATCAGAAATCAGGTTTTTAAAAATGCAGCAATAATATGATTTTAATAGTAAATGTTACAGAGCTATTGAAAAGTCAGAAGTATAGATAATATTGAGAATTTGCTTCTGAAAGTTTTATAAATTGAGGGTTTTTTCTAATTGAATTCCATTTTCCCACTTAAATTACCTTCTCAGATGATTTTATTTGCTCATTTATTTTGGGGCTAGAATTTCAAAGAAAATTTAACTATGTATTTCTTTACTTCCCTTTTTCTATATCCTGTAATAAATGTCTTGGGGAAGTTATTATTTGAGACCACCTGGTAGTCAGCCATTTTGTAAAGAGGATCCTTTTGTGATAATAACAATCATTCCTTAGTTTCCAAGTCTCACATCTTGGATTTTCTTCATTTCAAAATATAGTGTCCCCAAAGTCTTAAAACTGTACCAAGACTTTTGGGGCATCTGATATAGTAATCTTTTTAATTTTTGGTAATGATGGAGTGGAGTCCGTTGTTCAAACGTTTCTACTTGGCTTTGAAGAAACTGCTTTTGTTGTTTATCTTCTATGTGTATGTAAAACTACAACTTACCTGGACTGCACTTTATTATAAAATGAAAGTTGAGCTGGGATGTTTGTACAGGATCCTTGGAGCTTTAATGCTAAATATATTTCCAACTAAAAAATAAGAGGTAGCCTTTTAAGCTATCCTACCTTGCTTTTTTACATGGGCATTTCCCCCTTCCCATTACTTTTGTAATTAATTCATTGAACTAACAGAAGACTTGGACTCTTTCAAGAAATCTGCTGATTCATACCTTCCTTGGGACAAGAAAGTAATTGTTTTAGTTTAAAATATCATATCTTCTACTTCATACTACATTCTAATAAGAAAAGATTCTGTTTATTTTAATTATTTATCAAAGTACCTGTGGCTGTAATTTATTTTCCTCTTTTTCTTTTTTTAGGATATTTTAGATGAAATGAGAAAAGAATTAACAAAACTAAAAGAAGAGCTCATTGATGGTGAGTTTCTGGTTGTATTTGCTGCTTAAGTTAAAAGGAAACAAAATTTTAAAACAAATGAATAAATGTTATAACCATTTAAATACTACTTGAGAACTTCAGTTCAAATTTGGACCCTCATTCATCTCTAGACCTAGGTCAAACTTGGAGGCAGAGGCTTATGTTCCAAAGAGAGGAACTTTTTATTTTGAAAGTGTGTAAGATTTATATATAATTGGTGATATACATAGTAGAAGAAGGTGAAAATCAAATGAGTAAGAGCTTCTCAAAGATAATGCCATTCTTCATTCTTACTCCTTTCAAAGTAAGCCTTCACATGGATTTTTTCATCTGCATGTTCCACAAAAATTAATAGTTTTAGTTTTTAGTTTGAAATGAAATTCTCTACCTGGAAACTCAGTGTTCAATAAAAATACCACCATCATGTTGTTTTTTTCTTTTTTTTCTTTTCTTTTCTTTTTTTTTTTTTGAGGACAATTGGGGTTAAGTAACTTGCCCAAGGTTACACGGCTAGGTTTTTGTTTGTGCGTGTTAAGTGTCTGAGGCCGGATCCGAACTCAGGTCCTTCTGACTCCAGGGCCGACGCTCTACTCGCTGCGCCACCTAGCCGCCCCTTGTTTTTTTTTCTTTTAATAAGATGAATTGAGATAAATTATTGTCTATAGTTATCCTTCATTAATTATTATTATATGACAATAACAATATAATTATAAAATATATATAATGTATTATATAATTACTAATTATATAATTATTATTAATTCTATTAATCAATTATATAGTTGTCAAGAATTAATTATTGTGAAAGTTATCATTTGATTTGGGATAATCACTAATGAATTTTCTTTTTCCCCCTCTTTTCTAATCAGCAATCAGACAAGAACTCAGCAAATCAAATACTGCGTAAAAAAAAAATAAGACTAAGGAGATAAGACTTTGACGGGAAAACATAAAGTAACTACATTTTGTGGGCTGTTAGAAGAAAATGGAAACAGATACTTGGAATGAGGGAAAATCAACATATTATAAAAGCTGTCACACATCTACGATGACCTGCTATTATTTCCCTCCCAGTTTGCTGCTTTTTTCTGACCTTTACAACAGGATGGAAAAGAGTCTAAGAATTACTGTAATGATTATGCAGAAAATCCTATACCTGTCAGGCAAGATCACAGTGCATTGAAATATTCTCATGTCAAGATAAAATTGCACATTTTTCAAAATTCATTGTTAAAACAGAGGAGAAAAGTTTAAGAAGGCTTTTCAGAGAGGTTTTCAGTGTTAATGAAGGATTTAGCAAGTTATTTTGTTGTACTGCAAATGTTTCTCAGGTTTTGTCTTCCTATCACATTTGATATTCCATGAATTATTACATATATAGGTTCAGATCATAAAACATGGAACAAATGGAAATGTATGTGTTTATGAAAAGGGGTTCTTTGTAAGAAAGTGACCTAAACATGATTTGTCCAGTTTGGGGAATTCTAGAATGATAGGAAGCCTCTCTAGTTAGCCTTCATGCAGTTTTGTAGAGTAAAAACAAAAAGTACAGTCCAAAATTTAAAAATGTAGATGCCTTCCTAAATTGTTAAAATGCTTTACCAAATCTGTATGATACAATCAGTGGTCAAATGTTAAAAATAGTACTTATAGATTTACTGTAGGTTTCCAGTGGGTTTGGTTTTTTTTTGCTTTTTTTTTTAGATTTATGCATGTGGACATGTAACAACCACCACAAAATTTGTTTTTGTTTTTATGATACACAAATCGGTGCATATCACAGACATTTGAGTAGCCTTTCCAGGCCCAGCCCCAGGAGAAAAAATTTCTTTGTGGGAGGAAAGGGGGGAATTATTTTTCATTTAAAATTAATTTTTTCTGCAATATATTTTTTCTCAGACATTTTGTGCATGAATAATAATGAGGAATATTTTGTGACTTTAATCAGTAACCATGTTAATAGAACCAGATACTTAATTTTTCTTTATAGTTACTTGTATCTTAGTAACTTCATGGGTCTGAGTTTCACATCATTTGTCTATCCCTGTGGAACTCAAAAAATTTGATCACTGAATTTGGGAATCATTACATCCATTTCCCTGCAGGAATACAGAGTACAAATGTCCAGGTGCATATTCCTGGCTCTCTCTTTGAGGCTACTTTTGAAATTTGCTTTGATAAATTAACAAGGAAAAGAATTGTGATAATACTAGGTTTACAAAAATGCTGGGAATAGAGAAGATAAAAGAAGAATTCTACATCATTTTCTTTAGGGAATGAAGTGAGATTTTGCTGGTGGAAAGAAGAAAACGAAAACCATTATTTTGCTCGAGTGCGTGTGTGTGTGTGTGTGTGTGTGTGTGTGTGTGTGTGTGTGTGTGTGTGTGTGTGTGTGTAAGTACGTAAAATCCACCTTCTTTCTCTGGCCTTTTTAATTTGAAGCTGGTAAGATTAAGTGGGAAAAGATTCCTGTGAGTTGCTACCCATATATATAGAGTTCTTGGGAAGTTTTTGTAAATTCCATTATGTTCACTGCCCACCCTACCCCATTCTGCTCTATCTTGTTTTATGCTAAGTAATTTTAGTGCAGTATTTATTTTCAGATCTGTAGGGATCAGACATTTTACTAGAATTTGGAAAAATACTCACATTTTAATTTGCCTTTTAGATTCTTTGGGTCTCAATTTATAGTACAGAAAGCTTTTAAAGAGCATATTTCCCCTATGGTTAACCAAATTTACAGCACTTAATCACTTCAAGGAAGGTTGATAAGGTATGTTTGCCCCTTCCCCCCCCAACCTCTTTAAAAAGTTTCTTGCTTCTGTAGCAATTCCATTTTAAAGACAAGATTATGATGGAACTTAGCACAATAGTATCCAATTCTTCTTTCCTGTGACTGTTCATTGTTCTGCATGTGATAGTGAAGGCATTAAAGATAAAAAGCAAGCTTTTAAGGTACAGTTCTCTATAAAAAGTAATAGGAGGCATTTCATCTTTGTTCACATTTTTTTAAGCACACATTTTATCACTGAAATTGTTTACACCCCCACTAATCTGGTCAGAAATCATGTTTGATTTTTGTTAGAAAAGTTCAATAGCCTGGTGGAATCGTATATTGGGTACAAGTAGTCCAAGAGACTAAAATACTGAATCCTGAACGAAACTGGTTTATGCACTAAACGTTTTGTGCCTTGGTCAAAAATTAACATGATTTCTGTATAAAAGGAAAAAAAAAACGTTTATTCATGCTACTTATCATCTATATTTTATGTTATCCCAGGTCGCTGAATTTGTTTGTTAAAGGAAATTTGATTGAATTAAGGTTTACTGTAAACATTTGCTGTCATACTGACTGACAGTTATGTAATTGCCAGAGATTTCAGTAATTAAAGTGAGAAATAGAAGCTAAGGTTATTTTCCTTATTGTTTAAAACTAATGTCCTTAAAAAACAGAACATTACAGTTTTTGTGCTTTTGTAAATTGGATGTCTTAAGCTGAGTACAGTTTAGGGGATCCTTTCTAATTCCAGGAAGGTACTGCTTTCTCAACACTGTGATCTGATCTGTGACAAATCTGTACTATACACTCTGTAAATGGCTAACAAGTCAATCGCAAACAAACTGAATGTACAAATCTTAGTGCTGGTGCTGAAATCTCTTCAGAAGAGTCATCATGATTTAAAAGTTTGTTTAAAAATTTTTTTTCCACATCGTGTCAATCAAAACTGAAGATGAAACACTAATGAATGTTGAATTTTCATGCTTTAGGTGTACCTCCTCTTTAGAGTTTATTTTTCAGTTTGTTCTCTGCTATTTTTACCATACTGTGTCATTTAAATTTCCTACATGCTAACTTTCATTTGTGCGATTAAAATAAAATTGCAATATATACATGTTGCAATCACTTGTTTGTGACCCTCAGATGACCTGGATGAATCCATTGATTATAAGCTCCAGAGAATGTGAAATACCTTTGAAGTCCTATGATTTCATTTGATGGTTTACATATTGTTTTCTTTACTCTTTGAAGGTAAAGCTTTATAATAAATACCAAGACTGTAAATGAAGGGAATATTAACATTCAGAAATGAAAACTAACAACTGCTTTTGAATCAGATGTGGATGTCTCCCCTTGTCTGCCCTTTTCTTCCCGTGTACCTTGACACAGTTTTTACTCAAACAGCCTAAAGATTTGTGCATATATACTATTAATTTTAATTTATCCTCATTTTATGCTAGATTTTTTTACTTATGTATATTTATAAACTTCTAAAACTCAGTTATTGCCACAAATTTACATTTTCAAGTTTAGAGGGAAAAAATAGTTTCATAGACAAACATTAAGTGATATTCTAGTAAAACCTGTATATATAAAGTTTTCCCATTTAATATGCTTATTCTTTAAAAATCTAACATTAATATTTTTGCTTTCACTTTTGTCGGGCCTTTGGAGAGTGTCACTGTGGGGTTTCATTGTTTTTTAATTTCTTCCATTTGTATCTAATGAACTCTGTTAGAAATATATTGTATTTGCATATTTCCTTTTGTCAGACCCATATTTTTTGCTTCTTTAATTTTGTTCACATCCATTTTTTACAGGAGGGCAAGTCTATACAATTCCATTCCGACTATTTGAGCTCAAATACCATTAGTAATAACTGAATCTGCTATCATCCTAAAGAATAAGACTTATTGACAAATCAGTCTTATCTTAAATGTCTGCCTATATAGATAAATTGAATCCATAAATGAAATACCTTTGGCTTTCCAAATGAGCATAGGTAAATTTACCATCAAACTTTAAAGCCTTTTCAAAAACACTTTGTACAAGAGCTTGAGCATAACTCCTAAAATTATAGTATTTATAACTTTGTAAAATTTTGATTTTGAAAGCACAATGTGCAAAGGCATTAGACAGTATCCCAGAATTCCTTAAATATTATTCCACTTTCTTAAAGACATTTACTCAGCAACCATTCACACAATTGTTTCTGAAAAACTGAGATCCTGTTTTTGTTTTCAATGTATAGACTTGTATTATCTGCCCATTTCACAGAATATGGAAGGAAATTAAAAGTTGAATGAGTTCATGCATGGTTGACTCCTGACATGATCTTAGGAATTCACTTTTTTAAAAAGTGGACTGATACTTGCAAGAAGATGTTTAATTGTCAAGACTTAAGTTCATCACGAATTTTCATTCACCAAGGTTTTGGATTAAAAATCCAGGGAACACAGTTACTTTCTCCATTGCTGGCCACCCAAAGAATTTAGAAATGATGAGTGCTCTTTTAAGTTTGTCTTTAAGAATATTTTTTGTCATATGAGTCTGAGTAAATTGGACTGTAATAGAAAAGCTGCTATTTTAATAACTTCTCAGGAAAGATTGTTTATTCACATGAGCCATATATAATGTTGGAGTTATGCAGTATAACTATTCCAAGGTAGGAAATCTGTATTATTGTGGATTTATTAGGAGAGTTAAAATTACTGTTGTGGGTTTATTATCCTGTGGAGTGACTTCTCTCTCTCTTTCTATCCACATTGATTCTGTTATTTTTGGTTATCTGGGAAATTTTTTGACTGTTAATGAATACGAGTAAAATTGTCATAATCTCATAAGTGATAAGAAGAGGAAACAAAACCAGGAATACAAATCAAATTTAGAATTAATAGAAGAGGCTCAAGTAAACATCAAATTTAGTCAAATTATTTGAGCCAAAAGAGATTAAATCCTTTATAAATATAAATGTTAAGGGTCAAGCCATGCAAGAAAAAAATTTGGTTTCATAATAGATAAGGTAGGTGAAACCAGTAGTAATTCTAACATGAATAAAGATATAAGTTATTTAAAATTTATTTCTATTTTTCCAAGCATTTTCCATGTTAAAAATAATAAAAACCTTGAGAAAATTGCCCATTTCTTTTTGAAATATTTTTTGGAGGGGAAAAGTGGCTTTTATGTCTTCATTGGCGTAGGTAGCTCTGAGTAAGGAAGCCTCTTAGATTATCACCAGCTAGTTGTGCAATTTGTAATCCATGAGAATTAGTTGGGTCACTGAGAGGCCTAGTGATTTGTCTATAGTCAGACAGCCAGTATCACTAACAAGGAGACTTGAACCCAATTCTACCCATTGGTAAGCTTTTTTATTTAACCCCCTTTTTGGGGAAAAAACAAAACAACAGAATGGAAAATAGATGAACGGAAAAAATGAAAATATCAGCTTCTTCCCTTAAAGTTTATAAATGTCACTTATTCTAAGTAAATTCTATCACAGGAGTTGATCAGAGAGGACCTTGGAAACCCAGGGCTGTTGAATAATTTGCCCAAGGTTACACAAGTATCAGAAGTGGGATTTGAATTCGGTTTCTCTTTATAGCCTATTTTTTACTTTATAGCATATTTTCTCCACAATGTACCAAGTAGCAAGTGCTCAATAAATTCCAAACTACAGAATAAAATAGCTTGGAAATTACTTATATATAAACCGTTCAATATTAGGGGTTTTGAGGGGTATATCATATTCATTGGTATAACGGGCAATTGCAGTCTATGCCTGTTAGACATAAAAAAGGGAGAAGCAAAGTTAAGATAATCGAATTTTTGGTAATCTAAGCTTGAGGGCAGGGACTTGTCTTATCTAAATTTTTTGTTTCCTCCTAGCACTTATAGGGCTCTGCATATAGTAGGGAATAAATATTTAAAAGAATAAATGAAGTCAAGGAAAAAGTACAGGACCACCACAGTTTTGGTCAATTGTGAACAAGAAATTCCAGATTGAAGGAAAGTGTTAACAAAGGAAAGATATCATAGGATAACCAATTCCCAACATTTAAGTATTGTTTGTGTACTACAATGCTTAAGATAACATGGAGTTGACCGTTATATAAGTGCCTTCAACTCTTGAGTGGTTCTCCTTCCGTGCCCTAATCCTGGACTCAATGAAAATCAGTATTTTTTTTTTCTACAGCCAACCTCACTGGAAAATATTCATTCCATAAAACAAAAAATATGTGTAAAATAAATTTTGGCAATTTAAGATTTTTTTTTCATTTTTTAAAAATCGAACTCGATAAGATTATCCAAAAAAAAAATCTAAGATTATCAGGGAGTAAATGAGGAAACATGTCTAAATAACTACCCCAATTGAGTAGTGTTAGTGTTGTTTTACAGTGGGTGGTTTTTCCTCCATAGAAGGTGAAGGATATTGATACTTTGGGTAGTGGAAATAACATTTAAGTGGAAAAAAGAGGGTTAACATAAAATATGTTTTAAGAATACTAAATGTGAGTCCTGTCACTTAATACTAGGATTACATATTGAAAAAGTTTTTGCTTTTTGTGTTTTTGCATAGACAGTTATTCCATGTTTATTCTGAAGTAAGGTGGCCATCTAGGACTTACTAAAACTAACCCTAGAGGTTAGGATTAAGATAATATAATGCTGAGGAAAGTATGTTCTTGTAGTTCAGTTCTTCACCCACTCCCCCCCCCCCCAAAAAAAACATAGCAATTATGTTAATTAAAGAGGCTTTTTAGTTATGGCAACTTTAAAAGTTGAACATTCTAGATTATTAATCTTTTTTAGTTGAATATAGAAGACTTCAAGAATATGACGTTTTTACCTTTTTTTAATACACCTTCAGTTTGTTGTCTGTGTATTTTATGATCAAAGATAGTCACCAGGTAGAAAAGATTCCTGAATAGAGCAGAAACTGAAAGGTGTGGTAAAGAATTCTTTATCACTTCAGCTGTGATTTGATTTGTTAATGAGGTAAATTGGAACATCATTGCTGAATCATCTTAGATTTCTTTTGTTTTTTGTAGTTTTGTTTAGTTTTTGTTTTTGTCATTTAAATGTCACTATAGCATTGTCTTCCTAATCTTGCAGGTCATTTTGCCTCTGAGGAAAGTCAAACCTGGCTATTGTGAAAACTATTTCACCCAAGGGCTAGTGCCACATCATCAAAAAAGTCAGATCCAAGGTCCTGAGCTCTGTGTGTGTGTATACATATACATACATACACACACACACACCTCTAAGGCAAAGACTTAGGCTGGTTTAGAAAAAGTATTTGGCTAGAATAATTCAGTGTTGTTAATAGGTACTGAGTTTATAGGTAAATTTTCAAAAGGATAATTGAGTACCTGGTGTAAAAGTTTTTGCTTTGAAAGGTTGACAGTGCCTGCTATTCTGTCATTTGGGCTGGCTTTTTTGTTTAGTGTGGGAGGGAGGTTGAGTTTTTATTTCCTTCTCTTAGATCATCTAAACACCTTTTTTTCCCCTTTTTGGGTATCAGTTTCCTGCTTTTTGGGTATCAATTAAACTTCAGTGTGATACAGCATAGGTCATTGAATTGGAACTTCACAGAACAAATCCACTTAATAAAAAGACTTGTTCTGTAAAACTTGGACTCAGTTAAAAGGCTGTACCCAAGAACCTAGAAGGCCACAAATGGCCATAAGGTCTCAGGTTCCCCACCTCTGGCATAGGATCATGGATTTAAAGAAGGAAGAGAGCTCAAAAGGCCTTTCTCTTGTCCTAGTTCCTTATTTAAAGATGAGGAAATTTATGCAGAAAGGACCCTGCCCAAGATTATATAGGTATTAACAGGCAGAGTTTGAGTCCATGACCTCTCAAGTCCAAATTCAGTTGATATCTGGTGAAATTCCATTCTTTCTGGAAGAAGCATCTCTTTTCTTGATACCTCTTTTCATTAGATTGGGGCAGGGGGCTTGTCATCACTTCTACATCTTTATGATATCTGCCCCCTAATCTTGTTATTTTCTCTCATTTTATTGTGGGTTAGTGGAAAAAAGACAGCAAATGGATGGAAAGCTTTTGCACCCGGCAAGAGTGGGTTCCAGAGTCTGCCTCATTACATCCTGACTGTGTTACTGGAACAACTTGCTTAACTTCCCAGATCTCTACGAAAATCTAACAGCTTCAAGACGCTAACCCTTATTGGTAGCAATTTACATTCCTGGGAGTTCCCTCTTCCAGGGAGACCACAAGTCTCACTGTTCCTACCCTTTATCCCCTACTGAAAAGAGCTGTGAGTCTTGAGAACTAACTTAGTTACCCCATTATTGGTGTGATTTTGAATGAGTATTTTTCCTCAGGCCACAATTTTCTGTTTAAAAAATAAGAGGAGAGGACCAGATGACTTCTTGGGGCCCTTTCAATTCTAATTTTCCAAGAATTTTTCATAGAATAGAATTTGCTACATCTGATAAAAATTGAGCTCCATGTGTTTTTGCTGTTAATTTTATCTTTTCCACACTTTTGGAATTTTAAAGTTTTAAACATTCACAGGAAAGGTATGTTAGATAAGAAAAATATTTGAATGTTAGTCCAATGATAAGGGGGAAATGTCTATAGTAATAGGAGTAAAGTTATATAATATCATAGAAAACATGTTTTGAGGCAATTTGCCACAGATTTTCCCCCTTAATTTTTAGTTGTGTGTCTGTACACATTCACATACATATTTTGAAATATGCATGATTTTATTGGTGTGTGAACTCCATCATCATTCTTTGCCATCCCTGTGTGGTTCATGTATTATGGTCTGGTCTTCGGTTGACTGACCAAAACTGCTTTTCCAACCTGGCAAGATTTTCCAGACCCTGCTTGTGTGCTCTTAGTGCATACTTCTTTGAAAACCTGGGTTGTTTTTCAAATGATGACAAAGCTTTGGCATAGAACTTTTCATACAGGGGTAGATTTCAAAATAGTCTCTTGACAACTTTACCTATCACCCCATTTATCTAAAACTATCCTGTTATTCAGAACCTTATTCACTCACATGCACTTATTTACTTATAATTTTAAAGCTATATTGGGAGTTTTTAATAAAAAAAACTAGACCAATGTTACACTTTTGACTTTTCACTGACTGGAATTCATTTTGTTACCATGCCTGGTGAAGGAGCTATTGGGACAGTGGTGAGAAAGCAGGGAGAGAAGGGCATAAAGTTGCATATCCAAGACAAGGGGTTCCATATGTTCCTCTTTCTAATCCATCTTGGGAGATAATGACATCTCCCCACCCCATCCTGGCCTTCACTGTAAATTATATTCCATCTAACAGGCACTTCAGACCTTTTTCTTTTCCCCTGCTTAGCTCCAGAGTTAAAGAGAGTAAGTTCAGAAAAGACAGGATGAGTTTATCCATGCTGCAAGCCAGTATGTTGTATCATACATACTAAATGTGCCCCAAAAAACCTGGATAGAGTAAAATCAATTTGTGACCCTTGTGTTGGGCTTTAGGACTAACTAACCTGCATGTGTATATGTTAATATTGTGATTTTTTTAATGGGCGTGATTTGCCCTGTAGTTATATTTTAATCTAGAACAGGCTATGTTATAATGAGATTCTGTTGAATAAAGGTTATGAAACCACTGCTCTGTTACCAAGAATAGTTACTCTCTATTTTGGATAGATACCTTAAATAATTTGAATGTAAGTGTACCCATTAATATTCTGTTCAGCTATAAAATGCTATAAAAAGCTATACAATTCAGCTATAAAAAGCTATACAATTCAGGCCTAGCAGAGGGTTGAAATAGTTGGACTTTGTAAGTCTCCTACCATATCAATTATAGTTGGTTCCATTCATCTTGGAGGCTCTTAAAAACCTTAGAATTCCAAATATCCAAGTTGTCACGCTTTCCCCTTACACATTTCTTTTGTTAATGAAGAATTAATTTTTCTATTCTTTCTCTGGGCCATTTCCTATGTCACACATCCTTATGAGACCATGTAGGAATACATGATTATAGCATTTAGAACTGGAAGAAATCCTAGAGCTGATCTAATTTTATTTTACAGAAGAGAAATGTGAGACCCAAAGACTTTACCTAAGTTCGTGTGGGTCCTAAGTAGCAGAAACAGACTTTACCCATTGACACCAATTCTAATGCTCTTTCATTCCCACAAAGGAAAAAGAAAGTGGGGTGGGGCATTGCTTTCTACCTCAAAAGACCCTTACTTTTCTTTTATCTTCTGGAATGTATCACATCTCTGCTATTTCATAGTTTTTGGTTAGTATGCCACTCAAAAGAGTGTCTTACTCTCAAAGTTTATTAAAAAAAAAGATGGGAGATAACAGAAGAAATTAGAGTGTGGCATGATAGACTTTGTCTTAGGAAGATTAGATCCTGTTTTACCTAATTTTGTACAGTTCAAGAGATGTTAGGCACCTGCCACATGCAAGATTTGTTTGTTAAAACCATTTTATTGGTGCCTCCCTAGCAATGGATTTATGTTTTCTACCTTAAACATTTGTTTGATATGCAAGATAAGAGGTTTTTGTCCACAGTGAATATAAATGTCTCATCTTTTGAGATTTCTTTAATCCAAAAGTTTCCATACTTTTCACTTGAAATATGTGTTTGAATAGAAATTATTTTTTTGGCTTGCTTTATAACACTTAAGAAAGCTTTTTTTGTAATCTATAATTGTAGGAATGTGTTATAAACCTCCAATCTCCACCTTATTGGTACACTGTGTGAAAGAAAATTCCATAGTAAGGGTAAGAATTGTATAGAAAGCAGAACAAGATTATAAGTGTTTCTCTTATATGCATCGGTTTAAATCCTTCTCATATCTAATATCTCTTGCACTCTGTTCCTTAGTTTCAACCAGCTATTTTGATTGTATATATCCTATACCCTATCTAAATAAGCCACTCAGAATTCAGTAATTAAGCCTTGTGGGCTGAAGTAACTCTTCTGTACTCACAACCCAGTTACATTTTAAAAGGCCAAGAAGGTCTTTCCCCTTTCAAGTTTGCCAAAGTATAATGCTGTCTAAAAGGGTAGACTGACATTGTAACACAAAAATGATTGACCAAATGGTGAGCTGTGGCTTAATGGCTTCTCATGCTGTACTGTCATTGCTCAGAATTAGGATCACATGTGATCTTGCGTTTTTGCTTACTATATCACTGTAATGATGCATTGTGACCTATGATTTCTGTCCTAAAAATCCACAGAACACATGCAGTACAGTCAATTACAGCCTTTAAAAATCTTATAGGTTAACCTTTGAGGACCTTTAATGGGATCACAGTTTTAAAGCGAAGTAAATTAGACTGATACTATTACAAGGTTATATTTTAATTATTAGGAATTTAGTTTTAGCATGAAACTTCATTTACTTTTTTCAATGGTAAGTTTAATAAATTACTATTAAATCTCTATGAAATTCAACAGTAGTTGAGTTGACCCCAGGAACTACTTATTTTAAATTAAAACTATGGACTGTAAATTGCTGCCTATTTTAAATAGTTTGAAAATGTAAATAAAAAATGGGACTTTATTGTCCGGACACATTCTGTTAACTGTACTATCATCTAAGCTTAGCATCTAAAAGTGATTGGGATAAAGAGGAGGTAGAACCAAACCAGTTGCAAGAATGGGATTAGTTGGTACCTGTGTTTTCACCAAAGTTTCAAATAAGAATGAATTAATGAAAATGAGGACCACTTGCAAGCAACCTATGAAGTGACTTGCCAGAAAGTAGCAGCTCTTGCTGCACAAAACAGTGCCTTCAAAATGATTCTGTGTGTAAATTGCATGCAATTTCATGTAAACAAAGTGTAACTTGTACGCGCATGACATCCTTAGAATGTGTAGTGCTCAGCAAATTAAAGGCCCAGCCCTTCCATTTTGATGCATCAGCAAACCTACTGAAATCATTTGAACTAATGTGACTTAAGGTTTGCAGCATCAGAACCCTCTACATTTGCATTAAGTAACATAACTGAATTAAAGCATTCTGTTCTTACCTTCTCCTTTTCCCACTTTACAGCTTTGCTGGTTTTAATTGCTTCATTCTTCTGCTTCTTGATATCTTTTCAAATAAAAGATGAAATACTTAAGACTAATGAGATTTGTATTTATTTCACCAATTATGTTCCTTCTAACCAAAAGAATGAGGCTTGTGGAAAAATATTTGCCACTTTCTAACTTTGAAACATCCCTAGTTATTCCAGAAGCCAGTTTCAAAGCCAAACATTAAGGAGAATATCTTTACCAAGAAACTTTTAGTAATTTTTTGCTCTCATTTAGTGCTTTTAGATATCACAAAATGGGAAGATTTTAAGCTATTCTTAAGTATAGTCCTCAACTCAGATTCAACCATATTGATGTCTCCAGGGAAGAATATATTCAAATTAACCAGCAAAGATTTTCAGGTGCATAGTAAATTGCCTTTTCAGGAATCTTTTCTCTTGAAAATGCTAGATCACACAGATATTCTTGAATATCAGATATATTTAGTTGAGGGATACAGGTGGTAACAGTGGATAGAGTATGACAATAAGAAGACTGGTAAAGTGCTTTGCAAACCTTAAAGTGATATATATACACACATGCACACAAGTACTACTTTATTATTACAGGTTCTTAACCTACAGAGGTTGCATTGGTGTAATGCCACTTTATGGACATGCTATAAAACATTCCTAGGCCTGAAGGAAGACTTTACTATTAACCTTTCTCTATTTCAAATTCCCATTTTTTTCACTTTGGAATATCATGGAAGGTAGGAAACTGCAGAGTGATGAAATAAATAGGAACCTTAGGATGTGTGTTTTTTACTGTCCTCTGTGTCTGATGTTAAGTGAGTATTAGGAGAAACGGACACTGCCCAATGTGATGGGAAGAGGACGGTCATTGACGACATCTTTGCCATAATTGCCTTGAATTTGAGCTGATTATACCTTCTTTGTTGCTATTAGCATTTATAAATTTGCTCCTCCTCTTGACAAATTATTGTGAAATGCTTTGAGACTCTTCTAAGAATGAGAATAAGATCCCCTCATAGATGGGGAAACTGAGGCTCATAGAAATTAGGTTTGCCCAGGGTTACAAAGCACTTAAGTACTTGAGGCAGGATTCAAACTGACGTCTTCAGATTCCAAGCCTAGCGCTCTTAAGTCAAGCTCCCTCTCATCAAAAAGTTAAAAGTGTGAATTTATAATAAAAAGGTCTCTAAGGCCTACCTGGTGACCCAAAATTTCAAATGATGTTTAATGCATAAGCTCTGCATGGAGTTTGATCACTTTAGAGATATATGGCAGAAAGATTATTGAATTAGTAATTAGATGACCTGGTTCAAATACTAGATCCATACCTGCTACCTCTATGCCTTTGGTTGTCACTGTTTTTTCTTTCACTTAGCTGCTGTATCTACTTTACAGAGTTGTATAAAAATTGAAGGAATATGTGTAAAAACACTTTGTAAGTTCTAAAGTGCTAGACATATTGTAATTTTCTACACGGATGATACTGCAAGTAACATGCAGTGGGGGCAGGACCTGCCAAGATAGACAAAAGAACACAAGCCCAAATGGAAAATAGAATAGTCTCATGGAAATAGCTGTTAGGTGCCAGGAGGCCTGGTTTCTGACAATGAGGACAAAATATTACCCTCTCTGGACCTCAACTTTCCTCACCTATAAAATGAAGGGATTGAGACAAGATTTTCTCTATGGTCTCTTCCTTTAGAACAGCCTATGATTCTGAATGATATGCTATAGATGACAATGAATGACTAAGGAGACTTGGCACCCTGTCCTGGAGCAACCAAATGGGAAACAGTGGAACAGAATGAGAGGGAGCCTCCAAGGTCTCAGGCACCATGAAAGGAACATACATAGCAATAATTGCCCTTGGGGAGGGACAATGACTTAATCTACCACAAAACATGAGATTGAATCACTGATAGGTTGGCTTGGGAAGAGGAGTGGTCTAGAGTTTTGTCATCTATGTGGGAAACTTTTAATGGAGAAATTAGCCTGTAGTCACATAGCTACTACTTTGTCAGGCACCAATCTGAACCCAGATCTTGACTCCAAGGCTGGCCCTCTGCCCACAACACCATACTACCTCTCTTTTACGGATAGGGACTTCTACTACCCCTGTGATTTTGTTAGTATCAGGTGAGGGAGTTCCCTTGACCATGACTGAGTTTCTTGGAGCAGAGAAGGGTCAAACACTGGCAGCTTGAGGCCTACAACATTCCTGAGGGCAGCCCGAGTCAGATTAAAATATAATTGGGAAATAAAATTCAAAATGAAAACGTAAGAAAGCATTGTTCAGTCATTTCAGTAACATCTGACTGACCCCATTTGGGGTTTTCTTATTGAAAACACTAGAGTGGTTTGCCATTTCCTTCAATAATAAAACATAGTATTAACATGTGGCTTCCTACATCAGGAATCCTTAGGTACAACCTAGTTGACATCATTTCTGTTTGACACCACTGGCCTAGAGCACCTCAGATAAATGATTTGCCCAGAGTTATGCTACCAGCATGCCAGAGACAGAACCAGAAGAACCCTATCAGAAGCATAAATAATAGTCCCTGCTCCCAATAAACTTAGGGCATTCTCTCTGTCTTTTCCCTCTCATTCTCTAGCATTACACTTTGGAAAAATGAAATTTGTCAGGGAAGGAGGGAGGTCAAGGAAGAAAGAGCTGAGGAGGAATTTCCATAATGTAATTTCTTCAAAGAATGTCAATGGGCCTAGGGATTTGTTACTGGTGTTGACAGTTTTTATAGGGAGCTTTATAGACATAACATGTCTATAATATATAATAACAATCTCAGGATGTAAGGCAGGGCCAAATATTCTCCCATTTTTTCAAATAAGATATGATCAGAAATGTCTACTATACCAGGATGCAAACTCAGGTCTCCCAACTCTTAGTGCAGTTGGTTTTTTTCCTTACTCTCTTAAATACCTCCTTACACAAAGAAGAACAAGCTATTAATACTGGAACTATGAACTATAAAAATATTCAGCATGACATCTTTTAGTGCCAAGGCCTCTGTGACCAGGTTGAATGGTTAGGGCACCATATGTATGTGCACAAACCTGGGAGGCCTGGGAGTTTTTCTGTGTTTTAAGAGGCAAGTGATTGCCAATACCAATGTTGGAGCAGAGGGACGGCCCTTCCCTGCTTGTTATATTCTTCTCATTTATAGTTATTAAACCATCTCAGTATGGATTCCTGGCACTGACTCAAGGAAAAAATATTTCAGGGATGAAGGAAACCTCCTGAAGCAGAAGCCTAAGCCATTCACATGTCTGTGGTCCCAGCTGGTCTCACTGTCAGAGGCTGAGCACAAGTGTCTTCTCGGCTGGGATTCTCCAGCTCACTTTTTGGGCCCATTTATAACCACATTAATGGAAACAGAGAATTCCAGTCATGCACATGGAGTCTTCCTGACAAAATCCTGTGCACTGTTACTTTTCTGAAGGCTCTGCTCAGCCTAGGACGGATTTTCAACAGAGGTTCAACTCCTGGCAAACCATTTATCTTTAAGTCTAGAGTGACTATCAGAAATAGACTAGAATTTTGAA